>VZTB01011458.1:0-25019 GCA_013397245.1 Thryothorus ludovicianus | reverse complement strand
AAAAAAAAAAAAAAAAACCCACAAAATCCAAGGCAAAAAATATGACTCCACATAAACCAACCCCAAACTGAAGCAAAAAAACCCCAAACCAAACTTTACACAACAATGAAGCAAAACCACAGGTCTGCATCAAATTAAAAACAAACACACAGACAAAAAACCCCCAACCCAACAAAAACCAAATCCAAACAATAAAATAAGGCAACAGCTACTTTATGCATCTTGCATGGTCTCTTTAGCAACTAACAAGATCCCATCTCCCTCTAGAATACTTTCTGGCTACATTCTATTACCCCTACTGAGGGAAATCACTTCATGTTTTAAAAAATCAAATTATATACACATCATAACTTAAGCTACTAACTATTCACATTTCAACCCATTCATGAGATTTCCCATTCATTTTCCACCACTCTTCACTTGCTACAATCTCTGAGCGTACCCAAGAAGGCTGTTCATTTGCACATATTTAAACAAATTCATGGTTTCTAAAGAAATTGATGCCCATTCATTTTGTCTGAAAGGAAGGGAAGTAACTTGAGTCACAACTGAAAATGTCTTCCCAAGTGAAGATATGTAACAGAGAATTCATCATTCAAAAATAAATTAACACAAAGAAAATAGTGCAATTACAGCATGTGAAGGAACTAGTACTCCTGGAAGTGTCATTTAAGTACCTTTTGGGAAGGAAAATTGCACTCTTCAAGAAAAAAGGCACAAAAAAGAATTATGTATAATAGACCAATAGTAAATAGTAAAGCTACAAGAAAAAATCAACTTCTATTCTGTTGCCTTCTGTTGTAATCATCAATCCTTGGAGAAATCTCCATTTTATACCATTGTTAAAAATGCAACCGAATTTTACTAAAAAAAATACTGTAAAATTAGGAAGATACCGTACTATTTTTGAATCTTTATTTGCAAATATATTCTTGGTTTTTGTCTCATTTGACCATTTACCTTGATGCTGTGTCACTGCATAACAGATGTTGCCAATGTGCAACTTTGCTAACACATGGTCCTAACATATGGAGCTGAATTGTCTTCCTAGAAGTCTCCATGTATGTAAACAATTCTTAGTTCATACTAAGAACATTCATATATGCTCATCAAGAGAATGACGAGCAACTCTGGTAGTTATTTTTTGTAAGAAAATTGTCCTGAGAAAATATGATAAAGCCTATAGACAGCATCAATAATTTAGAACATATGTTTTCATGTATGGCCTTAGTTGTCAATTGTGCTGTTGCACTCTTGATTAGGGTGGGATAGACTCCCTTGACTTTAAGTACATTTGAACTTTGGCAGCATGCTTCCAAGATCTATAGAGAAACATTTAGAGAACATGAAAGCCAAATTTTGAATTTTTAAATGTCAGGACTCATCCCTTTGGGGGTCACAAAGGAAGAGACCTGATCCTTTTCAGGATCACTGAGCTAATGAAGAAGATTAAATAATTTGTCTCAGAGGAAAGTCAGAACAAGTCTTTCTCAAAACATGGAAGTTTACAATATTTACTGTATTGATGTAATTTCCTTAGCAGATATAAGAGATTATCATTCAAGCCAAAAACAATAAAGCACTTCAAATTCAAATGGCAATAAAACAGAACATTCTTACTATTGAAATTGGAAAATAGAGAGGGGTATGAAGCAGTAAAATTGTAAGCTTTTGAAATTTAGCTTCCTCAAGTATTCTAAAAAAACACATACATATGCCAGATCTTTTTTAATGAAGGAAGTAATTTTTAATCTTACTATTTCGTACTATTCCACACTATTTCATACAAGTGCAACAATAAACATCACATTTCATTTGAATATATAGGAACAGGAGGTCATCCTTTATCTCAACCCAGACATGCTCCCTTAGGTGAGGAAGACACAAAGAAGACGATTTGATGTAGAAGGTACCTTCAAGGCATGAAGAAGGAGAAAAAAACGCAAAAAAGTCATATAATTTTGAATCCTATCTCTACAGCAGCATTAGCAAACCCAAAATTATATAATAAAAAGAAAGTAAACCTGTGAAGATATAAATAGTCACAGAAGAGATAAATCAATGAGATAAAATGACCAAAATTGAGACTCCACCAAACCTCATGTACAGACTACTCAGTGTGGGAAAACATAGTGTGGTTCTGTTTCATAAATAGTCTAGGAAAAAGGCACAGGGTAATTATTTCCTAGAATACCTCTCTAAGATTAGAAATACAAGAAAGGGTTAACATTCTCCTCCCATTTTCTTTTAAGTCGTAATACATTCTAAACAGGTGATCTTAGAAAAGTTTTGCTTCCCCAAGATTTTAGGTAGCACATGTATGGAGGGGAGCCCTATAGGGATGGCTTCTGTTAAAAGTGCCAGAAACTTCAACCAGAGCCAAGATGGACCCAACACTGGCTAAGGCCAAGCCCAAATGTGGTGATGGTAGCACTTCTGGGATAATGTGTTTAAAGGGAAAAAACCCACTCTGCACAACAGCATCTGCACCTGAAGGGAGGCGTGAGAATATGTGAACGAGCCCTGCAGACACCAAGGTCAGTAGAAAGAGGGAAAGGAGGTGCTCTCGTCACTAAATCAGTCTCCCCTGAAGCCTGTAATGCAGACCATGGTGAGCATGCTGTGGCCCAGCAGTTCACCAAGGTCCACGGTGGATCACAGATCCATCTTTAGACTGTGGAGGACCCAGTGCTGGAGTAGGTGGATGTGTGAGGGAGACTGGGACACTGTGGAAAGTCTGAACTGGAGAAGGTTTCTGACAGAAGCTGTGGCCCTGTGGAGAGAGGAGCCCCTGCTGAAGCAGGTTTGCTGGTAGGACTTGTGACTCCCTGGGGGACCCACACTGATGCAGCCTGTTTCTGAAGGACTTCACCTTGTAGGAAGGACTGACACTGGAGCAATTTGTCAAGAACTGAAGGTCATGGGAAGGACTCATCTTGGGAAACTTCACAGAGATTGGTCTCTCGCAGGAGTAACCCTGTATTGGAGATAGAGTGTGAGGAGTCCTCCTACTGAGAAGGAATGAGAGCAGCAGAGACAACACATGGGGAACTGACCACAGCCCCCATTTCAAGTCTCCCTGCACTTCCTGGGGGAAGAATTCAATAATAAAGTCAAACCTGAGAAGAAGGGAGGAGTGGGGGAGAAGGTATTTTTAAAATTCAGTTTTATTTCTTATTGCCCTATTCTGATTTTGTTGGTAAGAAATTAAAACAATTTCCCAGAGACTCTTTTACCCTGATGGCAATTGCTGAATGATCTCTCCCCATCCTTAACTTATGAGCCTTTCATTGTATCTTCTGTGTCCTGTCCAGCTGAAAAGGAAGTGTTAACATTACGTTTGATTGGCACTTGGTGTCCTGCCAGAGTCAATCCACCTGAACAGGCTACAAGCAGGAAAGATTTCATAAATAAAACTATGCATGTAACACCTCACTCTTAGCTAAGTAACTTTAAAACAGATCATAAAACTTAAAAACAACATCAAAGAGCAATGACTTAAGAAAAAAAAAACAACTTTATTTTTATTCCAGCACAGAAATAAAGCATAATAGGAAGAAGCTTATCTGGGGCTAATTCTTTGCTCAGCTTGTTAGTTTTTAGTTCTGACTTCGCCTGTGCAAGTTAATTTGATTCACAAGTGCAAACAGTGATAGCAGATGAATGTAGATAATTTATCTTGTACAGATCTATACTGCTGATTGAACTTCTTTGCTTATTAGAAGTGAAACAGGAAATAACTATGAATTACATTTGACATGTTGGCCTATTACTACTTTTCAGCACATTTTGTGGTAGCAAATATGTGGTAAGCAAAGTTGTGGTAAAATTTTCATGCTTAAAGATTCTCGGTAAATATATAAACAGAAAGCTTTTTCTGTTGTTGATGACATTCTTTAGTGAAAATTAACATATAGTACCTAAAATAGATTTCTTATCATATACAAGTATACTTCAAAAAGCCTCAGCTTGGCAAAACTACTACTGATTCTCAACAAGAAATATTAATAGAACAGGTTATAAAAATAGGCTCTAAATGTGAAGATTCCTCCTTACTGGAAGTTATTTCCGCATGATGTCAGTGTTTTCTGGTTAAGAAAAAAAATAAAATCAAGACTAGCCACTTCAGTTATTTTGTCCATTCCCCATTTTATTCCAGGTGTCTTCTGATCAACTGATGGTTGTTGTTACAAGGGTAGGGATAGGGCAAAGGGCAAAGGTTTGAAACTGAAGGAAGATCAATTTAGAGTACAAATAAGAAAGAGTTTTTTGGGTTTTTTTATATTGAGAGTGATGAAACACTGAAACAGAGTGCCTGGAGAGGTAGGGGATGCCTTCTTATTAGAAACATTCAAGGTCAGCTTGGGTGGGGCTCTGAGTCAACTCATCTCAGTTAAAAGAAGTTATGGAACTTGCAAGAGTATGGCACTCCAGCAGTTTCAAGATGAGAAATAGAAATAAAAGGGCAAGAACAATTGATCTCCTTTTGTGATATACATATTATTTTCTACTGAATACTTACATAATGTTTACCCTTTCCATACTTTATAAGTATCTCAGCAAAATAGTTTCCAAGTAAAGTCTCAATAAAAATATAATTACAAATTTCTAGTATATCTGATAGAAAAAGTTCATAATTTACATTTATGGCTACAGTTTAATGCTGAAGTAATGTTGAAATAGCAGCAACATAATTTAGAAGAATTTAAAAAGAAACTAAGAATAAATTAAGAATATTCTTTTTCTTAATGAAAGAAAAGAATTGCTTCTAGTCTGATATTTCAATATGAAAACTAAAAGGAATTAAATAAAAAATATATGGTTATTCCTGCTCTTCAGTGCAACTTGAGTGTAGGGAGAGGTTACCCTGCCAAATCTTTTATTAACTACACACAGGTATGATTCTGCTGTGGTTTCTAGATTTGCCCACAAAAGCACTGATTAGAAAGACTTGCATAGGTGGGTACAAAGAAGGCACAGACAATTGACAGAAATTTGCAGATCATGATTTTGCAGTTCACTACTTTCAAATCCCCAAATATGACTTTGAATAAATCATGCCAATCAACACATTCATATAAAAGAAATCAAGTAATTTCCACATATATCTCTGATGAAAAATGCAAAAGGTGCAACACACAAAACTTATGAAGTCTCATAGTTTTAGGGGAAATTCATTTCTTGATGAGTCTTTCATATGCTTAGGTTTTGTAATTTTTACTCCTCAGATATTAATTATAAATCAAATGTTGTTTCTTTTTTTGGGTTTTTTTTTCAGAAAAATTTGACAAACACTACAATGAGGTGCACAAGAAGTATATGTAACTTCCAGGATCATGTTGGGAAGGCTGCAGGATGAGATGCTACTTTGCATCCTTAGAATGTGAGTAATATTAATAAGTACAGCATTAGAAACAACCTTTTCTTTCCCCCCTCTCCTATATTCTGAGAATAACATTGTACTCCACAAGAATACCCCTGCTCTACAGAAGGGATGGTAACAGCAGCATGCTGTAACTAGAGTGTCATCTGACCATAACTGAAGCAAGAAAGATATTTAAATTAATACTACAAACATTGCCTATCCCATTCTGAAAAAAAAAAAACAACAAAAAATTGCAATTTTTCACAGTATATGAATATTCATCATGTTCCTTTCTGATCTAAAAGTACTTATTCCTTTTACTAGGATAGCATTACAGCTGGCGCTCATTATTCAAACATCAACAGTGACTGCCACAAAAACCTTAATCACTCTAAAAACAGTTACTGAGTTAAAAAGTAGTGGTTTACTCACTTTTACATGAAACACTATCTCTCTGTCTTTAAGCCTGCCATTCTCAATAACGAAAACATCTTTTATCTTCAGAAATTTAAGTGACAAAATTTGGCAAGATGGAAGCTTCTATGTTATTAATAAAAAGAATGTTTTTATTTAAGTTTAAATATCTGGACTTCATCTGTATCTATTTCAGAAAGGAAGCTACAATAATTAGGTCCTTGAATCATCAGAATATAAATAACATCCGAAGAAAGATGTGTTTCTGATTTTTTTCTGTAGTCCAAAATGAAGATGAACATCAGCAGCATACAGATGCTGAAAATTAGTGTCCTAGTATTTCTTATAGGTCAACAGCAGTTAAAGAGGCCATAAAAAGCAAGAACATATTTGAGATCTTTCTATACATTCCTGTGATTATCTTGATTAGGACAGTTTTCCTTGCCCAGGATTAAATGGAAATTGGAACCCAGAACATATGTAGAAACGCAAGCATCTTCCGTTTTTTTTGTTTTGGATAGGATCAGTGTAATGTTGATTGGTTTGGTTTGCAAGAATCTTCTGGCAAAATTTTGCGCTATTTTTTGTTATCCTATGTTTTATTGTAAGAAAAAATAACCACAGCTTCAAAACAAACATTATTAATCACCTAACATAAGAGAGTACAAAAAAGAAAGAACATCCACTTCCAACATTATTACTGAAGAGCATTGGGGGGAAAAAAAAAAAAAAGCATTGGTCTGGGCAGAGTGTCAGGCAGATGTCTTGAATTAAAGCTGTGGTGGAAATCACTTTCAGTTATGACAGCAGGAACAGTATTTGTGGCTGTACTCGTATATTGCAAATAGGCTGCAGGAAGAGGTTGTAAAAGAGAGCTGACATTCATCTGAAGACCCCATTTCTATTTTTCTTTTAAATTTAAAATACCTTATTATTAAAAGTACAATGAACTATTTTTTTCCATACAGTCTCAAAGCCACACTTACTAATATTTCAAAGTTTACCTGTCAGCAATGGTCTAAACAGATGAAGACCCATGAAGATGAAGGATACATGTGAGGGTCAAGATAGTCACAAATGTCGCACCCCTAAGATAACCTACACTTTTTGCAACAAATCTATTCTAAAAAAACACTTCCACATAATCCCTCAGTAATGAGGAGTCCCTTGGTATATGAAGCTGTTCTAACTATATTCTTGAAACCCCTAAGTTAACACATATGCAATGGACTGCTCCAGGTTAGCCTAAAAAGTATATTCATTTCACAGGAAAGATTACCTGAATTGACTGAATTTTATTTTGAAAGTTTATGTTCACTGGGAACATATCAACAAGAAACCAGAGTCCCGTTAAAATTTTGCTTTTCATGCTTTTCATATTGGGACTAAAGCTATGGCTGTGTTCTTGTACAACTTTTTTTACAAAAATGGAATAGGACAATTCTTATTACCTGTGCTCTTGTTTTGTCAGGTACTTAAGTATCTTCATAATTTCTAAAGATATACTAAGGCCGATGTCTATATATTAAAATATATCCACTCTCTCTCTCTTAACACCTTCTTCTCAAGTTCAACTTCTTCACAATTTTCAACAATTTAGCAAACTGCTCAGCACAATTTTGTACTGCTCCAGATTATCCCCTCTAATGTATTCTGCTTAATCTAATTCTCTTTTTCTATTCTTGGTGACTTTCCATCATACTTAAGCACAGGAATGCCCAGCAGAAATGAAAGGATGAATTTTCCCAATATCCAAGATCCTGTCATAGATAAGACAAAGAAATACATTCTGTACTGTTCAACTTGACCTAAGTTGATGACTAGCATTTCTTTCAAATGAAAAGGGCAGAGAAAAAGAGAATAAGAGAATAAGAACCATTCTGTGGAAACTTCATTCA
The DNA here is from genome assembly GCA_013397245.1 of Thryothorus ludovicianus. Taxonomy (NCBI): domain Eukaryota; kingdom Metazoa; phylum Chordata; class Aves; order Passeriformes; family Certhiidae; genus Thryothorus; species Thryothorus ludovicianus. Next base: position 17,342 of record VZTB01011458.1, on the reverse strand, counting down.
TTAATGCAATTCAGACAGATAATGTGAGAAGCTACAAGGTTCATTTCAAAAATATAAAATATTAGTAACTTATTCACTCATTCAAATACTTGTGACAATTAGATGAAGTGGGAATAATATATGGAAATTTTGTGTGCAGTAGGGGAAACTAAAGCAAACCAACCACATTTATGTATGAAAATATCTAAAAGTAAAGATTCCTTCACTCTTACAGCAACATCTTTACATGTAATTTAAGGAAAATAGTTTTTCTTACAGTGCAAGCATCCAGTCAGAAGTTGTTCTTTGGTGGGGCTTTTCCATTCCTTGTTCTGTTAGATCTCCACTCCATTCATTACCTAGATTTGAAAAACATAATTTCCTAACACAAAAGGAGTTCTGTTCTCTACCCCTCTTGATTTAGCTATGAGGACTGAGCTTTAATAATCACTAAAACTGTGTTGTTGCTAATGAAAAACATGCTTAAAAATCTGAATTTGCAAGAAGAATAAATATACAGGCCCATTTAATTATTAAATTAGAAACAGAAACTGTCTATAAACTAATATAATACTAATTCAAGTATACTTAGATTACTGATAAATTTAGTTTTATATATGAGTGGTGCCCACCATCAGCCTATCACCGTGATAAGCCTTGAATATCTTAGTCTTGGGTTCTGTTCTACAAACAAGGATTGAAAGCTAAGGCCTGCTTATACCTAAATAAGTGATCAGCTTTTCACTTGTTGGAGTTGGGCTAAGGCCAATATCATTATGAGTGATTGTCTTAACCAGGTATCACTTTGTCTTGTGTTACAAGTTTGTTATAGGTAAAGTTTTCCACTTAATATAGTAATGAAAAATGTTAGTAATTAAAATTAATTGCAAAAATTCTTACAGAAATGCTTAAGGAGATTTATAATCATATCTGTGCATTTAGAGATTTTTATCTAGAAAGATCAAAGGATCTGTATAAAAAGGTTGCTTGTGATAGATCTCAAAAGACTAAGAAATATTCAGTATCTGTTCAATCTTCTATATTGCACTTTCCTGCTCAATTCTTTGTTTTTCCTCTCTCTGCTTATACTCCAAGAGAGCTAGCAAAGACAGAAAGGTGGTAAGAAAGGAAAACACAAGTAGTTTTTAAACCAAAAACCCCCAACATTACACTTCTCTTGTATTTTGATATATTATTGCATTGTAACAATTAAGTTTACTACAATGAAAAGATTTAGTAAAAATTTATCTGATTTATCTTTTGCTAAAGCAGACAAATTGAAATTTAGACAGTATTGTGAAGGGACAACCGGACCAAGTGAGATGGAAATTGTCTTTTGACTTTTCACATAAGTAAGACAAGAAACTTATCCAAGTGATATTTTTGTCTAATGTATATGGTGTTTAGAAAAGCAATTATAATTCTGCTTTCAGAACACCGGACATAATAACATTTTTCTTAAGGAATAAAAAAACAACAATGCTGCTTTCTGTTAAATTTGTCAGTATTTGCTTTTATTCCTCTGGCAATAAGAAATGTAAGTAGTAAAAGTTTGCCTTTGGCTAAGTATATCTATTGGCAACCCTGAATCTGAATGATCCAGTTGTCAACAGTCTCATGACTAAAAGAACAGATTTAAGAAATAAAACATTTCTTTTTCCATTTTTTTATCGGCACATGTTTTCTCTGTTTACTTTTTTTTGTCTTTTTTTTAATCTGTGGCTGATTCAAATCATTGAGGTCAGACTGAAGAAGCTAAATTTGTTACGTCAACTTATGTATGGTTTTGACTTGGCCTTTATTTACAATTAAATGCAGTGTTCTGGTATGTGTTTTGAGACAAGATTATCTCTTCACTGTAAGAAAAAAACCCCACACTCATGTAAATGACTGTGGGCATGTTTTTGCTAAAATTAATGTTATAGTTAAGCTACAAAGTACTTTAATTTCTATGAAAATAATTAAATTAAGCAAGTTGATATTCACTTAAAGATGAGATGAAACCTACTGCCTGCTGATTACTATTCCTGAAAGTTGAGTGTATCAATAAAAGAAGAATATTTAAGATTATAAGGCAGGGATAACAGAAATGAATAAAAAATATTCATAAATCTGAACCTCATAGGCTTTCATAGTCAAGAAAACACTCAAGAAATAACAAAATCATCTCATCTTTGATATGATTTTTTTTCTTCCTTATTGGCTTTAGTAAGTGCTAGATTCCAAGAAGAGACAGGTTACCTCAAGTTTTTTAAAATCCCCTAAATGCTTTTGGCTTTAAACTGTTCTTTATGTAAACTTAGATCTGACTAGTAAATTCTGCTTTATGAATCTAATTTGAATTGTTATAAATTATTGCTGTCTTTACTTATTGATTTTTCCAGTTTCAACATCATATATAATTGGAACAAGAAAGAGCAATGAAGGGTAAGTCCCGTGAGGTGTGGCTGAGGGAACTGAGGTCATTTGTTGGAAAAAAGAAGGCTCAGGGGATACCTTATCTGTCTCTACAGCTGCCTTAAACAAGGTGAGGGTTTGGTTCCTTCTCCCAATAAACAAGTGACAGGACTGAGGAAACAACCTCAAGTTGCTCTAGGGGAGGTTTAGATTTGGTACTAAGAAAAAATATCTTCACTGAAAGGGTGGTCAGGCACTGGAACAGGCTGCCAAGGAAGTGGTGCAATCACCACCCCTGGGTATGTTCAAACGTGTGTGGAGATGTCAATGTACCAATAATGTACCAATAACCCTCAGGGGTTCCTTCCAACAATTCTGTCATTCTGTCTTGCCCCTGGGGATATGGTTTAGTGGTGAACACAGTGGTGTCAGGTTATTGTTGGTTGGATTTCATGATCTTAGAGATATTTTCCAACTTCATAAATTCTAATTTTATCTGATCTGAAAGATTATTATCTTCCAGAGCTTGAAATTCTGAGTAATATGTGAAAATACAGGTTAAATTAGCAAGCAGGATAGAGAAACTGGAAAAAACTGCTTTCAGCAGATTATAATGCTGGGGAGGTCTGGTTGTCATGTTGAGTGAGAACACCTGCATTAGCATTAGATTGTAGTGCATTTCCTGCTGTGGGTCTCTCTGGGCAGCTGTGAGGACACTCAGCCAACTGAAGATCCTTTCTGTCAGAGAAAAAATACCAAAGGTGCCTGGCTCAAGTGCCTTGCACTAAAGCACTAGATTTCTCTACAAGGATGGAAAATTACTTTATTCCAATCCTTTTCCAATCACTTAATACATCCCTTTTTTTCCTCTCTGACTTGTGCAATGATTAGATGAAACCAAGGAGATACACAACAAAATTTCCTCTCTTAAAGTCTGTTCCATGTTTTTTTCATAATGGGCTGAGCACACAGTTAATTTTACCAGTGTAGTTTACAAATATGTAACATTTCATCAGAGTTATGTTTGACTAAAATAAAATATTTTCTGTGCCAGAGAAAGACTAGATTAAACTGAATCAGAAAGAACATAGATAGAAACCTTTTAATTCCTAACTGGGACTAAAATGTAGAAAGTATTATGATCATGCTAATGTTTTATGCTACAAAGGAATTGCTGCCAACCAGTGCCAGCAACTGCAACTTGAAAAGAAGTGATGATAGCTTGTTCCTACTTAAGTATAGTTTTTTTAATGTTTGAAGACACTGAACAATTTTGCATTTTTAACACATGTTCTGATTAGATGTCCTATTCAAGTTCTTATCAAAGCCTTGATAAATGTATTATCATTTAAATTTATGAAAGAAGGTCTTTGGGAGAGGCAACATATCCTCAAAAAGCTTGCCCAATAAGCTGACTTTTTTTTCCATCAATATAAAATTGTCTATGACTGTTGAGTTTTTCATGGGTCTGAATCTTCAAAAGAGACAAGAGCAGTTGTTCCTTGCTGTAAAGGTTTTTATTGCATGAATATATCAGTACTCAAGGCAAAGAGCTCAGAATATTAAAGTNATAAATCACCTAATCAGCTAAAAATATGATTCTAAAATATTCTTTCTACACCTATTAGAAATCAATTCTAAAGTATGAAAGCAGTTCTTACACATATTTATGCATATAGTTCCATCTATTCACATAAATGGTTCTATCTGCTTTATCTAAGAATGCAAGCAATGTTCTGCTATGTTTTCGTTGTGTCTAGAGCTAAGCTTCTGAAAATTAAACTAGGCTTTAGAATATTTTACCCTCTTAAGGCACTTAAAATATATTCTTACTTATTAACTTACTTAAAACTAACACTTACACTTCTGCTTCATGGTTGTATGGTTTAATATATTTTAATTTCTCTAAAGGATTTAATTCAATCCCTGCATTCTTTTCTCTCTCTGAGGGACTCAGAGAGGCTTTTATGTCATACACTCCAGCACATCACGAAATATCAACTACCTGTGCAAATAGTTCTTGCTCAAAATTTATGCATTTATGGATTTGATAAATCTCTTACCATATATATGATGTGTCAGTTGCCATAATAACATAGCAAACAAATTGAGGTTCATAAAAGTCAACAGAATACAACTAAGAAAGAAAATAGGTAGTCTTAACTAAGGACAAAATTGCGAGCAAGCTTTATTTATGTTTCCTGAAGTGGTCTACAACTAAGGTTAAAAACTCTTCTGGTATTTCTTTATTTTTTCCCGTGAACACATAATCACAGCTTTAATTTGTTTCTGCTAAGAGTATTCTAAAAGAAATAATGGAGAACTTTAAGAGACACAGCAAATAAAGCAATTTAACAGGCATTTATGTTATCTCTATAAATTTTTTTCTGAAATCAAAACAATTTTTGCTTCAATAAATCTTCCATATATACTATGACACAAATAATTAGCAAGCTTGAAACACTGAACTGTATTGAGTTATGGAAACATCAATAATTTTGTATTTGTACTGTTGTTTATTGAATATTTAAATAAACATTTTTCCTAACCATTTACCTTTATTTTTTTGTTCTTGTGTGACCAAATATTCTCTATGAAATACTTGCTTCTGAAACACTAATTGTGCTGCTGAATATTTTTTTTTTTTATAAATCCAATGAAGTATGAAACTACAGTTTCAGATTCTGACAAAGAAATGCTGGTTATAGTTACACTAAAATGATAGCTTTTGTCACCATGGCAAAATACAAAGAGAAAATGCTGTAAATGGAAAATTATCTATTTCTCAATAAAAATAACTCAGCAGAAAAAATGTTCTGGGACAAATCAGGACGTGCCAACATTTCTAGCCATGTCAAAAACATCTGTCACTTTTTGAAGGCTGGACTTGAACATATTGGTGTTTTCAAATGTTTGTTGCTCAATTATATGGCTACATTTTGGGAGAGACATTCATGGATATTTCCATATAGTTAGAAACTAATTGTGTTTCAAATTGAATCTATGTGGCTCCTGCATGGGAAAAGATTGCATCAGCTATATCAGTTATATTAACAATATTTATGGTTTAGTTAAGAGTCCTGATTGGAGCTGACCAGTGAAGATGAGATAATGGTACAGGCACTTTGGCTTAAGTTTTAAATATCTTAAATGTTTTAAATGGAGGATACCAAGGAAATTTTGATAAACAGTTAAGTAACTTGATAAATTATTTATCCATAATTATGTTAACCAGACTTAAAAATTAGTAACAAACATTGTTTTTCTTTTCTGTGGAACACATTGTACTTTATACACTGTGAGTCAGACCATGGTATCAAAACTAACCATTACTGTATGACCATATAAAGCATTTGTGCTGTCAAAATAAGCTTAAAAATCAAATATAATATAATTAATAAGACAGAAATGTTGCCTAGCTCATTTCCAGAAACAAACACTGAGAGCAGACATTGAAGTGTGAAGATAAACAAAATTGTTCCCGGAATTACACCCAGCCTGAACCTTCCATGAGAATGGGACAATATTGTATTTTTTTTTCAAATTCAGTTAATATTAGATATTTTAAAACAAATTAATATAAGCCAGAACTGTACTAAACAAATCAACTTACTTGCATACAGGAATTTAAAAATATTTTCTTGGTCTTTGTTACCTTTGACAATTACCTTTCATTTATCATACCTTGATAATTTGTCAAGATTTCATACCTGCATACTACTCAGGGACATGAAATTCCAAACTAGACTTTGAATAGATTATTCTCATATGATGAATCCAGTGTCTTAAAAATTTATACTATAATAATATAATACTCTATTTTAGTATTATAAACTATAATACTAAAATTTATACTGCTCTTTTTCCTCCCCATCTCTGACTTTGATTTTTTGTTTAACTGCCTTCTTGGCTTCTATATCAGTACTTTTTTCACAGTAACTTTTCTCATTAGTAGCTGTGTGACTCTCTGCTGCAGGGTTCAGCTGTCCCTGATTTGTACAAGCCCCTCTGCCTGACCTTGGCTCTGGTTCACTGAGAAAATTCTTGTTGAGGTGTGAGAAAGCAGGCGAGCTAAAATAAGCAAGATATGGAAAGTAAAAACAGATGGAAGTGCAACTGTTGGAGCAACAACAGCTAACAGCTCCAGGACTCTAAAGTACTGAGTAAAACTGTAAGACCTTCCCCTCCTGCCAGCTCCAGGGAACTGGAAGACAATAACCCAGCAGCAGCAACAGAAGCAGCAGCAGGACAGGTCAGCCTGTTTGGAGAAGCCTGGCCCTTCCCCAAAAAACAGCTTATCTGGTCCAAGAGGACTCAGCTGTCCACAGAGGGGTTGCAAACACCTAACCTAGGAGCTTACTACTTCTAGCCTGCTGTCACAGGTGTTCTCCAACAAAAAAACCCTTCATACCCCTCAGCTGCATCTTGCTGGAGTCTCACGGTGAAAGCTGCCCAACTGAAGTGGTGAAAAAGGGTTTTATGGTATCTGAGAAAGAATGCTGTGGCTATTGTACAGCTAGCACAACTTTTTCCTGTCCTATGAGAAATTAAACTAAAAAAGCCATTATTATCTGGAAATTTCTAACAATCAAATGTAAAAAATATAGAGCAGAAATTTAGAAAGGATAAAATGAGAGCACTCAATGTCCTTATGTAGCCATCTCAAAAATCTAAGTTGGTGACTGAAAAATAACAATATTTTATAAATACCCAAGGAAATATAATTTTTAGAATTTAAACCCTCTTTTCTCTGCACCCATGACACATTAATTGAAGACAAAACTTTTGCATCAACAGTTTTGTTGCTGACATGCATTCTTCAGTGAAAAAACATTTTGCTGAAACATATTTCTATCTATTTGGTGTGGGTGTTCCATTAAAACAAAAAAGACTAAAGCGTGCCATCCTTAGAACACTGAAGTTTTTTTAAAGCTACCTAACAACACTATGTAAGAATCCACACAGAAACTAATTTTCAGTTACTGGCACCTATGTTCTCAATGTAAGCAGCTAATAGAAGTACATGTAAATCAGCATGAAGTGATTCATACCATTCTGATGAAATCCTGTTAAGAAATTCCAGCAGGTAGGTGGAAACAAGATTCTCAGAGCATCTGAATTCTTGCAAATTAATGTTAGTTTCTTTCTTGAAACTAAGACCATAAAACACAGTGACTGTGACTTCTCACAAGGAAAGTCTCTGGCATGGCAGGTTATTAAAGTCTGTCCTTTAAATCCTACTCCAGATTTTCCATGGTGCACCTATCTCTCACATTTTCCTTTATGTTCATGAATATTTCAAACACATCCATATTGTATTATGAGGCTTAATGATAAAATCGTACTTATAAAGACAGATGTTATAACAGATACAAAAAAAAAAGTTAAAGTGTTCCTTATAAACAATTGTATCAGGAAAAATGTAATAGCTGAGATAAAAGAATGACAGAAATTACAAAAAATTTTTTCATATAATGTGTCAACTTTTTCCACATTCCCCTTTTATTATGTAAATACTTAAACTACTTAATACTGATTTTCAGATTGATATTGGTCTAATGCATGGAGTATCTATAGACCATATATAATACTGACTTATTTAACTCAAAGCCAATACAAATCTTCTCATAGTGCTATTTGTAATTAGATGTTTGGCTTATATGTCCATATTCTTCAGAACTAATGCTCCGAACAGTGTAAATTTTCTCTCATGAGATTTCTCAGTGGAAGGGATTAGAGGAGCCTTTATAAATATTACATCCATAACAATCTTATGATAATAATATTTTCTGTGCCTTTATGAAGTAAATGCATATCATCTATGTCACACAGGAAGTAAATGACAGATGATATGGAATTCAGACTCCTAGACGCTGTCAGATAAGAATCTTTAAAAAATGTGCAGAAACCCAAATCTCAGATACGGGAGAAAAAGAGAGTGCCAAAACAAGCAAATAAATTTGAAAGACGATAAGCAAAAATGCTGGGAGGGTCTTTTTATTCTTGAAATTCAATCAAGACTGTATGATTGCCTGCCAGAACATAATGTTTTCAGGTCAATAAAAGCAGAATAATTTCTCACATGAACAGAAGAAGCAGAACAGGATAACAGCAACCCTCAAAAATATTTTTAGCAGCTATCTCCTTTACTCCCATATTATGTTAGCTCTTCCATTTCTGCTGCTGCTAATAATCACAGGATGCTGACATGTGTACAACTAGTTTCTGCCAATCCAAGCAAACCATAGAGAGCATGCTGTAATTTACAGTCCCAAGATGTTGACAGACTGATTCACCAGCCAACAAAACATTACTGTCTTTTGCAGCTTCAAAGCCTGGAAGGAGGACATAGAGTTCTGTGAAAATCAGTGGGATGCTGGAAAGCGAAGGCATAAGCTACACTGTTCATTACAAAGATGCTGGCCATCATTCCAGAGGGGATATCACAGATCTAACCTCCACAAAACATCTGGCAACAGAGCTGTTTTCTACACAAGCTGTAAAAAAATAGGCTGAGAAAGCTTTTCTTAGGGGCCTCAGCCTGGTGTCCAGCTGTGTGCCGTTTTTGTGCACTACCAGATATGTAAAACAGTAATATTTTATTCATGTCTATGGTCTATCTAATTCTGTATCTTGTGCAGGTGTTTTTCTGATGAGTATGTTACTTTTGAAATGTTGGTAGTTTGAGACAACATTTAGAAATTTTTTCTGTAATTGGTTTTTTGCCAACTACATGAGGTTGGAAACCTAAAAATCTCTCTAGATTGCTGTTAAAATTCTTCTCTAGCAAATTCTGAATTTTTGTCTGTTAAACTGTGTCTCAAACATCAAAAGGGATAGATTATATATTAATACCTTCAGATTACATCAAAGTAAAACAAATCTTGCTTTTTGAATCATGGGAAAGCATAAACCCTAATTCTAAGCCTCCAACCTCAGGCCAACAGAAGATGACAAAGCTAGAACAGAGCAAAGACCATCACAGTGCAGCACTGGTTGTTTAGTGATAGAAAACCCATGATAGTGTGTTGGAGTCCAGGATACAAACCCACTGAAAAATACTGCTTTTAACCTTTGTCCATGAAGAGGGCTTCCTAGGCTTTGGGATGAGACAGAATTATCAGGAATGCAAATTATGTAGTAGAATAATATGCAATTTATCACAGGGTGAGAAATGTAGATTTTGGGTTTGTTAAAATGGTAAGTAAATGAAGACAAGATGGAGGAACCTCATGGCTTTTAGGCTTCTTCCCTCTTCTTCTTATACTCCATATTCTGCAGTATTGGTGGAAAAGGGTGATTGGTTAGAATTTGCTGCAGTGCAGTGTTACGTGAATAGAAGTTTAGTTAGTAATAAGTAGAAAAGTAGAAATAATGTGTGTTTTGGGTGATAATTGGGTAAATAATCTTTAAGAGAGCCTTGAATCTGTGTGTTAGAGGCTCTTTGGTGTCCTTTCTCCTTCGTGCTAGGGTGGCCTGGTGTTCAAAAATTGCTGATAAGGAAAGAATAAACAACCTGGAGAATGAAAACAACAAGAGTCTGATGTATTTTTTCACCTAAACGAGGACTTAAAAGACTAGTCTCCCCTATAAGGGGAGAGTTATGTGGGAGTAACAACTCTTACAGTGCTGTTATGTTTTGTTGGATGTTTGTCCTGTTGCATCCTTCTATTCACACAGAACAATCCCACTTGCAGCAGCAGGGCTGCTCCCCACGTCCCACAGCTCTGCTCAGCCCACTCATGGGTCCAAGGAGTGCTAGGGCAGGGGGACAGACATTGGCTGATATGCCCTGCCCTGACAGACTCCTACAAGGAGTCCCCCCTGCCTTATCAGCCCCCAGGACCAGCAGTGGCACGAGGGTTTCTCCCCTGGTGTTTCACAGTCTCAGAGGCTCGGGCTGTCGCTGGATGCCCTGGCAGCACACTGTTCAGCTCTCCAGCCCATCTGCAACCAGGGAAAATGGTTTGAGCTCTGCATAACATAATGCAGTGACTCTCTTTTTCAAAAGAGGACAACCCTTCTCAAGTGGAAAGTATACAGAGATGTAATACAGAAAATCATAATAGTTACCAGCCCAAGAGGCTGGTTTTTTTAATGCAGTGTCTGTTTTTTATCATGGCTATTAAATTAGCACCCCACAATCTACTTGCATCCTGTTGGCTCTACAAATAGAGCTCTGCAGATGTTTGCTATTATCCACAATTTAGAAACTATTTCACCAAAGACAAAAGGAACCCTGGGAATTAATCACCCTCTTTGTCAAAGGGCCCTTGAAGAAGCAAAAATGTCAGAACCATTGAAAAGAAAAAAAATGTGTTTGGATGTCCATCTAAAACAATACAATACTGTTTTTATTAAAACAAAATTTTTTTGTTTTATTCTTTTTTTACCACGTAAGCATATTACAGGCCATGCTACGGTATGTATATTAACCTCTTCTGTTGGAAGGAGAAAGAAAGCACATAGGTATTTGGTGCAGACCTACAATCACAAATTAACCTATTCGATTCAAGAAGGGTGGCAGTCATCGTATGCACAGTGACACAAACTTGCATGAACTAAGAGGTTTTATTCTTGTGTGGTTGCTGAGATCTATAGGAACTAAGATGTACAGATTACAGTTCAGTATAATGAAGTTATTTTTATTCACATTTAATCTGATATGGCATCTTACCCTGAAACTGCAAAATCATTTTCCATTTTAACTGTAGAAAATTTTAACTGTGGAGTTGCCAAAAAAAAGACCAAGGAAGCTATGGAACAACTGTAATCACATTTTGTCCCAATTCTTCCTGCAGGTGATGCATACTGTCTCATTGACAATATTTTCTGCATATGTGAGGGACAATATCAGATTTTTTCACAGTATCAGGATAACAACAAATAGCAAATTATTAAAATAAAATAAATTTGACATTTTTTTCCTTTGCTTTTACTTACTGTTTTTTCCTTTAGTCCATTTATCCTTTGCATTATTAGAAAATTGTATCTATGCACTTTCTAGTTTACATTATGAGCATACAATAAATTGTGGATTCATTGACAGCTTTTGCTGGTAGGGTCAGATAAAATTAAAACCCAGGTTCTAATACAAGTGCTTGTTTATTGAATTTTATGTCAATAGCTCAGATATTTATGCAGATTTGCTTACTGAAGACTAATTAGGAAATTAAATTGAGTACATAAAATACTTCAAAATTGTTAAAAGTATATTTTAAGCAAATTGATTAATTCTGAAAACTATTAGGATATCTCATTATTCACCCTATACTGAATACAATATTTAAGAAATAAATTACCAGAATCTACTAGCTCCATAGGTACTAAAACTGCCTGCTTGTTTGAACAGGCATAAGTAATTTTTTTCAAATGAAAATTATATAAAAAACCATTATTATTATTATCATTATCATCATCATCATTATCATTATCATCATTATTATCTGGACTCTGCACAATCAAAATGTCCATGTTCCAGCATTGGTGCAATAAGAGTGAAGTCATATATAGCAAAATGAAGTATTTCAAACAAGAAAATATAGTTTTCATACTTCAAATGTGCTTGTCACTAATTTAGAGATACAATATAGGTAAGCACTAAACATATGGTGTCATCACAGCAGTAGTCATCACAGAAGAAAAAGCCTTTGGTATAGTTTTTGTAGATTTATGTCTTCCCTGTAAGACACCTTGGGCTCCTACTACCAATGCAGAGTATTTCCCAATGGTTTAGTCAAATGGCTACTTCTTACAATTAGTGATTTTGCACCCCAGGGGCTAGTTCAGGCTTTTGACATGGTCTTGTTACAGGGCTCTGGGTTATCTCGTAAAGCTGTAGTGCACAGACACCTGACTATTTTTCTTGTGTGCCTCAGACTTCCCATCTCTAAATCAGGAAAATGTTTTAATATTTTCTAAGATTTTTTCTTTATTGAATCTGCATACTGTTACCTTTATGGGAACAAAGAGGAAAGCAAGAGACCTGAAAACCTGAAATATTCCCTGTAACTACAGAATTGGGTAAACATGCAAACTTTATCATCAAATTTTTATCACTCTTTTGATTAATGAAAATGTTATATGGAAATCCTAAAATAAAGAAATACGGTCTTCAGCATGTTCAGACCATTCGTGCAGAGAGAATTCCTCTTCTGTAAATGCTGTATCCCAAGAGCGCCTCCTTCTGACTCCATGACCATGTCAGCTGGCTAGAGCATGATTTACCCCAGGAGTCTTTGAAGTCCACCTCACTCCCTTTAATGGCACTAGTCCCAACATCATTTGTCCCTAGGCCATGACTGGAATTCTTATGTAACCTGCAGTGCACCATATTCAGTGTATTTGCTTCTCGGCCTCACGAGCAGCTGTGTGTGACTGGTGAGCAGCACCATCAGACACAGGGCACTGCCTGGGGAGGCACCAGTTGGCACAGAAGGCTGCACTGAAAGGAAGGGACAGATGCTCTGCTGAGAAAAACCTTCCTGAGCTCAGCAGTAGTGGCACAATTCCTAAACTCCATGGGAGGAATTGATCCTGCACAGCAGACACCTTCATCCAAAGTGAGCTCCCAAAGGAACTCCAGCTCTGCAGGGATTTGGCTTCAGGGATGACTGGGCCTTCTGCCTGAGTCTGGGACAAGGTGAGCTGGGCTCCTTGCCAGCCTGCTCTTGTGACCAAGCAGAGTCTGCAGCAGGAGTCACCAGACTGTGCAGCATCAGAGGTAATGAGAAACAGTTTGGAGTTAAGGTCACGAGAAAGGGGGGAGTGTCTTCTTCACTAAGATCATAATCTGATCAAAAACATTTTCAATACATTGACTATTCTTTACTCAATGAGTAAAAGGGGAAACCATAAACAAGAGCCCACAGAGACACAAATCTGGTCACAGAAAGGGACAATAGAGACAGTGCCAAGGACCAGTCTGGGACAGAGGACCTTGTGTGTCTTGGCACGCTGGGATGTTCCTCAGTAGCCAAGCAGGAGGACCTGATGGTCCTTTATATGTAGTAGCNTTCCTCAGTAGCCAAGCAGGAGGAGCCCCTGTGTCTGGAGCTGATGGCCCTTTATATGTAGTAGTCATGGACATGATGGTCATTTATAACACCTGAATCATCTCTACTGCAGCTTCAAGAATGTACAGTAATGAAGGCGGTGCAGGTAGACTCTGTGCTTATCAAGTGTGAAAAAGGAGCCTCTCATGGAGACAGAGGTTAGAAGCTGATTACTTCTGGCACTCAGAGGGTAGCTTCTGCTCCACTTTTAGATTTCCAACTTTGTGACATGCAAGTGCCATCCATAACATGACACCACCCAACCAGTCATCAGGATATCATCAGAGAAAAGCTGTGTAACATTGTTATCAGTAGGGAACCTTTACTCTAGGAACGTTATCCTGTCAAATACAGATATAACTGAAAAGTCAGAAAGGGGAAAGATAACTCTACTAGTGCTAAGAAACAATGAAACTTTTTTTTTTTTAAACTAAAAACCCGATGAGAAAGTGTATTCTAATTTAACCTTACATTAAGTGTGAGTTCTGAGTGTATGAAGCATATAAGTCATTCATTGTTTAGCATGAAAAACAATTCCCTTATTGAGTGACAACAACGGAAGCTTGCTCAGGTCCTGGATTCTGCACAGTTCCATCAGTTAAAGAAGAACTTGTCAAACACTTTGATGTGAATTCCAAAAGGATTATTTCTTTGCCTGCAATCATCTTTATCTGTCATAAAAAGCAGTGCTTGCAAGTACACGCATTCAGTCTTTCTAGGCCGGGTCTAAAAATCATCAAGATGTACAAATAATCTGAATCAGGTCCTCAAGAATTCACTAATTACTTTGTCCATGTATAATTTGAAGTTTTTGTCTGTGTACTGACTCAAGCTGCAAGGGTTTTATTTGCCACCTAACATCGCCTGCACACCAAAAATACTTGTAATTTTATCCAACAACACTATTACTAATGTACTTTGACTTAAATTACACCAGCAGCTATGTTAAATAACATTAATTTAAAACATATTTTCTTTTGTTTTCTTGTTCTTGCCTTCCATACGCTGAATATTTTTGCTTTAAAAAGATCTGGCCAAGTTAGGAAGAAAATACTGTTGAATAAATCTTCATATTTCCTCTGTATCTCCCAAAAATACTATGAATATGTTCTGTTTCTTATAGTGATGAGCAAGCATTCTGGCAGCCAGTAGAAGGGTGAAAATTAAAGTATAATAAAGCTAAACACAAATCTTGCAGAGGACAGCTCCCTAGAGTTTCATACATTTCTTTTGCATTAATTATTCTCTCAGAGTTTCAAATTATAATAAAACAGTGTGACAACATACTGAAAATCACTGCACTAAGCATAACAGAAATTCAGATGTGAAAACCACTCCTCAACTGAAGTGTAAATGTAAGCATTAAAAAAATTACTTCAAAGTTTCTGTAAACTTTTCTTAAAAAAAAAAAGAAGGAAAAACTGCATTAATTAAATTACATCATGGGCATAGACCTGATAACTGTTGAATGACCGAAAAAAAAACCAAACAAGAAAAACCACAAGGATAATTACCAACAAAAATACAGCAGCTATTTTGTTTCACTAAGGTAAAAGCACATTCTGCATTTGGAGAAGAATATGTTCCTATGTTAGTTGTATATCTTGAAGTCAACAGTGTTTGTTTTAGAAGGAAAAAATCAGTTTGACTTCCACCAACACCATGATGACTAAAATATAGATACCTAGCATTTGAAACTTTGCAGAACATGCCTATGAGGAAAGAGTGGATGTAATGGGATTTTTTTTTCCAAACCTTGCTGCTGATTACGAATGCCATGGCTGGATGACAGCACATGCCCACCTAAGTGCAGCTGCTTGTGGCCGTGCCCAGCTGCCTTACAAGGAGGTCATGAACCTGCTGGAGCTGTGCAAGCAGGGCCCTGCTGTGGATGGGTGTCAGGACTGCTGTGACAGGGCAGCTACAGTCGTGGAAACCGTGAGAAGCTGCTGTAACACCTGAGGCCCTGCTCCAGGACCCGACTGACGCTGTCTGCCTGACAGGCTGGGAGTGGTGTGAGAAGAGATCTAACATCAGCATTCCGTGTAATTACCTATTATACTGTGTAATTACCTGTAATTGCCTATCACTTAGAAAATGCTGTATGCAAGAAGTATTATTAAAACTTTTCTACAGTAGAATAGTCTTGTTCTTGCCAGTGTTTCTAGTGTAGAAAGCTTTTCCTTTATGTACTAACACACCAATCTGGACATTAAACTCACTCTGACATAAATTTTTGGTCATCATTTCAATCTCTTAGAACAGATAAATCAGAAACAAAACAAAACACAAACTGAATGCTCAAAAGCTGAAACCCAAACACTCATTATTCTAAGAATAAATTTTGGAAGAAATATATTTTTACACTACTTAGTCAACAATAAGCTCAAATCTCCCTTATAGCTCTGATAGAAAAGATTCAAGACATATACCCATGATCAGCCATGAGAATCAAAACCTAGTGCATGCTGGATTAGAGTAAGTGTTCTTAATCTCATTTTCAAATTACATAGTCCCATAGCGTAGGAGATTCTAAATAAGTGATATATTATAAATGATAAAGTAAACTTTAAAACAGATACAGCCATAAAAAGGAAAACACTGTTTTTGTAAATACACCTAAAGACCACCAGATGTCTCTGTAATAAAAGGAATGTATATAAAAATACATGCAAAAAATAGTTTAAAAAAAACTGTTTCTAAAAAAATTCAATCTTAAACACACATACAAACCCAAGCTAAAAAAAACAAAACCCCAAAAGCCCAAAACAAATCCAAACCAAAAAAACCCTCTAGTGATCAGTTCAAACTGTTTTAAAAACTAGGGTTATATGGAAAGGTGAAGTGTTAATGCAAGACCAGGCAAATCCTGCTGCCAGTGTCAGCATTATTAATGCATTCAAAATTATGCTTTTAATTCAGATTGTACTTTATGATGCCCCTTGCAAAAACTGAAAAGTATCTTACACAAAGCATATTAAAAAAAACCCAAAGTTTTTTTAATATGCAAACAAACCATGTGCAATTATCTGGTCTTCTAATTAGACATGAATGTATCTCTCTACCAGTTTATCACTAGTTTGAATTTAATTATGATTTATGACAAATGTCTTACTGGTTAGTTCATTTTATGGCACACACTTGGGAACTGACACAGTTAAAGTGGTACAAACTCACTACCAAAGAGAAAGTTGTTATGGGAAGATAGTACATATCAGAATAGCTTACTCTTGTAGTTAAAAAAAAGTAATGTTATAAACACTTATAGCATTATAAATTTGCATATTTCTATAAAAATATTCAATACCGGATGATGCAATTACTGAAAAGCTTGTTTGTGACAGTACTGGTGTTACACATAATGACAAACACTTCTGTAGGTGGCACGTAGTTATAAAAAGCACATAAAATATAACAACACAAGAAGTATTTGCTCACAAATGTGCAGTTAGCACTTTCAAATTAAAGTACATATCCTCCTTTCCCCTTCCTTGCTGCAGTCTGATACATGTGAAAGGCTATTTGAGTAATATTTACTTTGATTATTGTTCTGCCTAATATGTCTTTGACAGCAGCTCTTAATTGTGAGCATTGTAATCTCAACCATTTGATACCAGGTAAAAACCAAGGAAGTGAATATTCTAAAAGTACAGAACACCTCTACTTAATTAAAGAGAAAAAATATATTTTTCTATACTTTCAGAATATCTTTTCATTGAGAAATTAGTAAATTAATTCTTGGATTATTACTAAAATTGAAATATATATTTTTCTATACTTTCTCAGATTTCACATAACAGCAAAAAAAAACATGAATAACTGGAAATTTTTTTGTATAAATCCATTACGTAAATATTCAGAAATAGCATTTTGTAAACATCATCTGATATTTACACATTCCATATGATAGCT
>VZTB01011457.1:134331-162871 GCA_013397245.1 Thryothorus ludovicianus | reverse complement strand
TCTCTCCATCTTCCCTGTCAGATCCTGCAGGTCCTGGAAGGGACAGTCAGTCCCCCTGCTCTGTTTTCCAGGCTGAACAATCCCAGCTGTGCCAGCCTTTCCTCCAGCAGAGCTGCTCCATCCCTCTAATCATCCTGGAGCCTCCTCTGGACTCTCTCCAGCAGCTCCAGCTCCTCCTGATGTTGAAATTTCCAGGGCTGGAGCAGCTCTGCAGGTGGGGCCTCACCTGAGCACAGGGGCAGAACCTCAATCCCTTCCCTGCTGCCCACTGGGATCAGCTCAGGGCATGGGGGATGTTATTCCTTGGCTGTTTTATTCTCAGCCCAGCTCCTCCAGGACAGCCAGGAGCTCCCTGGAATGGGACAACGCTCCCAGCACCCCAAACAGCAAATGCTCCCATGGAATGCTGGGGTTTCACTGATATAATGCATTTTTTAACTTTGCTGTTATGGGAAGATGCAATTCCTAATGAAAGATTTCAGTCTTTCCCCAGAGAATGTCAGAGCCGAGACCTTCATTTTCAGGAAAATTTGGAAATCGGGGATGAAATCACTGTTTCCATTTCAAAATTCTTTCTTAAATTCTCTCTTCTGTCTTTCTAACTGAATCAAAGTTTTAAAAATCAAATTATACGGCTCAGGAAAATGACACCGAATTAACTCTCAGGAAGTTTCTGCTCAAGTTACTTTCCCTCATTTTAGGGACCACAGAAAAATGCACACTGACATTTTAAATCTCAGCTAAATGAAAATTGGCACTTGGGTTGGAAATATTGACTGGAATATTTCCCTCGATCTGTGGGTTACTCCATGGCTTTGGCTGCTCGCTCTCAGAGCAGCACTAACCCCACATTTGTGCACATGGAATTGAAGCTGAGCTTGCAGAGCTGGCAGGAACCACATCTGGAGCTCCCATCCCAGCTCTCCTGCACTTTATTCCTGGGATTTCCCTTCCCTCTGGAGCCTTCCCTGCACAGGAATTGGGGTAGAAAGGTAGACAAATGATAAAAGAGAGGCCTCACAAAATCAGGCCTTGCTCTGCTGAAGGAATAGCTGCCTTGACACTCCAATGTGCAGCTGGAGATCTCATGTGAAAACAGTCTGGGGAATGAGAGTTCATTAACACAACAAACTATTCCTGGGTGAAAAACAACTGCTCCAGCAGTAAATAAAAAATCTGTCTCATGGGAATCAGAGAACAAAATCCGTAAACTGACCAAGAATAGAGAGATTTGACGGACAAGCAAAATGCCTTTTACTGACCAATGACTGAAGTGCATAGCTTTGATGAAAGGTATGTATAAAAGGGAAAATGTGGCTCAAATAAAAGTTCTTTTTCTGCCTTAGAGACTTTTGGTCCTTACTGTGTCACGACCGTCCCTACCATGACAGGAATTGCCTGGTGCAGATGAACCTGCCCAGCCTGAGATATTCCGTGGCTCCACTGGTGCAGGGCAGAGGGATCCTTGATGCTCCAGGGGTTCCTGTGGTCATGTTGGTGTCCCTGACCATGTGTAAGGGACACTGGGGTGACATCAGGCTGGAATTGGCCACATGTGGGGTCCCACAGGGCTCCATCATTGGCCTGAGATCCTCAATGTCCCATAAATAAACTGGACGTGGGATTGGGACGACACTGAGCAAGTTCACAGATCTGGAGCTGCTGGCTCCTTCTGGGGCAGAGAGGCCCTGCAGAGAGACAGGGCCAACGAATCAGAGCTGAAATCACCCACTGCGTGGAGCAAAGCAGAGAAAGTTCTGGATTCTGCACGTGGGATGGGACATCCTGGACATGCAGAGCAGGGAATGAGGGGCTGGGAAGCGGCGCCTGGAAAGGGATTCTGGTTTTAAAGCATCCCTGAAGGATCCTGGATGCTGCCAGCTCCTGCAGAGAATCAGGGAACTCCAGGATGGTTTGAATTGTGAGGGACCTCAAATCCCGCCCAGTGCCACCCCCAGGGACACCTCCCACTGTCCCAGGCTGCTCCAGCCCCAATGTCCAGCCTGGCCTGGGACACTGCCAGGGATCCAGGGACAGCCACAGCTGCTCTGGCAATTCCAGCCCAGCCCCTGCCCACCCTCCCAGGGAACAATTCCTAATTCCCAAGATCCCACCCATTGCTGCCCTCTGGCACTGGAAGCCATTCCCTGTGTCCTGTCCCTGCATCCCTTGTCCCCAGTCCCTCTGCAGCTCTCCTGGAGCCCCTTCAGGCCCTGCCAGGGGCTCTGAGCTCTCCCTGGAGCCTTCTCCTCTCCAGGGGAGCACCCCCAGCTCTCCCAGCCTGGCTCCAGAGGGGCTCCAGCCCTGCAGCAGCTCCGTGGATTCCTCTGGACTCTCCCCAGCAGCTCCAGGTGCTGCTGAGGTTGGAATTCCCAGACCTGGTGCAGCTCTGCAGGTGGAAATGCATTCAACATATCCTGATGCCCAGACTCTGTCACTAACAGGACATCTCCTGCTTTCTCTCTGGTCTTATTCAGTGGAAGGAAGGAATGAGTTTTGGATGGAAGAAATCTCTGTTTTTTCAGGAAACAATCATTTCCTCTGTGATTATCTCTCCCCTAAGGATTCTGAAGCACCCAAGTGATTCTGGAGCAGATTTTCCATTTCCCAGCCCAGCACAGGCCCCGTGCTCACAAACTCCAAGTGCATCAGTTTTGCACTAAAAACTCCTGTAAAAAAAAATCTCCATATAAATCTGTGAAATAAATATATAAATTTCTAGTAATGCAAAAACACATTCCCTAATTCCTACATAAAAAGCAGTGCATTGTAACAGTTTTATTATAATGGGAACTTGAGGATGCTTCTTGTTTATGGGCTGCAATAACCACATCATAGACAAAATAAATCCTAAAAGGCGATGCTGGAGTGTTCAGCACTGGAGTTTATCAGCTGGGGATGGAGTTATTTCAAGTCAACCACAAACACACTCATCATCCAGTTGTTGTGATTACGATGATGCTTTTAATTAAAATGTTAAAGGAGAAACAGGAAAAGCTGTGGAAAAAACACGTGGGGGAAGATGCAGGAAGAAAGACACAATTTTGGTCCTTCCTTTTCCTGTGTGTTCATATTTCCCCCGAAATGCTTTCCAGACATTCTCCTCCTTTCCCATCCTTCCTTCCAAGGAATGAATCCATATCTGTAAGATGCCAGTGCTGCTCCCCAGGAACTGAAATGGGGGCAACCGAAACTGACGGAGGGCAGGGTTAGAAGGGATTTTGGGGAAATGTTCCCTAGGAGGGTGGGGAGACCCTGGCACAGGGAAGTTGTGGCTGCCCCATCCCTGGCAGTGTCCAAGGCCAGGTAGGAGCAGCCTGGGACAGTGGGAGGTGTCCCTGATGTGGCAGGGGTGGGATGGGTTTTAAGGTCCCTCCTGAGAGCAATGAGGGATTTGTCTTTCCAAACAAGGCAGACAAAACTGGCACTGAGAGATAAAGGAAACAATGGGAAGGATTCCATTGATTAACGAATGGAAAAAAGATATTTGCCTTACAAACAAACTGTAGGTTTNCCAAACATTGGAGAGACCCCAGGGGAATGCCCCATGACCTCTGCCTTTATTGGAATAAAGCAAAAGGACTCCTCTGCCTCCTTTTTGGACAAAAATCTCTGGTGTTTCTGGATTCATTTTCCTGACACTTCCCACCCAATATAGCCTGGGATTCTCTGCCTGTCCCCCACAACAAGGTCCCTGTTCACTGCCAGCAGCTGTGGCTGACAGAGCTGAGGAGTTCCAGTGACAAAACCATGAGGGACACACCTGGGTGGTTGTTGGAAACATCTGTTTCCCTCTGGCTTCATGTCCCAATCCCATCCCCAGGCCCAGGCTCAGCTTTATTTCCCCACAGCTGAAGGGGCAGAGCAGCAGAATGAGCCCCTGGCAGTGCTCAGGATGTCATCAGGGGCTGCAAAACACCAACAACCCTGCCCAGAATGAAATGGGAGCTGCAAACTGGCCTGGATTAATCCAGGAGTTGGCTCAGCACACAGGACTGCACCAGGGGAGGGTTGGGCTGGACATTGGGAAGAATTTCTTCCCAGAAAGGATGGCTGGGCATTGGCAGGGGCTGCCCAGAGAGGTCTGGAATCCCCATCCCTGGAGGTGTTTAAGGATGTGGGCCTCAGCCATGGGCTGATGACAGCGGCCTGTGGGGTCAGACGTTGGACCCAATGATCCCAAAGGTCCCTTCCAACCCCGATAATTCCGGGATTCTGTGTCACTCACCTTTCCAGAAGGGCTATTCCCTGGTGCCTGGCAAGGGGAGCCTCTGGGGCGTTCCAGGCTCGGCTCACAAGGATCTGAGGCATGAGGAGAATATTCATTTAATTGCAGCTAAAGCTGCAGTTGTGCTGTGGCTCCTCAGACACCTGCAGAGGAATTCCCAGAGGAATTTCCCCCTCAGTTCATCCCTGGGCTCCAGCCCCTCCAGCACAATAACCCGACCCTGCTTTGCTCGGGGTTTGGCAGCCCCGTTGTGCCTCGGGTGTTTCCCAGCCCAGGGAGCTGTTAGCGACACCTTTCCCTGTCCTGCCTCACAGCAGCGGCAGCTGCACCAGGGCTGTCTCCAGCCAGGCAAATAATTCCCAGCCAGCCCCCGAGGGACACGGTCCATCCCCAGCTGGAAGGGAGAGCGGCAGCTCCAGGGGTTTTAACCCATTCCCAGCCGGTAACTGCGCTGGTTGTTTGCAGATCTCTTTTCTAAGCTGAATGTGCTGGATTTGCTTTGCCTTTTATAAGATCTTCCCTCATAATAAATAATAAAATAATAAATACACTAAACAGACAAGCTCAGGCTAGATGTTTTTCTCCATGAGGGTGGTGAGGCCATGGAATGAAATTCCCAGAGCAGCTGGGGCTGCTCCTGGATCCCTGGCAGTGTCCAAGGCCAGGCTGGACAGGGCTTGGGGCAGCCTGGGACAGTGGAAAGTGCCCCTGGCCATGGCAGGGGTGGCACTGGATGGGATTTCTGGTCACTTCCAGCCCAAACCATTCCAGGATTCCCTGATTATGAACTAGGATTTTAATTAGAATTTTTGCTCATTTCTTGTCCAGGATCACACATTCTTTAACCCTGTGGAGGTGAAATTAATGAAAAGGAGCTGAGGCAGAGAATGGGATGGAACAGAGCAATCCCAAATCCAATGACTGAGGAACAACATCCAGAAAATGCCACATAAATTAGATTCAGTCCAACATAAAACATATTTAAAGCCATGTTAAAACTGCGTTTTTAAGCATTGCTCATCCAAGGCAGGCTGCAGCAGCAGCGGATAAACCACTCATTCCTACATTTCAGGAATCTTTAACTTCTCTGCTGATCCCACAGCGATGTTTTGGGAGGAGGAGAAGGTTACAGGCAAAACAAAGATGATTCCGAAATTGGGAGGCCTGGAGGGCTCAGTCCTGTGTTGGCAGCGAGCAGCAGAGAGAGGAATTTGTGCAAGGAGGATGATGGGTCACTGGCTTTGGCTTCAGAGATTGCAGAAGAAGCAACAACAACAATAACAAAAAAATAGCCCGAGGTTCTGACCTTTGTGAAACAGAAAATTCAGCTCTGCCTCACCAGGCTGGGGTTTCACTTTGTCCTGCAGCTGGGATTTAATAAAACATCGGCTGGAGCATGGACCTAGGACACACTTGAGCCATGAGCACAGAGCTCTGTTTGTTCAAGTCTGAGCAGGACCTGCAGCTCTGCGGGCTGAGCTGGGTTTATGTCAGCAGCAGGAGCAGGAGCTCATCCCAGCGTTCCTCTTGGCTTGGAAATGAAATAAAAAATAAAATAAAATAAAATAAAATAAAATAAAATAAAATAAAATAAAATAAAATAAAATAAAATAAAATAAAATAAAATAAAACAAAACCACTCTACTTGAGAAGGCAGAGGGAGCCTGCCTCCACTGCTGTGCCATGTTCACATGGAACATAAAATGTGTCATCTCCTGGCTGGAAAAATATCCCTGTTCTTATTTCTAAGTCAGTGGCTCCAATGAAATTGTTGCTGTTATTTATCTTGTAAACATCTTCTCCAATCCAGCACTGTCAGCTCCCATTATTCTGCTACAAGCCTCCTGATCATGATCCATATCATCATCCCCCGCTCCTCATCTCTCTGTGTCCAGGGAAGTCACAGCTTTCCTCTGCAAAACATCAGCTTCTCACAGCCCTCCCAGGGCAGCAGAAAACATCACACAGGTGACCAGACAGCAGGAGGTGAAGAAGAAAAATGTGAAATGCCACAGAAAAATCCAATCGAAGGGAAAGGAAACTCATAATTTACTGTGAGGGTGGGGAGGGGATGGAACTGTGCCCAGAGCAGCTGTGGCTGTCCCTGGATCCCTGGCAGTGCCCCAGGCCAGGCTGGACATTGGGGCTGGGACAGTGGGAGGTGTCCCTGCCATGGCAAGGCTGGAACAAGACTGGCTTCAAAGTCCCCTCCAACCCAAACCACCTCGTGATTCTACAATTTTTTAAAACAAATTTTGGGATGAATTTTGGATGCATTCAGGAGGTGGAGCTGCCCCTCCAACTCCTGAATGCACCCAGAATTCATAGTAAAATTCACCCTTACTTCTCTTACCCCTTAGGGCTGGGGAGTCACTGGGCTGGAGGCGTTCCTCTCACGCTGCTGCTCAAGTTGGGCTTCAAACAGGGTGGCCCTGATGGTCCCTGCGGTGGAGGTGATGAATCAACATCCAAAATTCATCCAAAACACAGCGCTGGCAGAGCAGGCTGATGAACAGCCCAGGACTCTTTTCTCAGTGCTTTTGGACATCACATCCTGCTGCTGAACAACTGTCTAGAGTTTTAAACATCATTTTACCCAAGCCAGGGAGCTTTTTGTGCAGACCAGTCCAAAATGAGAGCTGTTAGTTAAGCAAACCAGCAGTGAAGGCAGCAGTGATGCCAAGATTCCTCCTAATCCCCACGGATACAGCTGGAAAAACCACCCAGAACAGGAGCAGAAGGTCTGAATGATCAATTGCTCAGCTCCTGTTTCATCACCTCAGATGATCTCAGAGAGGAGCACAGAGAGGAGCAGGAAGTTTCTTTGCTAATTCCTGGGATGAGAGGCAGCAGGAGGGGATTTATCACCCCGTGAGCACCAAATGGGAATGAATGAAGAAATGAATGAGTGGCAGCTTGTCCAGAGCTCGGCGCAGAGGAGGAGACAGAGCAGCAAAGCCGTTGTTAATCTCGAACTCAGCTCCTCAGCCACAGGCACAGCCAATGTGGCTCTGCCACTTGGCTGGCCACCAAGGGAACTTGCTGTTAAACAGGAGTTCTTTTCCTGATGGATGCATTTCTGAGAATGGAGAGTCATAAAAGAGAAAAATAGACTGGTTGTGCTCTGGTAGCAACAACCTGTGCAGTCATTATCATCAGCTGCCCCTGTGGATCAGGATTCTGGGGCTGTGCGAGGAACTTTCCACGGTAATTTATCAGCACATGGATTTATGGACTCCACAAACGCTGTCTGGGGCATTGTTTTCCCCTCCAGTTCCCCAGAAATGCCTCTATTTAGGTTTTGGCAGGATTGCTGCTCCTCTGTGGCAGGAGTGGCCCAGACTGCCAGCGGGGCAAGGGAGTGCTGAGCCCAGGGTGGCAGTGGCTCTCACGGGCTCTTGCTGCTGGCCTTGTCTCTGAGGTGTCCAAAAGGATCCTCTCCCATCTCTTCTCATTTCCAAGATTGGGGGGTTCTTTCAGGCAAACACCTTCTCCCACCCCTGGATTCCCTGGTACCTCTACAGCTCCATTTTTTAATCACAGAATCCCAGAATGGTTTGGGTTGGAAAGGACCTTAAAGCTCCTCCAGTGCCACCTCTGCCGTGGCAGGGACACCTCCCACTGTCCCAGGCTGCTCCAGCCCCAATGTCCAGCCTGGCCTGGGACACTGCCAGGGATCCAGGGACAGCCACAGCTGCTCTGGCAATTCCTGCCCACCCTCCCAAGGAACAATTCCTTATTCCCAAAATCCCATCCAGCCCTGCCCTCTGACCCTGGGAAGCCATTCCCTGTGTCCTGTCCCTCCATCCCTTGGGAAGAATCTTTCTCCATCTTTTTTTGTAGCTTCTTCAGGTCCTGGAAGAGGCAACCAGCTGTCCCTGGTGCTGTCTCTTCTCTAGGCTGAACAATCCCAGCTGTGCCAGCCTTTCCTCCAGCAGAGCTGCTCCATCCCTCTGCTCATCCTGGAGCTTCCTCTGGCCTGGCTCCAACAGCTCCAGCTCCTCCCTGTGCTGGGCCCAGGGCTGGGGCAGCTCTGCAGGTGGGGTCTCACCTGAGCACAGGGGCACAGGAGCAGGACCCCAATCCTTTTCCTGCTGCCCACACTGGGGGATCAGCCCAAGGTTGGAATATTTTAAGCCTGGAGTGTGGTCAGCACTGAAGCACTTCCCAAAGGATACATTCCTGGCTCCTGAAACATGTGGACAGTTCATTTCCACACCTGGGCAGAGTTCCTGGGATGTTCTGTGATCCTGAACAAAGAGGGGAACAAAACTGTGCCCAGGCCACCCCTGGCATGGGCAGGCTCAGTCTCACTGCCAGCACCTCCCTGGCCTGAGCTCCAGCCCGGGCAGGTGCAGCTCTGCTTGCCCAGCTCTGCTGACAGCATCAGTTCCAGCACAGGGGAAATTGTGCAAACCCAGGCAGAAGCCACAGGAAACAGAAGGGAGATGAAAAGCAACGTTTGTGCAACAGAAATGCACAAAAACAATAGGAAGTGAACATTGTTTTGATCCTCCAAGAAGAACATTCTGCAGAAAAACATTATTTTTCCTGGATATTGAAGGGAAGGAGCTGAAATCACTGGAAATAATCCAGCTGCCCCTGACAATATGAATAAAAATCCCATACGTACAATGTGTGCTTTGTACAGATGGCAGTGTGAGGAGAGATCAGAGACTTGAGGAACAAAAACACCAGCCCCAAATCACCTGATTCTGGGTCTTTTCCCCACCTCCACGTCCCTTTTAACCCTTTTTGCTCCAGTGGGGTGGTTTTTATTGGTGAAATCCAGTGCAGAACAGCGTGGGTGTGACAGGGCAGAGGTCTCTTGTCCCCTCTGTGTATCCATAGGCTCATGTAGGCAGGTGAAATTAATTCCCTCCTTTGCCATTCCCAGAGAATTCTTCATCCCTGAATTAATTCTGAGTGCATTTTGAATCAGGGCTGCAGGTAGATTGGGTAAAAAATTAAATTTAAGCTCTACAGAAGGGACATTTACATGCAGCAGTGGAACAAGTGGGAAGATATATTTTAAAAATTAATTGTATCATAAAATAATAAGTTAATTAATGACCATGCTTAGCATTCTGCTTTCAACACGTGTGATGAGGGTGCATTTTTTTACAAGAAATTCATAAATTCTTCAGCCGTTTGAGAGGTTATGATGACAGACAAAGAGCTCAGGTTGGGGAACAAAATGTGGGGAAATCTTCTAGGCCTCGAATTTTATAGGCCCCAAATCTTAAAGTCCTCAAACAATTGCTTTTTTTTCCAGAGGTAGAGACAAAATTATCTGTTCTACAGCTACATGCTTGTGGTCAAATGATCAGTGCAGTTTAACAAGCCTAGGTGCAGACAAGGGCTGGTTCTGCATCCCCAAATCTCAGCCCTTCCGAGCCATTTCCTTGCATTCCAGCATTCTCCAACAATTCCCCAGGAAATTTTAATCCCCCCTTAGTGCAGGTGAATAATTTGTGGCAGACAGAGGCAGGCAGGCACTCGCCCATGGCCCTGCTCAGGACAGGCTCAGCTGATGAGAATCAGCAGCACTGAGACACTGCCAGGTGTTGTCCTGGNGCAGGCACTCGCCCATGGCCCTGCCAGGGGAAGGGGGTGTCAGAGCAGGACAGGCTCAGCTGATGAAAATCAGCAGCACTAAGACACTGCCAGGTGTTGTCCTGCTGCCCTGGAGTGACAGAGCTGGGAATAGTTCTGGTATTTTTGTGTTTTCCATGAGGTGATCTCACCAGGAGCCATTAGGGATTGGCAGGTGGGATTTTGGAGCCAAAGCACAGCTGAGCTCAGGTGGAGTTCCCCCCTCAGGAAAGATTTCCCTTTTTCAGGGAATTTCCTGTGTTTGGCAGCTTGTGACAAGAGGCAGTCAAACTCCATTTATCTCTACCCTGAGCTCCTGATTCCAGCTCTTATCCTGGCAGGAATCAGCTGAGATCTTCCCAGGCTCTGACTCCTACCAGTGGATTTGAAGGCGTGATTCCCGATTTTCCCCAGCCCAAACAAGAAGTGACTCAAGAGTTTGTTTTGGGAAAAGCTCTTTGATCCATGTTTTCTCCAGGCTGATTTTCATTTTGCCCTAGGAATCAATGCACAGAAAGCTAATCCATGACCTCTCACCACACAGTCCTATCAAAGGCCTCATGATCTGAAAACAAGGGGAAATAAAGGAAAAGAGGGGTAACAGAGAATGGAAGAGCTTTTGCTGTTCACCCCATGGAGCAGCTGTTCTCAAGTCAGTGCTCTCTTATTTCAACTCAGGTTCTCTGGGTACAAAGCAGAAGCCATCTGGATAAAGCTGAGCAAAAATTAGGATTCCTCCTCTATGAAAAATCCCTGTGGTTCAATCTTTTATTTTCACTGAAACTGGGGTGGGAAAGGAATATTTGTTACTGAAACCCCAGAAGTTTCCTTGAGACATTTTTGAAGTGAAGGGAACAGATTGACACATTTTGAGCTGAAAGATTTCGCTGCTTTTTGCTGAGCTGCTCTCAAACATTCCTTCAACTCTGGACTGGATTTTCCCTTTTGTGCTGCAGTGTCATATCACAGCTGAAGATTTGCCACCAGTTCTGGAAGAATCCTGCAAAAAGTACCAGGAATTACTGAACAAGGCAATAGGCAATGGCTCCTCATTCACGCAAATAACTTTTAAAGGAACAAAGCTGAGTTTTTCCCCATCTTGATGGAAAGTTGCACGTTCAACACAAGCCTGACCTCTTCCCTGTCCCTGTTGTTTGAGTTAAATGATGTTTCATGGGATTGGTGAGGCTGGAAAATCTCTCTGAGATCACTGAGTCCAACCTTTAACCCAGCACTGCCAAGGCCACCTCTGACCATGGCCCCAAGTGCCACATCCACAGGTTTTTAAATCCCTCCAGGCATTTGCCCTGGAGAGCTGTGCCAGGGCAGGATAATGCTTTCCATAAAGAAATTTTCCAAATAACCAACCTGATCCTTGTGTTGTCCCTTGTACTTAACACTTGACCAGAGAGAACACAAAGAAATCCCAACTGATCCCAAAAGCCCGGCCCTTGTTCTGCAGTTGGAAGGGATTTGCAACTTTTAAGAGGAGAACTGACCAAAAGAGTTAAGCCCAGCTCTGTTGGACACACTCAGAGCAGAGCTTGAGCTTACAGAGACCAGGCCCTGGGCCCAGGTGACTTTCCCAAGGTCAGAACAGGAGCCAGAACTGACGGATCCCTTTGTGCCCTTGTTTAATCAAAGTCATTAAATTTAAGTGTGAATTCTACCACCCCTTTAATCCTTCTTCACAATAAGAAGCCCTATTAAATCCTTAACGTGCCTGCTTTAATTATAACCTATCAAAGCTGGGATCAATTCTGGGTGGTAAACACGGAGCGCGGGATTCTGCAGCAGGATGAGATCACGCCTCTTAAAATGCAAATGGAGGCTGAGGCATTAAACCTGTAATAAAGCTCAATTAATCTTTCCCCCTTAAAACACACACTAAATATTTAATCCCAGTATAAACTCGGGGGCTGTTTGAACCAGAGCCAGTGAAGGCAGCTTTGGTCATAGGGAGCTGGGATGTTTTATCCTTAAATTCCCACAAATTTAGGGATCTGGATGTGTGGGGAGGGGCTGCCATTAAAGTTAGGAATGAAAATTATGATTTTGGGAGGATTATATCTATTAAAATTCCCTATTATCTCATGGAGATTTTAAAAACCCCTACCTGGAGAGACATCCACAGGGAGATGAGTAAGGACACAACAACCATCCCTCCTTCAGGCTGGGAGAGGGAAAGCCTTGGATTTAAGTTATTTACAGCTCTTTTCTTCCTTCCAGGGCTGAGAGGGAGCAGAGCTGTAAATCAGAGGGGTGAATTATAGCAGAGATGTTCTTGCCAGAGAATCTCATGGTACAGGAAGAGCAAAGCATGCTCCAGGTCCTGCGCCTTTCCCACCTCCCAGGGCAGCAGCAGAGCACTCAAGGTGGTTTCTAAACATCCTGTGCTGGGTATTCCAGCCCTTCCTCTCCGCCAGGAGCACCAGTTTGTTCTGAGGCAGCACCCCCACTGTGTTCCCCCTGCAGTGGGGGGATTAAAACATTCTGTTATGTTCACACTCAGCTCATGTTTGATCCTTCCTCGGGCTGGGAGGATGAGCAGCACTCATGGATTCCATTGGTGAGTTCGTGTTTGCTGCTCCTGAGCAGAGCAGAAAGAAGAATAGAAATGCCAGTTCTGGGAGTGTTAATAAACAGGCATTTGAGGATAATAAAGATATTTCATTTGATGAAAGAGAAATGTTCCACGCGAGTTGCGTATTTTTAAAGGAATATTTATGCCGGGGAACAGTGATACTTCTAAACAAAAAGGCACTCAGAATACAAACACAAATGTTCCTTTTGGCAATGTGGGAACAGGATCCTGATGTATTATTGAAGCAGCCTGGGTATTTTTTTCCCTGCCTGAAATATGAATACACAAAATCCAGCATGCTCATGTGCCACATTCAGCTGTAAAAAACTGCCTGGGTTTGGCTGGAAAAGTGTTCAACTGGAAGATTATAGAGCAAGAACATGTGAACAAAGTGAGTGTGGAGGGGGATTAAATCCACCCCAAGGTTTGGACACTGCTCAGGTGCCTGTGTTGACAGTGGATGCTCTGCAGGGGAGAGATATGAGTTTATTATCAGTGTTACTCAGCTCTGATAACGGGCTCGGCCCTGCAGGGAATATCAATGGAGCTGCACAGCTGGGAAAATAACGACAATATTTGTCTTCATGTCATCTTTGATGAGAAACCTTGGCCACAAGCCCAATGAAATTTAGCTGTAATGAATTACTGGATAATTCAACAAATGAAGTCAGAACAGGCGGAAAACAGATGGAGGACACGGCTCCAGCACCTCCCAGGCTGCTGTGAGCAGCAGCAAACGCGGGTGGGAAATGTGACCAGGACAGCTGGACAGGCCTTGGTGACTCCAGCATCTCTAGGGGCGTTAATGGGAGTGCTGAGCTGGTATCCTGGAATATGAGATGTTAAATTCATGGAATGGCTCAGGCTGGAAGGACCACAGAGGATCACTGGTGCCACTCCCTGCTCCAGCAGAGCCATCCCAGAGCACAGGGCACAGGGCACAGGGCACAGGGCACAGGGCACAGGGCACAGGGCACAGGACACAGGGCACAGGACTGTGTCCACGCAGCTCAGGAATATCCCAGGGAGGAGGCTCCAGCCCCTCTCTGGGAACCATCCATACCCCAGGAACATTTGCTCTGTTCCTAAAAAACATTTCCTTTTCGCTTGGTTTTGGCTGGAAAACCCAAATTGCCTGAAATGCCCCAGAAAGGCACGAGATTTGTGCAAAGTATTTTGCACTGATTCTAACAGCAGCTGATTATCTCTGCCAGCAGAATCACCTGGGGGAGGCATGGGAGGTGCAACGTGAGCTTCCACGAGGGCCAGCGACGCAAACAGACTTGTGTCACCTCCAGGCTGTCGTTTCTCTCCAAGCAAGCCTGAACAGATTGATTTCCAGGTCTCCTTCAGCGGAACTTAATCAATTTGGAGTGGATTTAGCCAGGCATATGGATGATCATGTGGCTGGCACTGCTCCCTCCCCTCAGACGGTGACGGGAATTTCAATCACAGCCACCAGCGGCTCCCAGCTTGGAACACAAAACCCTTTAATGCATTTGGAGCAGTAATTCCTCCTGTCTGGCGCCTGGGATGGGGTGGGAATATGGGCTGTGCTTCCAGAGGGCGCCTCAGAACCTCTGCGTCCCCTTGGGTTGTTCTAAATTCCTCCAGAGGGAAAAGCTCCCTGTTTATCCAGGAGGAAATTACTCAGGTGGGCATCCAAAAAGGTTGGTTTGATCTAGAAGATCACTGAAACAGGCTGCTTGAAGGGTGAACATGTGTTCCAATTCCCAAATTATTCCTGCTTGGAGAAGCAGCAGGGAATGGAGAAAACCAGGATGGATTCAATTCCAGAAATTCAGGATTCGGTCCTGGCTGAGAAGCCTTTGGCTGCCCTGGACACTGCAGGACCTGGCAGGTCCTGTGAGAGACCTGAGGCCTCTGGAGCCACAGCTCCTGGATTTGCTGGAATTGTCACTTTGGAGAAACTCTTCCTTTTTTAGGAACCTGAATGGAGACCCCAGGACCAGCCTAAACTGGAGCTGATTCCTCCCAGAGCCTGGAGCCACGAGAGCAGAGGGAATGGCAAGCCCAGGGTGAGAGATTCCATCCCTGGAGATGCTGCTGGAGAACAAAACATAGTGTCTAGGGAGGTGCAGAATTGACAGCACAGGGAGTGGGGAAAAACCTTTGTGAATGAAATCCCAGCTTTTCCCAGCCCTTTGGGAACTGGGAGCAAGGGGATGGAATTTCCTCCCACCCAGGAGGGGCTTCCAGCCCCCCCAGGAGCACCAAATGGAGGGATGGCTCTGCCTAGAACCTCAGGAATCTCAGTTAACCCTGCAGCTTTCCAAAGCATTTGGGATTTTTTCCTGATTAAATGAAGGCTCTTTGCAGCAAAAATGACTGCAAAATGAGATAATCAGAGGCTGAAGGAGTTGTTGTGCTTATTGATTTTTTTTTTTAACAAGTAGTGACTCTTTTTTCCAAATATATGAGGAAAATATGGATTTTTTTTTAATGGCTGTTAAATTTCTTGGGTCTTTTTTTTCCTGTGAGTTATTATTTAGTATCCTATTGACATTTTCTATTTACTTATAACTAAATGTTCATTAAATGTAAAATATTCAGTGATTATTTTCGTGTCCTCATACAATTATCAATGAAAATGTTCACACACACTTTGAAAGATGTGAAAAAAACGCCCTCATTTTCAAAGATGACAAAGAAGAAAAGCTCAGAACTATTTGATCAATTACTTGCTGTCTCTCTCTTGGGTAAAAAAAAAGTCACTTAAAATAACAACAGAAAAAAACAACTTGTGAGTGATGCTGGAGTCAGCAAATGGGGTTTAAAAAGCATCTTGGAATTTCCCAGATTTATTCGTTTATCACTACAACAGAGAGGGAGATGGGAATGAGAGAGACATCCACAATGGAGCTACAAGTAGAGCATTGGTGTGGGGAACTGCGGAACAAAAATAGAATTTCAGGGCAAAAATCCACCCTGCAGGGAGGAGGCTGCAGCAGAGAAAAGGGAAGGCCTGGGATAACACTGCCCTGACCCCACGTGTCCCCCCTCCTGGAGATGGTCAGGGAGAACCACAGCCCTATCAGTTCCCCTCTGTCTTTCCCTCCCTCCTCCAAAATTGGCTTTTTCCCAATGTTTCCCTGAATCCTGGATGGATTTGGGCAGCTCCTGGTGTCACATCTCCACCATTCCCCACAAATGTAATTTGCAATGCCTGCTGCTGTCCCAGCCCTTGGAACCCCTGAGAAGGACCAGCCTGGTCCCTGTGGTTTGCAGTTTGGGATGAATCCAAGCACAATTTCCTTCCAGGATCTCTGGAGCACTCCACTGATTCTGGGGCTGAGCAATCAATTCCAGCTCTGGCTGGAATGGCCGTGGCTGACACCATCAATGAGAAATATTCCAGTTTTTGCCACAGAATTGCACTTTGTGATGTCATTCTCAGCTCTTCCCAGCCCTGTGGGCTGAAAACTGAAAATGAGAAGGAGCTGTTCTGTGTTGGCTGCAGGAAATGAAAACAGGAATGAAATGGGAAAGCAAAGCTCCTCTGCCTGTCTGGGGAGGGACTTTCACTCCCTCCCTGTTCCATCTCCTGCCCTGTTAATTAAAACATGAACCTTGCTCCAGACCTGA
Organism: Thryothorus ludovicianus; assembly: GCA_013397245.1. Lineage (NCBI taxonomy): Eukaryota > Metazoa > Chordata > Aves > Passeriformes > Certhiidae > Thryothorus > Thryothorus ludovicianus. The sequence continues at coordinate 146,858 of VZTB01011457.1, read as the reverse complement.
GAATCCCATCGCCATTCTGGTGAGCTCTCATCACACACTTCAGGAAGGGAGAGGGGACTCATTCCAGCAGCAGCCGAGGGTGTTGATGGATGCTCTGCCAGCCTCGGACGTGTCCCTGCCCTGTCCCCTCCCCAGCACTGCAGGCAGGGCTCTCCCTGTGACACCCACGGGGTCAGGGGCTGTGTGCTGGGCTGTTCCCTCGTGACAGATGGGACAAGGGGCACAGGAGGGGCCTGTGCTGCTCCTTTCCACCACCTGAGCAGAAGGGTGGGAGCTGTAATCTCCCAGAGAGCTGAGAAGTCCCAGGAAAGCTGTGGGCACCAACATTTCCAGTGCTTCAGGGCTGCACCAGAATCCCACAGCAGCAGCAGCCAGGCCTGTGGGGAGCCCGTCAGCCTTCAGAAACTGTGCTGGGCTCCATCTCTGCTCCCAGAACCTGGATTGGATTGTGGCTGTTTGGGAATTTCAGTCTCTGCTCCCAGAATTTGGATTGGATTGTGGCTGTTGGGGAATTTCAGTCTCTGCTCCCAGAATGGCTGGATTGGCTGGTGACTCTTTGGGAATTACAGTCTCTGCCGTCAGTCATGAGCCAAATTACAGAGAGAGCCTGGTGCAAAGAGCCCTGAGTCAGCCTCAGCATCTCCAGGGTCTCATTCCCTGTCAGCTCCAGACTCTCCAGGCAGAATTGTGACAAATCAGACATGGGCACTGGGCTGGAGTTCTCGCAGTGACATTCATTAACAATATTGTGGTGACAGATCTTGAAGAGTCTGTAAGTGCTGGTAAACATCTTTCTCCCCAGTTCAGAGCTGCACTCCTACTCTGAGGACTAACCCAAGGTCGTGCATCACAAAATTGAGAGAGAACAAACAAAAAGCACTCCTCAAGTCTGCCAGACAAATTCCTTCTTGTCGGGGCCATCTGCAGCAGCTGTGCCAGAAGAGATTGTTTGGAATGGCCTGGATATGTCCAAGTGCTGGAGTGCTGAGCGCCCTTGGCCACATTTCCCCTGCTGCCCTGAGGCATCTGTCAGCAGTGCTGTTAATCACAGCCCAGCTAATGGTTCACAGCTCCCTGAATTCCCCTGTGCTCCCTGTTTATTTACTGTGCTGTGAGCAGAGACAAGTCAGCCACTCCTCTGGTTTGGGGGATCTCTTCTGATTTCTCCAACATGCAATTTCCCTGCCCAGCAGCCCCAGTGCATCCCCCCATGATGATATCTTTTGGAGGTTGACCTGCAACAGAGACTGGACAGAGTAAAAGGACAAAGCAGGGATTTATTAAAAGGCCTCACTGGGCACGCCTGGGCAGCACAAGAGCTCAGCTGGGCACACCCAAGGTGAGGCCAAAATGGGCACAAAATGGACAAACAATCACGAGGTCTCACACTTGGATAAGTTCTGGTCCATTTGCAGATTGGAGTTAATTGTGCAATTACAGCTCCAGGTTATGCAGCTCCATCCTCCTTGTTTGTTCGTCTCCCTTCACCCTTGGTTTTGTTCTTGGGCCTGAAAGTTGTCCTTGGTCCCCAGCTGGAGCAGGAATTGTTTTGTGTCCCTGCTCTGTGAGGAGAGCTCAGTAGCACCGAATATGAAACCTAAAACTGCCACTAAAAAAGCTCAGAATCTGAAAAATATAAAAGCTAAAACTTAAGGCATCACCCATCCTGGGGCTTTTCCTTGGAGCAGAGATATTCCCACACTGAGAATGTGCCAGGCTGCTCTGCAAAACTCCCCACTCCTGTGGAAGTGAATCCAAAGGCTCTTGTGTGGAAAGGCTTCACCAGCAATCCCAGGTAATTGGGACACTGCTTTCTTATTCCAGAAATAAAGTTCTTGGGAGTCATGTTTGTGCAAAATACACTTGTGGGATCCCCAGCATGTGATGCATTCACGTTCCATGTGGTGATTGCTGGAGTCTGTCACTTACATTCCAGTTGCAGTGGATATAATTCCATCAGCCGCTGGCTAATGGTGCCATGTGGGAGCATGGGAATTGTCCCATCCATTAAAGCTGCCCCAGAGCTCACCTGCCTCTGCCTGGTCCCATCTCTGCTCCTCAGTTCCGAGGCACAGGCTGGCACAGCATGAGGCAGACTGGAACAAACTCCTGGAGAGGCTCTGTCAGCTCATGGGGGGAGAAAAGCCACACACCCCAAGTGATGAACCCCATTGATGGCCTTGCCATTTATAGGACAGAGGGAAGTGGCTTTCCAATGCCAGAGGGCAGGGCTGGATGGGATTTTGGGAATCAGGAATTGTTCCCTGGGAGGGTGGGCAGGGGCTGGGCTGGAATTGCCAGAGCAGCTGTGGCTGCCCCTGGATCCCTGGCAGTGTCCCAGGCCAGGCTGGAGCAGCCTGGGACAGTGGGAGGTGTCCCTGTCATGGCAGGGGTGGCACTGGATGGGCTTTAGGTTCCCTTCCCACCCAAAGCATTCCAGGATTCTGTGACTCCTCTGGAGCCTTTTAAAGCCCAATGACAACATTTGCTCCACATGGGACCAAAAGTCAGGCCAGCCCTGCAGTGTGTTGGCAATTCTGTTCTCATATTTGCTGCAGCATTGGAAAAGAGCAACAACAAAAGACAAAACAAAAAGAAAGCTGCAAAAAACCCCATGAGTCACAAAAAAAATTCTCCAAACAAGCAAGGGAAGCTTTAATTTTTATAGCAGCATGTTTAATTAGTTTCATTTATGTGCGAATTTGGTTTGTTTGTTTTAGGCGTAACAAACACTGCGGACTGTCATTAATTCACAATCCACAGCCTGTCCCTAGCAGTGCTGGGAGGTGACTCTGCTCTCCTGCTCTCTGGGTTCCCTCCTGGAGAGCCAAACCTGGCCAATTCCTGATTTGGAGTTTTGGAAAACTCAGCATGGAGATGGTGAAACCTTTCACCTCTGCAGTTCTCCCCTGGACAGTGAGAATAAAAATCAAATTTAAAGTGCCAGGAAAGAGAGGGTGTGCAGGTGAGCCCCTATGGGAGCACAAGGACCTTGGGCTGGGGTTTGCATTCAGCCCTTTTTTCAGAGAAGATCTTTGCAGCCCTGCCCTGGCTGGGCTTTGCCAGCTCTGAGTCGTTATCTGGCCAAACTCTCAGTCCCTGTTTGCTCTGAGCAGCCACTGATCCGACCTGACGGGATTCAACAGCTCCATTACAAAAGATAAAGGATTGTCTTTAGCAGGAGAGAGAGACAGGAAGAGACAGAACAGAGTCTTTAACCAGAACCCTGAATTAACCTTCCCAGAAGGGAATCCATGTGGACTGTGGCTTTTATTTATAAATCTCTTCCTTCCTCCAGGCTTTCTTTGCTCACAAGGAGAAGCAAAGCCATGGAGAAAGGCAGGATTTTGAGGATAACTTGGCTGTGGGGATCTGTGTGGCTGTGCCAGAGAGCCCAAATAATGAGAATTAATTAAACCCCAAAGCACAAATTGGCAAGTACAACTCTTGTCCCACAAAACAAAGGAGAAATCTCATCAACATCTGTAGAAGGAGCCCCTGCTGAGCTCCAAGCAGCCTGAACTCTCTTCTCAGGACTTTTGCAAATAGAGAGATTATTTCCATTTTATTGTATTAGAAGGGAGGTTGGAAGAGTGAGCAATTGAGAAACTTCATTATGCACTGAAAGAGGAAATTATTCCAAGAAAAATGTATTTCTCCATATGGGAAAAGCAGGGCTATTTGAGACTCACACTGTGTTCTTCCCCTGCCACTTGCAAAGGCTTTTCATTCCACTTGTACTTCATGTTTCAAGTGGATTATTTCCTTCCATTGATAAGGGGATAATTCAGTTAGGCCTTGCAGATAGTTATTTCTTTGCTCAGAAGAATATTTTGCATGCAAGGATCAATTTTTTTCTCATTTCATTTTAGACACCTAGAGCCAGTAGAAATTAGATATATTAGCAAAGACTGAGTGGCTGATCACAGAGAGAGCGAGGGGCAAATTAAACCATGCTGGGAGGAAAGCAGTTCTTTGCCCAGCCACAAGGACTTGGGGAAGTCAATGTGAAATACAGTCATGTCCTGAGTCCTGCCACTTCAGTCAGTTCCTCTGGGTCCCTCAATCCTCTCTGCTGCTCAGGCAATGCTGCTTTGAAATCAAGGAAAGAGTGCAGGAGACACAGCCCAAAAATCCCCTGCACTTCCTTTCTCCCAGGATTTTGTCTGCTGGATTGGCTGCCCTGGGTCTTGTGGCAGCGAAGATGCCTCAAGTGGGATGGAACAAATGCTGTCACCCAGCACTGGGGCCAAAAATGCTCCTGTCACTCTGTGAACTCTGTGAGGGCTGCCGAAGGAGCAGAGCCTGGTTCTTCTGTTTTGGATCCCTGAGATGAGACTCACACTGTGTGGCATTGGGTGGCACTGAACAGCAGCCAGAGGCTGCCGGCTGTGGGCCTGGGCCCCTCGACCTGCATGGGGGGATGAGACCCCAGGGCAGGGCTGGCTCCTGGACCAGGCAAGGATCGCCTTAGGGCCTTTTCCCAGGCACAGTTTGGATACAGGCACAGCTCTGGAGCCAGTTTAACCCCCTGGAATTTCCAGTCAAGGCCAGAGCGTGGCCTGGGCCCCTCAGGGTGATGGGCACAGACTGTGGCAGCTCCCTGGGCACATCTGGGGCCCTGGCTGGGTTTATCTAAGAGATAAAGCTCAGATTTGGCAACGTGGCTGGCAAAGTATTTCCATGGCCGCTGTCCCCAGAGCCTGAGCCCCACTGCCTGCTTCAAACCCTCCAGGGCTGATCCAGAGGGAAAATCCCAGTGGAATTGGCCAGGCCTGCTCCTGGCACGCTGCTCAGGGACCCAGCTGGCAGGAGCAGCAGCAGCAGCTCGCCCTTGGCTTGGGGCCGGCTGTCCCAGCCCGTGGGTCAGGTCCTGCGGCCTGAGGGACGCGGTGGCAGCGTTAGGGGACAGCAGGGGTGGCCCTGTGCCACCAGGCACGCGTGGCACTGCCGCTGGCCACTTCCCCAGAGCTTCCTGCAGTGCCAGCCAGGCCTCCCAGCTCGTTCAGCCACATGGCTCTGTGGGTTGGCATTTTTGGGAGAGCAGAGCTCCTTGGTGGTTCCAACCCTGGGAGGAGCAGCAGGGCCTGAGCTGCTCAGAGGCTGCACGGAGGGCCCGTGGCTGTTTATTTGTAGAGACCTCGTTACCAGCGTGTCAGAACCATTTCGGTGCTCAGTGACGGGGTCACCCACCCCCTCTGGCACCAGGGGAAGTGAAGATTGACGTTCACACCTTGCAGTTTATATGCTCCACATCCTATTACCAACCCCCAGCCTTGCGTTTTTCCGGTGGGCCGCTGTTGCTGCATCAAATTTTGAACCTGTTTTGTAGAAGGCTTCAATTAAACACCTCTAAGGACAATCTCTCGTTAGTATGAGACTGCTGCTGTCGTTGCCTTCAGCCCCTCCTGGCTACTTCTCTCTCGATTTGGGTGAATTACAGGAGGTTTTCTGAGCTGCATTCAAATGATGTTGGGTTCAGAGCAGTGCTCAGTGTGAGGGAGGGAAGAGCTGTGGCATGGAATGTTAATGTAGGATGGCAGCTCCACAGGAGACACTCAGTGTTCTCTGCCCAACCTGGGATTGCATCCTAGCTCATCTCCCTGCCCCCAAACTGCTTCCTGAGGACACTCTGCAGGTCACTCAGGACATGAGAGCTGTCCCCCATCTCTGGGGCACACCAGAGAATTTGCCCTCACTTCCTGAACTCTTAAAAGCATTCCTGGCTGTGTGAGGTGCTCATCTCTTCCCACATGAGGAAGCAAATCTGTGTCAGGAGAGGTGGCTCCATCTGTGCAGGGCAAGGAAAAGCCAGTCCCCAGTAAAGACTTAAACTGGGCAGTCTGGGGCATTTTCAGGGAGTTCCCAGCCCCTTCACTGGATCTTTCATGGAATCCTGGAATGGTTTGAGTTGGAAAGGGCTGTAAAACCCATCCAGTTCCTGGGCAGGGACGCTTTCCACTGGCCCAGGTTGCTCAGGGTGGTCTGGAAAAGATTTAATCCCATTGCGAGCACTAAACCAAACACTGAGAAAGATCCTTTGTAATGACTGTTTGATGCTTGAGGAGGGGCAAAATGAGCAAAACTCCTGTTACAAATAAAAAAATTATTCTCTTCTACCACCCAAGAGGGACTGAGGAGATTTTTATGGCACTCAGGGTTTGGGGAAAGATCCTGTGTCCCTAAATCTCCTTCACCATGGGAATTAACAACGCAGGGGCATCACTTGGGGTCCTGCTCTCCCCTTCTCACCTCCCTCTCCCTGTGGAATAATTTTTGGGTGTGTGGGTGTTTCAGAGGGGCTCAAAGCCCCACCTAAGCTTAGGCAGGCTCCAAGTGTGTTCCCCAGAATGGCATTCATTAGTCTGTTTGACATAAATACTGTTTTCAGGTTAATGTATTTAACTTAATGAGGCATTTATTTGCAGTAAGAACGCTTTAAGAAGCTCTGTTTTCTTCCAGTGAGCTGAGCTGACGAGGGGATTAATAACAGGCTTGAACAAGCAGGCTAAGAAAATAAATCTACCAAAGTCCTCTGTGCAGGTTGTGAAGGATGCTTGGATTGATCCCAGTAAAGGCAATCATTTCTGACAGGAAGGAGGGAAATAAAGCACATTCTCTTTGCCTGCACACCTCCCTCATTCTTGTCAGGGGCTATCTGCTCCCCTAATGCTTCTCTCCCAACCTCAGGAGATGCCTGACCCGAGTACAGCCAGCAGCAGGACAAGGTTTCTCGGGAGCCAGAAGGATTCCAGGATACATTGAATGGAGCAAGGCCTTCCTAGCAGCAGAAAGTTTTTTCCCAGCCCTTCCCGAAGTGAAGGAATTGGGATATTCCCAATGTACAGGGATATACCCCTGAATTCCTTCCCATCACGGGGCTACTCCCTGGCCAGATGCACCCTAGATATTCCAGACCCACCTGGCCCAGTCCTGTGCTCCAGGGTGGTCCTGCTGGAGTGGGGAGGAGGGACCAGTGACCCTGTGTGATCCCTTCCTGCCTGGCCCATTCCATGATTCTGTTTTCTATGACACCATTGCCCAAAAGCAGCACTAACTCCTCAAGCCAGGAAGGGTTTTCCTTTTCCTTTAATGGATAAACAGGGAGCTGAGAAACAAAGATGGACAATGTTCATGGACTGCACTGCCCCACCAGGACACCTCTAGATGGGTCTTTTAGGAAAACCAGAATTTTGCAGGAATCTAGACAAGAACTGTTAAAAGGGACCAAAACTTGGAAGACATCACAGAGGCCTGGCCTCAAACTGAGGATTTTTGTGGTTGGTACTGAGAAGGGGAAGGAAGGTGCAGCCAAACTGTCCCTTAGGGGACCTCACAGTGTTTTCCTCTGTTTCCAGTTCATTGCCCTGCTCAATGTGTAAATTTTCTTTCCTTAAAATGTCAGGTTATGAGGAGAGGAATGAGCACAGGGAGGCTGCTTGAGTCTGCACTGGACATCCAAAGGCTTCCACAGGGGAACATCATCAATATTAACACAGGGATATGACAGAGATACAGAAACTCCTTGTGCTAAATCGACTCTCAGATAATTTGCCAAACGCAAAAATCATTGAGGTTAATCTGCCATGGAAAAATGCCATCTTTTCTTCCTTACTGAGGCAAAGATTCGTCTGTCCTTTGGGAATGGTCACCCTGATGGGTCACAGGGCAGAACACCCCCCCTGCAGGACTCACCTGAACCCAAATTGACAGTGAAACACTTGCAGCAAAAGAAATGCCCTGTTCAGAGAGGTGCCCTCAGCTTCTTTGGTGACATCCTGGGAGGAAAGGCTGGGACAATTGGGATTGTTCGGCCTGGAGAAGAGAAGCTTTGGAGTGACCCCATTGTGGCTTCCCTGGGCCTGAAGGGGCTCCAGGAGAGCTGCAGAGGGACTGGGGACAAGGCCTGCAGGGACAGGACACAGGGAATGGCTTCCAGTGCCAGAGGGCAGCAATGGATGGGATCTTGGGAATTAGGAATTGTTCCCTGGGAGGGTGGGCAGGGGCTGGGCTGGAATTGCCAGAGCAGCTGTGGCTGTCCCTGGATCCCTGGCAGTGTCCAAGGCCAGCCTGGGACAGTGGGGCGGGAGCAGCCTGGGACAGTGGGAGGTGTCCCTGCCATGGCAGGGATCCAGCCCAAACCAATCTGAGATTCTGTGATTTAGAAATGGAGCTGTGGATGTACCAGAGCACACGGGTGAACCATGTGGGATGTGCTGCCTACAGGAGATTTTTATGTGAGAGGTAGGGAATGAGAGGAGAAATAAAGCTCTCGGAGAAGATTTGCTGGTATCTCAGCAGGTACAAAACATCTACATGAGAAACTTACATGTTTTCTCATGTTTTCAGACTCTCTCCCTCATGTCAGGAGATCAGAGTTCTCCTCTGCCTCCAGCCTTGTGTTCATCTCTCTCCTGGGGTCATACCAGAAAGGCTCTGGCTTGAATTCCCTTCCTTCTTCCCAGATTTACAGACTCCAGTCTTTCCTCTAAAATACAGTGAAATATCAGGACACCTCTGACTGGGTAGGATCCTGACCTACCTGAATTCAAGTTGTTTTCCACCTCAGAGTGCAGCTTTCAGCAGAACAGCTCCATGAGACCTCTCTCTTCATTACCTGCCTGTTGCTAATTAGATTTCTGCAGATTTCTTTCTGCTCAGCAACCCTTAAACATCAACTTCCACATCTTTTGGTCCCTCCTGGGAACCTGTTGGCCACTAGGATTCAATCTGGCGGGTTTGGAAACATTTCAAACATGGCCAGGAGTCCATCTGTCAAGTGAGCATCTGTGGCTCACAATTCCAGCTGGTTTATCCACAGAATATGGGAAATTAAAAATGTGCTTCTGCTTTTTCAGAGTAAGGACAGGGTAAAGTCTTCCCTGAACACCTGAAATATAGCTGGAGCTGTCACATATCAGGGATGGATCAATACAGGACTCCCTGAATGTTGGGTCAGACAGTTTGTGGATTGATGGGATTTGCATTAGAGAGATATATAGCACTTTAGGATGGAGGAGTGGAAATTCTTCTACCAAAAAATAATAAAATATGCTCGAGAAACCTTTTAGTCTTTCTTGGATGCTTTCCAGCTGAGAATTCCAGTGTTTTTTATGGAGCAATGATCTGTCTGACAGAGCTGCACCAATGTATGGGAGTGGAGCTCCTACTCAGAGCCCAGATGGGGCTTTGGTACCACAACAACCACAGGATGGGGGGGAAAACTTCTGAAATTTAACACAGACAGGCCACAGGATTGGGGGCACTTCTGAAATTTAACACAGACAGGCAACAGGATTGGGGGCACTTCTGAAATTTAACACAGACAGGGCTGCAGAACTGGGGGCATTTCTGAAATTTAACACAGACAGGCCACAGGATTGGGGGCATTTCTGAAAGTTAACACAAACAGGCCACAGAACTGGGGGCATTTCTGAAAGTTAACACAGACAGACCACTGGATTGGAATTTAACACTGAACAGGCCCCAGGACTGGGGGCATTTCTGAAATTTAACACTGAATAGGCCACAGGATTAGGGATATTTCTTTAATTCATCACAGATCAGGCCACAGGAGGAGGGCACATCTTCAATTTACCACAGGGGGAGAGCCCATGTCCTTGTGTGACCCTGGCTCAAGCTCCTGGTGCAGGACTTTGCTCACCCAAAGCAGCCCCTGGTGAGGTCAGAGGGGCCCTGCTGTGGCCCTGCTCAGCCCAGGGTTTGTTCCCCCAGAGAAAAGCAGGTGAAACATCCCAGGGGGTGGTACAAGTGCTCTGTGATCCCCACAGATGAGAGGGAGCTGAGAGTTGAGATTCTCACAGCAACACTAATGCTTCAAAATATCCATTTGAAAGATCAACCCCCCTCCCATGCTCGTTGTTTATAGCAAATGGGTCTGTACCTGTATAAATCAGCACAACGCACATTTGGGTAATTTTACCCAGGATTGTGGGAAGGAAAGCATTAATTCAGCAATGGATATTAACGCTGGATAAGAAGCAGCTCCTATTTGCTGCCTCAGTTGCAGACAAAATGCAATTCCTTGCAATGATATTATTCTGGATTACACGCTGAAGCACATTAACATATCCCCCAGTGTTTTGTGATCTCATAATGAAACTTCTATTACCAATCATCCATGAAACAGACCCTATTGTGGGGAAAAAACCCTTGCAGAGACTCCAGGCTGAGACAGCAGCACCAGCAGAGTTTGAGCTGCCAGGTCTGACTGGTAGCTTTTGGTGGGGTCACCACAGGACACACAAGTGGGACAGGGAAAATTCACCCCCTCCCTCACAAGCCTCTTGTTCAGAGGGTGCTGAGAAGGGCTTTGCCTCTGCCTCCCTCTGCTGCAGCAGCACTGCACCCTCTGGGATGTCTCTGAATGGAAGGATTGGTGATCATCCTCCTGGATCAGAATATTTCCACACTTCCAGATCCATCTGCAGCAGGAGAGCAGCTCCTGCCCTGCTGGATAAAATGCCCATGCAGAGAACAGGGGATTTGGACAGGCAGTGGGGATTTCATTGGTTTGGGACTGAGCTTTAGGTGCCAAACCTGGGCACTGCTCTGCAGCTGCCTCTGGTGGAGCTCAAGAGCCTGGGGACAAGTCATTGTGACAAAAAAGACAGTTGTAACTGGCAGGGAAAGAAGCTCACTTCAGCCCAAGCTGTTTCCCTTGAAATGTGCTGTGATGTTTCGAATTACATCCATTTCAGCCGAGTTTAATAAGAATCTTACTGGAGGTTAAACAAATACCAAAGGATCACTGCCAACAAGAATGAGCTGCATTGTTAGAACTGTTCTGGAGAAGATAATTACCTCTTACATTGTAAACCTCATACTTTTTTTTTTTTTTTTTAATAATCATTGTTTAAATACATTTACTGCCTTATTAAAAATTAACCTTTGAGAAGCATAATTTACTATAGAACACTTGCATGTTTGGAAACCCAGAAGGTGGGGAAATCTGCAAGTTAATGAGTCTGATTCTTCTCAGGTCTTGGCTACAGCCTCTCTCCTTGATCTGGGTAATTTCACTTTCTCTTTTGCTATGAGCAGCAGCATCAGCTGAGAGCAGTAGCTGTAATTCTGTTCTGGTCCTTCCCAAAACCAGGTTGGGACTTCCCAATGCCAAGGACAGCCGTGGTCATCAGGAACAGGGGCAGGAAGGGGTTGGGGACAGCTCCACACTGGGTACCCCTCATCTCGAGGCAGGAGCAGAGAAGGGTTCCAGCCATGAGGAATTGCAGCATTAAAGGATCCCTGGGCAGTCTTGGGAGGGATCAGAGGAGTCTCTGAGGCGGCAGTTTTCCTCTCTGGAACCTGGAACATCCATGATGTGCCACAGAGACAATAAGATGATCTCCTTCCAATTGAGCCCCCCTACACTGAGTACAATCCTCTGGAACAGGCCCAGGATATCACATCCTGATCCACCCCATGATATCCATGATCACGGAAAGAGCCAATCCTCTCCTCTGAAGGGAAGGGCTCCTTCCAAGGACTTTTCTTAACTCCTTCAATTTGCATTTCCTGAAGTCTGATGTGGCTGAAACAGCAATTCCCTCCCAGGGGCACTGCCTGGGTCACTGCATCCCTCAGATCCAAAGCCGTGGAAGGTGACAAAACATCTCCAGCTCCACGCGAAGATGGGACGCTTGGATCTCCCCCACAGGATCTGTGTTCAGCATGAGGTAAACAGACCAGCACGGACTGAACTCTGAACATTCCTGACTGGAGGAGGCTGTCCCATGCCATGCAAATGCTGAGTAGTTTTTAATGAAACCAAATTTTGCCTCAAAACTGCAATTATATTATCAGCAGTTAATTATCACCTGTCAAACCGAGCTCATGCTGCTGTGGGGGTTTGCTGTGGAGTTCTGTAGAGATGAATTCCTCGGTGTGGGATGAGGAGCCCTTTTTGTTGGGAGATGTTCATGATTGAACTGCTCTCTCGGCTCCTGGGATGGCAATGAGCTTTGATTTCCTGGGAGATGACAGGCTCAGTGTTCCTGAAGTGGCTCATCTGGAGATCAGGCAGCACAATGGTGAATATATCCTAATGACTGTTTACATTGTGTTCTCACATCACTCCGAAACATTTTCTCCTCAGGTATTTCATAAACTGTTTGTAGTTGTGGCTCTGTGCTGAATGTGCTGAGGCGTCGGGACGTCTCTGAGAGCTGTGTTTGAGGAAACAGCTTTTGCTACACCTGAGCTTTCTTCATTTCTTCCAGAGGAGGACAGAGATCCTCAGAACATTTCAACACCTTGGTTCTGTTGCAAATTCAATTTCAATCCTTTGAAAGAGAACCTGAATGTGGGTGTTCCTCCTGACACTGCTCACATTTTGTAAACAGCCTTTTAAAGCACTTTTCTCCTGGTTTTGGGGAAAAGTGAATATGGAAAACTGGCAAAAGCATAATTGCTCTTCACCAGGGGAGAGGGCTGGCAGAGTCAACCAGGTTCACCAGGGAGGGAGGGAGGGAGGGAGGGAGGGTGGAAGGAAGGAAGGAAGGAAG
>VZTB01011457.1:104948-134000 GCA_013397245.1 Thryothorus ludovicianus | reverse complement strand
AGGAAGGAAGGAAGGAAGGAAGGAAGGAAGGAAGGAAGGAAGGAAGGGTGGCAGGCAAGCAGGCAGGGAGGGAGGGAGGGAGGAAGGAGCTCTCCATTAAGGACACTCCCCACTGGCAGAGCTGGAAGAGATTTCCCACACGGATGTGCTTAGCTCTAGGCCAGAGTCAATGCCCCCACACCCGCTGTGACCCCAAAACCACCTTTGGTGCTTCTCAGGAGATCAGCACCACGATCTCTGCAGCAGCTTTTGCAGTATGCAACCCCGATGCTGTCCCGCACCCCACGTGGCAATAAAGGCAGAAGAATCCCATAAAATATGGCACAGTTACATTACAGACTCTGCAAATCACCCTCATCCTGCCGGAGTGCACCCAGCGGAGGATATTTTCTCTTTCCTTTGGCAGTCGCTCTTTCTTGCTGGCCCGTAGCTCCCTTTGTCCAACTGCAGCCATTGAAATGAAGAATTTTTGCAGCTCGGATCTGCTAAGTACCTGCTCATTAACCAGCTGACACTCCCACTCTGCGAAGGCAGGAATTCCTTTATCTGCCGTGATTAAAGGGAGCAGCACTTGCAAGATGCACCCATAAATTCTTGCATTCATTTGAGTGCCGAGCAGCGTGAGCACAATGGACAGATCGAGGCTGAGGCTGGCACAATAAAACTGCCACCGGCTATTGATTGAAGTGTCATCCCCCATCAGCATGGCTCAAAGGCTGTGTATCAGTGTTAGCACAGCCACCAATAAACGCAGGATTTAGGGAGGGGGCGTTTAGGGACTGAAATCCATTGTTGGGGACTGAAATCCATTGTTGGGGACTGAAATCCATTGTTGGGGACTGAAATCCATTGTTGGGGACTGAAATCCATTGTCGGCGACTGAAATCCATTGTCCTTCAGCTGCAAAGGGGAATCAGAGCCTGCCTGCCCTGATTTGTGGTGCTGCCCAGACCCACAGCTCCCGCACAGGCTGTTGGCTCTGCTGCTGTCCCCTCGGTCAGGCTGTGTGGTGCCAACACAGCCGGGGTGACCCTGGGGGTCCCTCTGGAGCCAGCACTGAGTGCCCACAGCCCCTGGGCAGTGCCCGGTCCGAGCTGGACACACCTCTGGAGCTGAAGCCCTACCGGAGCAGTTTTGGAGATTTCCTAGGGGACAAAAAAAGGGATATCAGTAGCTGTGGGGCCAGCTCAGGCAGCACTGGGTGCCTTGCCTGAGGCTGCAGCTCCAGGAGCTCCATGCTCACTGCCAGGGTTGTCTCCTCTCTTTTTGTCCTGCCAGGTTTACAGGGAATTAAACCTGCACAGGGAGTTAAACCTGCACCCAGCCTGACAGCTCTTAGGGAGTGGCCAAACCCTCCTCTTGGAGAAGCAGGGAGATCCATGGAATCATGGAACCATTTGAAGGCCCCAGGTCCAACCACCCAGCCAGCCCCACCACCGTGGTCACCACTGGCTGTGTCCCCAAGTGCCACACCCATGTCGTTTGAGCACTCCCAGGGGCAGAAATCTGCCAGTTCCCTGCATGGTCTGTCCCAGTGCTTTCCAACCATTCTGTGAGGAAATATCCCCTCATATCCCATCTAAACCTCCCCTGGAGCACCTTGAAGCCGTTCCCCTCCATCCTGGGCTGCTGCCTTGCCTTTGCTGATCCCGGGATGAACTGGGGGGTCCAAGCAGCCCATGGCCAAGGCTGGGAGCTCAGAGCAGGTTCTGTCCAAGCATTCAGCACTCATGGAGAGGCTGCGGCAGCCCCTCACACCCTGGGATGTTTTTCTGGCTGTTCTTGTTCATGGAAAACTCATTTAGGACAAACCTCCTGCGTGAGAACTTTCCCTCCAAGCTGGAGCTGTCCACAATAAACAAGGACAAAGTGGGAAGAAAAACAGGAGAGAAACAGAGCAGCATGAGAATAAAAGGCACTGAACTCCAGGCAGCTCACGCTTATTTTTCATAATTCCAGATCAACGTCAGCATCTCCAATTTTCTGCATTGTGCTGTAATTTCCCTTAATGCTGAATTAGGTCCTAATCATTTGTATAATTTAAAATATTATTTCTTTGGGTGACCACAGAAGGTTCTGCAGAGTATTTTGTTTCTTTTTTTTTCTTTTTCCCTGTAATGGTTTTATGAAAATTATGCCTTTATAGGAGCATCCTTTACTTAAAAAAGGAGTGGAGGGACATTATTACATACACAGAGGGCTAATGGGAGTGTAGCCATTCAGGCAATTTACTTTTTAACTGAGGATTACATTAAATACTTCCACTGTGGTGCCCAGTCCCAATCACTCCTCCCCATCTGCTCCCCCACAGGTGTTGGCACTGAAGTTTTGTTCCAGTCACTTCTCCCAGCTAAAATAAAGCCCTCCAAGAGCAGCCATCATCACATCAAGCAGAATTCTCTGCCTGAGAGCCGCTGTAACTGAAAATATTGTGGCCTCTGGGAAGCTGGCCCTGCTTTCCTGTGGGTGCTTTGCCCAGCCAGGATGGGGATGTCTCAGAGCTGCCCCTGGGCAGGGGCTGCACGCTGGGGTTCACCCCCGGGGCCTCTGGTAAGGAGAAATGTGTGAGGCTTCACACCTGAAGCGTCACCTCTCACCAGAGCAGCGCAGAGAGCTCTGCAAATGCCAGCTCTGAGGAAGCTCCAAGGATGGGGGCTGCGGGAAGTTTTCCATTTATCAGTTCTAGGCATTTTTCAGTGAATTCTTTAGCACTGTCATGATTTTGTTCCCCTAGCCTGTCACTTCATTCTACTCCAGAAAAAGTGAAAGAGGCTCCTGCAGGCTGGAGCCACCAGGAATGAAAGTTTCGATTCGAATGAAAGTTTTCACTGTCTTTAATGCACCCGGATTGAAGGAATGGGGAAAATCCCACCAAGGACAGGGCTTACCCAATCTACTGCTTAAAGGAGATTTTCCTGCCGCAGGGATGTGCTGGGGCAGACCTTCTGCTCTGAAATCCAGGATTTCTTATCCCTGGAGCACTGAGAAGTCCCTGCCCAGCACTGATGGGCTCTCAGAAGCAGCTCTGGAGGCAGCACCTCCTGGTTTGTGGCCATGACTCACCCTGGCAAAATGTTCGAGCTGGGAAGGAGCTCATCCCTGAACCTGCAGAATCCCACCCATCCTGGAATTCCAAGAGAAAAGAGATCTCCCTTGCCTGCCCTGAGCTTTCCCTGGAGCTGTTCAGAGGCACCTCAGACACGCAGCCAAATGTCCAATCCCTCCCTCATCCTTTGGAATTAAGAGCATTTTTTCCCCATTTTACAAGGGGAACAGCCACAGAAATCATGGGAATTGGATCCTTCACCTTTTTTCATCTTCTGGGGGAGGATTTCTTTTCCACAGCTCAGCAGGAAATTATTTTTTAGAAAGTGTAAACAAAATGCTCAGAGAGGATAAAAATTCCCTGAGAGTGAGCCCAAGCAGGGCACCAAACACTGCTCTTTCCATTTGGGCTGCAGATAAACTCCAACCTCGTTTCTTATCAGGAAAGTTGCACTAATCCACCTTGGAGCCAACAATTCCAGTGGGGTAAGACCCTGGAATCAAAGGCACTCTGAGGATTTACACCAGCTGAAACTCACAGCAGACATGAGGTAATTGCAGTGAGAAGGGAATCAAAGAAATGCCTCTTTTTTTTTTTTATGCTGACAACTTTAAAACCATGCTTTTCATGTGTGAAATGAAAGATTTGTATAATTGCTCATCCTTTGAACTTGGGTTTATTAAAACTGTGACATGCACATTAAAATGGGATTATAGAGGAAGGGAGGAGAAACACAGAGGGAGTAATTGCCACATAATGCAGGACTGGGAAGAGGAGCAGCTGAGTTTGGTGGCAGGGCTGGTGAGCAGGAGATGCAGGGCTGGGATAAAGTTCCTGTAAGGGCACAAATAAATTGGAGGTTTTAGTGTTTGGCTGCTGTATCAACTTCTGCCAGCACCATCCCTGCAAGAGGAGCCAGAGCCCAACCCGAGCCCATGTTTTTGGGGCTGTTTGGTGCAGTTGGCTCCTGGTTACAGACCTGGCAACAGCCCATGAAACTTCCAAGTCCCAAATTCGGGAGCTGTTGCACCTGGCTAGGGGTGTCATGGTGACAAGGGGATGTCCCCACAGCCCAGCCCCTCGTGACAGCAGAGCAGGCCCAGGGATGTCCCCACAGCTGCTGGTGACAGGGGGTGCAGGAATGGCCCCACAGCCCAACCCAGCTCAGCAGCTGCTCTCAGAACTCCTGGACTCCCACCAAGGCTGGGAACCCACTCCGGGGGTTCCAAGGCTCCAGGCACAGCTGAATCTGGTCTGTGTGTGTTTGTGAGTGTGTGTGTGTGTGTCTGTCTGTCTGTCTGTCTGTCTGGGTGTGTCTTGATTTGAACACCAGGTGTCTGCTAAGGAAGGCAGAAGCCTCCCTTGGAATGGAGAATGTAAATCCCTTCTTTCTGAATTATTATAATTTTGAAATTAAGAGACTCTCAGGGAAAGATATGGGGATAGGAATAACAGTTCTTTATTAGGAGAACTAAAATAAAAATGCAGTAATACAAAAAAAAACAAATCCTCTGCCAGAGTCAGGATCCAGGCTGACCCCTGTGGGTCAGGGGTTGGTGGCAGTGCCATCCCATGGTGGCTGCAGCCCTCCTGCAGTGGCACAGGTGGCTCTGCTGGAGCAGGGATCCTGCAGAAAGGTGTAAATTTCCTCTGAAGGTCCAGATGGGCCTGGTCTTCCTCTGGGAGTCCAGTGGAAAAGGCTTCCTTGGAGTCCCAAATCTCAGGTTTTTATCCAGGTAGAGGGGCTTGGCTCCTCCCCCTGGCTGGAGCATTTCCCAATGGGATGATGGAATTTTCTCAGTGACACTCAGTGGCCCCTGAGCAGAAGATCTGTCCCTGGAGGGAGGATGGGTCCTGGCAGAGATACAGAAACTGCCCCAGCTGGTTTCTGATCAGCTGGGCTATGACAGAAGATTGCACCACCCCCACCCCAGTTCCAGCAGAGGGTGATGGAATAAACACTTTTTGGTCACATTTTGCACTGCAACCCATGCCAGTGTGACTGTGTGTCTGTGTGTCTGCAGCCCCAGGGTGCCAGAGCCCCGCAGGCATTCACCCTCCCCAGCCAATGGAGCATTTTTGGGCCCCTCAGGGCCATGGAGAGAATCCAGTTCTTTCCGAGGCTGGGTCTGAGTGTCTCTCCAAGGACACCTCCCTGCTGTGGCACCCCCTGGTGCAGCTCTGGGCCCCTCAAAAAAAGGACCTGGAGGGGCTGGAGCATGGCCAGGGCAGGGAATCGAGCTGGGGAGGGGCTGGAGCCCCAGGCAGGGCTGAGGGAGCTGGGGAGGGGCTCAGCCTGGAGGCTCAGGGGGGCCCTTTTGGCTCTGTACAACTGACAGGAGGGGACAGCCGGGGGGGTCAGGCTTGGAATCCCACCCAAAACCTCAATCCTGGCCCCTCACATGCTTCTCAATGAGGAATAAAAAGAAGAAGAGTAAATTTGGTGCAAGGAAAAGAAAATCTGCCAGGGTTATCTGGGCTTTGGGTTCTTTGCTGCAGTGTCTGCCAGTGCTGGGAGTGTTTCACAGAGCCTGGAAAGAGCAGCTGGGAGTGGTGCTGGCTGCTTCTTGGGACAGGACCCTCAGCCAGCCAGGCCATTGCTGCTGTCACTGTCATTATTGCTGCACAGAATGGGATGGAGGGAGAAAAGGGAGAAAAAAGTGTTTAAACTGACAAGCTCTTTCTTTAATTTTAAGTCGTTCCAAATCCCAGCTCTCTGGATTTACATGGCTTATGAACAGCGTGTGCTACAGAGTGGAACAAAAGCATTAAACACTGGGGATAAATCAGGATTTATCCCCAGCAGGATGGATGCTGCTGCTGGAGCCCCTTGGCACCTCTGAGAGCCAGGATGGGGACAGGCCATCAGGGAAAAGCAGGGAGGAAAACCCAACCCCCTCCAAGGCAAAGCAGCTGGCAGCCCTTCAGCTGTGGGATTTCTGTGTCCTTGGGGACATCCCTCGCTCCCATCCCTCCTGGCAGAGGCAGAGAGGAGCTACAGGGATGTGCTGGGGGAGATCTGCAGAGTCAAGGTAAAGTGGTAACAGTGGGGGGAAAGGGAAAGGAGAAATGGGGTAGGCAGTGTTGGTGCAGAGGTGACAAACAGTCCCAAAGACATGACTGGCCCAGGAAAAGGAAGGAGATTCAAGGGAATTCTGCCTGGAGCACAGAAAGCTCTGGTGTGACCTCCCAGTGCCTGAAGGAGCCACAGGGAATGTGGAGAAAGACTTTGGAAAAGGGCCTGGAAGGACAGAACACAGGGAATGGCTTCCAGTGCCAGAGGGCAGGGCTGGGCTGGATTTGGGAATTCGGAATTGTTCCCTGGGAGGGTGGGCAGGGGCTGGGCTGGAATTGCCAGAGCAGCTGTGGCTGTCCCTGGATCCCTGGCAGTGTCCCAGGCCAGGCTGGACATTGGGGCTGGAGCAGCCTGGGACAGTGGGAGGTGTCCCTGCCATGGCAGGGCTCAGCTTTAAGGTCCCTCCAACTCAAATCACTCTGGCATCCTGGAATTCTCAATTATCTGTTAAAGATAACAGAAATATCTGATCAATTTTTGACCCAAATCAGCTCTCCTGAAGACCAATTTCTATTTTCAAATCCCTTTGGTTGGGTTTCCCCCTCCTGCTTTTCCCAAGGGCTGATATTGCAGCCAGCAGGATCCTCTCCTTACCACCAGAGGTGTGAGGGCAATTCCCAGGTGGTATTTGAGGGATGTGGAAGTTGTAGCATGGCAGAAAATGTTCCTGGGTTTCCACCCTTGTCTTGCAATTCCATCCACAGCTCAATTTCCCAGGAAGAGCTTTTCCCTTCCTTCCAGCTCCAGCTTATCAGACACAAACCCAAAGCCTCTGTTTCTATCAGTGGTTCACAAAATACCCTGATCTTTGTTTTTTTTCTCCCAAAATGAACACAGGTGAGAAACCAACAACAGGATGTTTGCTGCACCCTGGATCTTTACCTTCCATCATTTAATAACATTAATTTCATTCATTAATATCACTGATCATATTCCTCCAAGCAGAAGACTTTTCTTATTGAAATTGTCCCACAAAGTGGCATTTCACAAACAGAAAATCACCTGGAATAAAAGGGAGATGGAGAAGGAGAAACTCCCCCAGCACATTCCAAACTTCTCCAAAATCCTCCCTGAGGGGCCTCCCAACGTGACTCCATTTCTCCATTTCTCCAGCACAGGAAGGGCTCCTCTGTGCTGGATAAATTTCAGAGGGTTTATTTGGGATGTAATTACCTGAGACATCCATCAGGCACTGGGCAGGGCTCCATGGAAGGCCTCTCACTGCACCTGGGAAAAGTGGGGAAAACAAAGATCATTTTGCCCTGGCATCAATTTCCTCCTTGTTCTCTCTCTAAACATTTCTCCTGCCAAATAAAGAATATTCTGTGTACTAATCTCACTGGTGATTTAGGGCATTTTGGGTGGCTGGAGCGTCATTTTCTTTGTGCAACAATTTGGCGTTTCCTTGTTATTTTCCTTTTTCTTCTGCGTCAGATAATTTTCTGTGTGTTTTGTGCATCTTTTATGTGGCTGGGGAGGTGGAGGAGCTTCTCTGCCGAGGAAAGGCTGAGGGAGCTGGGGCTGCTCCCCTTGAGGGGGGACACCTGAGAGGGGCACCAGAGATGGGCACAAATCCCTTCAGCAGTGCCCAGCCACAGCACCAGGGACACGGGCTGAAATGTGGGATATTCCAGCTGAAAATGAGGAAAAATCCCTTTATTTTGGGCTTAGCAGAGCCTCGGAAGAGGCTGCCTGGAGAAGGAGTGGAGAAATCTCAGAGCCCTCGTGCTGCAGGTAGGGATGGGCTGGGACCTGGTGATTTCCAGCCCTATCCAGCCAGGAATTCTGTGCCATGTGCACATTTTATACTCCATTCTCACTGATGCTGTCATTAGTGCTGTTATTTGACAGATATTTTCTTCTTTTTTAACCCTTTTGCCCTGAACATAGACTATGAAAAGAAGCTTTGTAATTTTCCCTGTCCTTTTTTTCTCCGTAAAATTGTTCTGAGAAGCAAAATCGTTGTTATTATGACTAAATGTTCTTTCTCTTTTTACGTTAAAAAAAAATCAAATCTTTAACAATAGCAAGGAGGGTGGAGAGAGGGCAAAATTACATTTCTCTGCGAAGTGTCTTTGGTACTTTAATATGCTGATTTTCCAGGAGGAAAGCTTTGGGGATCATATCAAATGAATTTTACCATCAGTGTAAGAGATATGTCTTCAGATGGGGAAAATAAATTTTAATTTGACAGAGGGCTTCGAGGGACTGTGACGGAAGCACAGAACTCATTTTGCTGGCAGGGGTGATCAGGAATTGGAGAAAAACACATTTCTGCAGGAGATCACTGCTGGGGAGCTTTGGGCACAGCCAGGAGTCGGTGGAAGGGACATTTTCCTGCCAGTGAAGCTCTGGAGCATCATTTCTGCTTGGAATCCCCTATTCCAACATGGGCAGCAGTAACAGGAGAGTCCTTTCACACAGGGATGAATATTAGAAACCACCAAAACATTTTGGCACCACCAAGAAGTGGTTTGGAGGTGGTTTGAGTCTGCCCCTGCCTCCAGGCCTCCACTCAGGGGTGGCTTTGGAGGTGTGGAGAGGAGAAAGATCCTCTCCCCTTTCTCAGTGTCCTGCTGGAAATGAAGGACACTTCTCCAGGGTCCTGTGCCCCGGTGACAGGGACACATCCCCTCCCTGTTTCAATAGGTGTTGGCAGCTACAGAAACCCGGGATGGAAATTCCCCTTCCAGCGGGGTCCACATCTCTCTAGAACTGGTGTTTTCTTTGCTGTTTTTCCCCAGGTTTATTCTTTCCCCATCTCTCTCTTTCCCTCACCTTTTTTAGTGCTTTAAAGCTCACTGAGTTAATTCTGTGCTTCTGCTCCAACTCTGTCTGGAGAGGGAATGAGAAGAGGATTCATATGCTGAATCTTTTTAACAAACTTCTTGGCTTGAGGAGCTATGAGTGATAAATCACAACCTCCGTCATTGCAAGCAACATGGAATTAAAACAAAGGATTTAAAAATTACATCTTTATCTAAAGAATAAATCACTCTTGGTGCAGACACGGCCAACACAAGGCAGGGCTTCACCACGGCAATGCAGGAATATTTACAGTACCTGGGCCAAGAAAAACAGCCTGATCCCAGAATCCTCCAATCCCAGCCTGATCCTGAATCCTCCAATCCCAGCCTGATCCCTGAATCCTCCAATCCCAGCCTGATCCCTGAATCCTTAAATCACATCCTGATCCCTGAATTCTCCAATCCCAGCCTGATCCTGAATCCTCCAATCCCAGCCTGATCCCTGAATCCTCCAATCCCAGCCTGATCCCTGAATCCTCCAATCCCAGCCTGATCCCTGAATCCTCCAATCCCAGCCTGATCCCTGAATCCTCCAATCCCAGCCTGATCCCTGAATCCTCCAATCCCAGCCTGATCCCTAAATCCTTAAATCACAGCCTGATCCGTANAAGCACAGCCTGATCCCTGAATCCTCCAATCCCAGCCTGATCCCTGAATCCTCCAATCCCAGCCTGATCCCTAAATCCTTAAATCACAGCCTGATCCTGAGTCCTTAAAGCACAGCCTGATTCCTGAATCCTTAAATCCCGACCTGATCACGGAATTCTTAAATCCCAACCTGATCACTAATCCTTAAATCCCAACCTGGTCCCTGAATCCTTCAATCACATCCTGATCACCAGATCCTCATCTCCAGCACCCCAGAGCAGTGATGAGAGAACAGCAAATATTTCAAACAGAAACTCAATGGCATCGCTGGGACTTCATGGGCTTTGATGCACCTGGGCTGGGCCAGTTTGGAAAAATGGAGATCTCTGACACTTCCAGCTGAAAATTCCAGGCTGAACTTCCCTCCAGGGTTGGAAGGGACATTAAATGCCATGCCATGCCATGCCATGCCATGCCATGCCATGCCATGCCATGCCATGCCATGCCATGCCATGCCATGCCATGCCATGCCATGCCATGCCATCCCATCCCATCCCATCCCATCCCATCCCATCCCAGCTCTGGTGATGCCTTGAGAAGCTCCCTGGAACAGAGGCTGGACAGAGTGAAAGGAATAAAGCAGTGATTTATTAAAGGGCCTTCAAAGGATGCACCTTGGGCAGTACAAGAGCCCAGCCGTGGCTCTACTCAAGATGAACTCTGGATCAGGAGTTTTCATACTTTTATAAGTTTTGGTCCATTTCCATATTGGGGTTAATTGTCCAATTACATCTCCAGGTCATGAAGTCCCATCTTCCCAGATTGCTCCCCGAAATTTGCTGTTGTTTGCATTTTCTGGGCCTGAAGCTCTAATGGTATCCTTGATTCTTGGGCTGGAAAAAGATTGTTCTGAGTGACTGAGCTGTGAGGAGAACTTGCTGACACTTTATATGAAGTTCAGAGTTATACTGAGTCTGGAAGATATGAGAGCTAAAACTTAAAGCATTGCTGCCATGGCAGGGACACCTCCCACTGTCCCAGGCTGCTCCAGCCCCAATGTCCAGCCTGGCCTGGGACACTGCCAGGGATCCAGGGGCAGCCACAGCTGCTCTGGCAATTCCAGCCCAGCCCCTGCCCACCCTCTCAGGGAACAATTCCTAATTCCCAAATCCCACCCATTGCTGCCCTCTGGCACTGGGAGCCATTCCCTGTGTCCTGTCCCTGCAGGCCTTGTCCCTGATTCCCACCAGCCTGGGAGCAGCACTGGCTCATCCCAGAGGAGGAGGAGGTCACTGTTATTGAGGAATGGGGCCTTGGAGGAGGGAAGGGACGAGCCAAGAGGAGATGCTGTGATTGCTCCATGGAGAAGGTGCAGTCCCAGACAGAAAAGCTGCCACAGATCCTGTTCCACACTCACCAGGAGCGAAGGAGCGGAGGACGGGGGGGCTGAGGGAGATGTGAGAGCACAGGGAGAGGCCCCAGCCCCTCCCTTCAGGAGATGATCCTGGCAGCCTGGTGTCTCCTCAGCCATGAAAGGGAGAGCTCCGAATCAGAGCCTGCCCTGTTATCCCGCTGAATTCCCATGCGGAATGTGAAGTAAGAGTTCAGGAGGCTGAGCAAGCCTCTGGAATGTATGCTGGGCAATAATTAGCTAATTAACAGTCTCCTGCTTGGCTGCAGGGGAATGTGCAATCCATTTCCCGTGGAATGGGGACTACTGAACCTGTAATGGATTCTAAACTCTACCTGTCGCTGTCAGGCACAGGTGAGTGAGGGGAGCTGTCTCAGAGCTCAGATATGACCTGAGAGGTGTTCTTTAGCCTGAAGGATTCTGGGATTCTCTGAACGAGGTTTTCAGGCACCATAAAAGGGCTTTTCTGTCCTTGTCCAAGTGTCCAGGGCCAGGCTGGACAGGGCTTGGAGCACCCTGGGATAGTGGAAGGTGTCCCTGGACTGCGTGAGCCTTAGGGTCCCTTCCAACCCAACCCACCCTGGGATTCCCTGATTCCCTGGCAGCATCCAGGATCCTTTGGATGGGATTGTCTGTGTGCATTGTGGGATCTGTAAACACTGATCGTGTTTCCCTATAAATCAGAAAACCATGGATCATCCCAGAACAGCCCCCTGTAATTCCAATGACAGCGAATTGGTGCCCCCATCCCTCCCCTCACGTTCGTCACTGCTCTGGCACAGTGACACCGGTGACAAAGCCATCAGTTATTGCTGCTGTTCCCCACCTCCCCCCGGGCCTTCCAGCAATGCCTTGGGAATGATTAATTAAAGGGAAAAAACAAAAGACAGTAACTTAATTCAGAGGCATAACAGCTTTAGCAATGGAGTCTTGTTATTTGTCTATTTTTTAATATAGTTCTTGCAGAAACTCTTCATTTTCATATGAATGTAGCAGGAAAACGTCCTCATGTGTGCCACTGGGACTGGGATAATTAATGGATCTAATGTGAAAGTTTAAGGTTCATTAGGTTTGGAATTCCAGCAGGTTTTTAATCAAGCATGTTCCAGCAAATCATTAAAAGCTAAACACAATTTGTAAAATCCTGCAGTGCTGGGAACTGGCTGAGGGCAGGGACGGTGGCACCTCTGCCACCTGTCACATCAGGCAGGACAGCGACAGGTGACACAACCTGCTCCTGTCCTTGGCAGGGAGCAGAGGGAGCAGGGAAGGGGTCGATTTCTCGATAATGGCGACAATTAAGGGACATCGAGTCAAAGCCAGCGGTAGCAAGGTGATGTCCCCTCCCTGCCATTAGCATGTCACTCATCAGGCCATCACAAGGTGTTAATTATGGTACAACAGGCCTGTGGCAGCTCAGCCGCCACGAGGGGAGATTCCCAAATGAAAGCCTCGAAGGAATTCCCGATCCCAGCAGGACAGAAAGGCTGAGCAGGGAATGTTGTTCCCACCCACACCCCGGGAATGAGGCACCAGGAACCCCAGTGACCCCTCAGACACAACACGATGCCATTGGCGAGGCTGGCATGTCACCAAGCTGACGGGTTTGGACCATTCCTCATTTATAAATGCCTGGGATCCCAAAGGAAATGGCTCCGGGAGCAGCTGTGCCAGCCCAGCATGGGACTGAGGGCGACTCTGGAGGAAGTTTGGCTCAGGATACAAACCCACAGCTCCTAAAGAGTCCTGAAGACACAAACAGTGAGGAATTGTCTCCCAAAAAACCCGTGGGCATGTGGGAAACCTTCAGCAGAGCCCTAATAAACCACACTCCCACTTTCCTCCCAGTTCCAGTTATCCCTCCCTGTGTTCTCTGCATTGTATTCCTTAAGTTTCCTTTCAGCTCACAAGGTTTTTATTCCCCTGTTTTCTTGTCCCTTTTTTCTTTTCCTTAAATGAAGAGCTGCTAGGCCAGCAGGAATTCCCAAGTTTCAACAGCTCCAGCTGCATCAGGTAATGATCAAGGACACAGCATGGCTGAGAGCTCAGCTGGGCAGGAACCAGAGCCAGGAAGAAGCGAGAGTCCATCAGTGCTGGGGTCACTGATTAACTCAGTCCCACTCCACTCCAGGAGAGCGGCTGCAGTCCTCAGACACTGCTCCATGTTTTTGGGATCCAAAACACAGGAAGGGAGGCTCCCCTGCCTATCAGAAGAGAAGTGATGCAGGAGATTCATTCGTGGCCTCTGGGTTTTGAAGGAGAGGGAAAGGCGGAGCTGTTGGGCTGGGAAAGGGCCTGGGGCTGCCCTGGATCTTCCAACGGCCCAAGGCCAGGCTGGAACAAGCTGGGACAGGGAGAGGTGTCCATGCCCATGGCAGGGGGAACGGGATGGGTTCTAATTTCTCTTCCTTCCCTTGGCAGACTGTGAGGATTCACCTGGTGCCTCCCAGTGCTGGTTTTTATCCTGCACCCTCCATTCCCAGCCCTGCTGGGGTCCCTCTGGCAGTTGTCAGCTTTCACTCAAAGAAGCTTGGCAATGACATCTGACATTATTTTATCAATTTGCTTTATTCTTCCCCGTCTCCCACAGATTTTGTCATCCATCTGCTGCAACCTGGGGTCAGAGCACGAATTCAACCCCAAATCTGATTGCCCCAGTCCCTTCTGGCACTGGAATTTCCAGGACAATTAACCAGGCACGACCAAGAACCTCTTCCCGTGCCAAACCAATGCTGAATAGCAATATTTAGGTTTCTAAATCAGGAATTATGAGGGGTGGGGAATGCTGAACATCAGCATTTGGGTTTATTTCAGCTGGATATCAACAGGATGTCTTCATTCCCCATGTCCAGCATTTCATCTGCTCACAAAAGAAACAGAGATTAAAAAGAAACATTTTTGCAAGCTCTGCTTAGAAGGAAAATGCCTTTTTTCCCCATTGCTCCCCTGCTTCTAAATCTGGCCCTCCCTAAAGCTTTGCGTGGCCCTGACACCCTCCTGGAGGTGCCTTTTAAATTGTGTTTCTTTCATGTCCCACTCTGAACCAAACATCTCCAGCCTTGTTTCTGTTACAGAAGTTGAGAATTCCCGAGGATTTATTGTGGCAGGTGACCACCCAGATGACACTGAGGAGGCAGCTGAGTTTATTCCTGCTTTGAAGGCCTGTTATATATTCATTTAATGCTCCAAAATATCACAGAATGGGTTGAATCCCTATTTTAGAAGGGTCTGAAGAAATCCCACTCTGCTTTTGGCAGCTCCCCATGGAAGGCCCAGCTCTGGCTCTGGCTCCTGACTGCAAAGTGAGGATGCTTTGGATGAGTGCATTTTCCAGGAGCCGGGAATTTGCTCCACCACTTGTTGGAAATGGGGCAGGGAGTGGTGACTTTCAAGGGATGTGACTTTTTCAGGCGTGCTCATTCCATCACTGTGATTATTCCACAGCTTCAGGAGTGTTAAAGCCCAACTTTACACATTTTTGGAGCTTCTGAAAATGGTCTCATGTCCAATTCCATAATAAAAGCATGTCTTCTGCCCCAAAAGTTCACAGCCCCAGTCATTTTCACAGCTTCTTGTTTATTTTCCCCTGGTATAGGTCACGCTCAAGTCTCAGCTTTGTCCCAAGTGCCATCACAAATGTCATTAAATTCCCTCCCTCAGTCACGTTCCACATCCACCCTCCTCCTCCCCACAGCACCTTCTCGAAAACGTGAATATCAGCAGTGATTTACGGGGTAATTTCACCGGTTTTGACACTGTGTTGAGCATCTGCTCTTTGATGTGCACTTCAGCACCGGGGAAATTTAACTTTAACAGTCTCTGTAGCATTTCCAATTACTTTTGATTATGAAATAGGGGGAAATTTAGTGAACTTTGCCAATCTGCTTTTGATAGGTTTCATGGCTTTTATATTTCTATAAGACTGGAGATTTGTGGGAGGAAAAGATCTGATTCCTGATGGGGCACGGATCAGGCAGCGGGAATGATGCCATTTGTCCTGACACAATGGTTGTTCCCCCTCTAATTGCACGGAATCACCTCACTAATGACAAAACACTTTCTTCTCCTCTAACACCGAGCTCACACAACCCCGGAACTTCCACAGTCATCCCACAAAAGGAGATAAAAACACAGAATGTCGGGAGCAGGGAAGGGGAGGATTTATCAGTGTGAGGGTTATTCCTCTGCTCTCCTGTGGGACAAGAGTAAAAATCAGAATTAGACAGAATAAAGCCCTAAAGGAGCCCCAGTAAAAGCGCCTGACCCGAGGCAGCTCCTGGTTCAGGGACACCCAGGGAGCTCATTTTGGCACAAATGGGCCTTCCCCGGTGACTGCTCATGGCCATTTTCTATTTCTCTTCCTCCCAGAGGGAGAACGGGACCACAGAGCTCTTCCAGAGGCTCCAAAGGGGATGTGAGATTGTCAGGATAGGCTGAAAACATCCCACTAGCTTGGATAGAGATCAAAACGTGCTGTTCTGGCTGTCAGGGCAGGACAGAAACACCTCACAGTCAGAATTGGGGAAATACGCTTTTCTGGCTATCAGGACGGGCTGAAAACATCCCATGGCCAGGACAGGGATTAAAATGTGCTGCTCTGGCTGTCAGGACAGGCTGGAAATACCCCACAGCCAGGCCAGGGCACCAAATGTGCTGCTCTGGCTGCAAACACCCGACAGCCAGGCCAGTCCTCAAAGGGAGCTGGACTTACACAGAGAGGGAACTTCCAGCACCCCCAAATTCCTGCAGAAACTCCTTGCTCCCAGCAGTCCGGCCCCAAAAGCAGGATAATCTGGGGAAAGCAACAGGAATTCCTTGCTCTTGGCCTGCCAGGGCACTACGGTGTGCACAGAGCAAGCCCCAAAGCAAAGGCTCATGAAAGAGCCCCCTTGGGATCTGTGAGAAGCCACAGAGCTCCTGGCCCCAGCAGTAAATCCCTCATTGCAGAGATTGCTCCCCTGAGAGGCTGGGAACTGCTGCCAGATGTGGCTGCAGCTGGATGCAGTGTCCCTGTCACTTTCTGGACACTGTGTGCCACAGTTTTCCAGGTCTGGGTTTGAATCCAGATTGTGAAGTGGGAAGGAAGATCCTGGCTGTTTTCTCTGCACAGTTCACCCCAAGCTCCAGATTTCACTCCCTTTGGGATCCTTCCGTTACCTCCCCTACTTAAACAAACACAGTCTGAGCATTATTTTCCTGTAGGGGTCTGGAGCTGCTGTGTAAAATAGGAATTGTCATGTGCAATGGCACATGTCTGATGCAATTCAAATGCTTTTCACCCTCCTGGGCATAATTACTGGGAAGAACGAAAGAAACGTTCCTTGGAACCACGGCACAATTCCCACCCCGGGCCCCTCCTGGTGCAAATGAAAGCAATTTCATTCTTCTTCCAGTGCTGATCAGCATGGAGCAAATCAAATATCAATCAGCCAAAGCCTGGGTGATCCGGGAGATGATTCCAGAGCGACACTGCCTCGGTAATGAGCCCCTGTGTGGCACGAAGGAATTGGAGTTATTGAATTCCAGGGACAGGCAATTTGTCCTGTGTCCCTCTGTCACCGAGTGCCACTGGCTGGCACGGGGAGCCACGCTCGGCCCGGTTTGCTCCTCCTGATTATGTCAGATCCCCGGGGCCCTGCGAGCGCAGAATGCGACAGACAGAACCTGCAGTGATTTCCTGGAGCTGGGCAGGACCCTGGGTGGGGACAGGGCCCAGCGGTGTCGCATTAGTGCTGCCACTTTGAAGCTGCTGCTCAGAGCCCAGGGCGCTCCAGGGCTCAGTCCCAGCTCGGGGCAGGGATGTCCTTTCATGTGGATCACAGGCACCGGCTGATTTCATCAGGGGCTGGCAGCTCTAAGTGGTGGCTTGGCTGTCAAAAGACCAATCTGACACCAAAACAGGAAAAAAAAAAAAAATCTGCTCAGAGGCGTTTGCTGTTCGTTATTTTGTTATTTTTTTCATCAGCTCGGCCACTTGGCTGCCCTGAGTTACCCGGGTGGGACCGAGGAGAGGGACTGAGGTGAGGGAGGGCAAAACCCAACCGGAGGCTGCTCACAAAGATCTCGTCACTGACACCGAGACTGCAGCCTGAGGGCACAAAACCTGCTCCAGAGTGGGCTGGGACCTGATGTCACCCTCCTCTGGCCCTTTGTGCCACCTCACCCTCGGTCCTGTGCTGCTCTGATCCCTCCCCTCGGTCCCCAAGAGTGCCCATGGTGTGTGGTGTCCTCCCCTCGGGGTCCCAGGGGTCCTGCTGGGCCAGCAGAGGAGCAGCTTCTCTCACCCCTGGACTGCCAAAAGGAAAAGGGAGATTTTGTCACTCCAATTTCCAGTTCACATTCCCATTCCCATTTGTTGAATTCCTCCTGTACCTATTCGGTTGATTATTCTGATGTGGTTTTTTCTACCTTTCCATCCAGAAGTCCTGGAAGCTGCTGTGTGTCACCCTCTGTCCCCAGGAGCTCAGTGCACTGACAGTGACACCTGAGCCCCATCCCCTTCTCCTGGCACAGCCCAGATCCAGCAGATCCAGGCATGAATATTTTGGGGTACAAACGAGCTGCCCATGAGAGCAGCTGGATGCACACGTGGAGCTGCCAGGACATGTCTGGAGTGGCCCAGAGAAAGGAATGAATATTTATGATGGGAACTGCTGCAGTTGTTCTGATCCTTGTCTCATCTCCGTGCCCTGTCACTGATAACCCATCCTAACAGGATGTTCCAGGTGTGCTTGGAGACAGCATTAAATGTGAGATCCTCACATGTCTCCAAATTCTGTCACCCCAAAGGGCTGAGGAACTTCATTGAACAACCTGTCCTTAATCCCAGTGGTTTCTTTCTCACTCCTTTCCCTCCCTGATCTTAAAAATCTCTAGAGTGATTTAAAACTTAGGATCATTTTTCTCTTCTTATCAGGTTTTTCACTTTAACCTCTCTGCTGTTCCCTTCTGAAGCAGATCAGAGCTTATCAAAGCTTAGATCTCCTCTCTTCGAGGCTGGGCCTGTATTTACAGCCCGTGGGCCCAAACTGACAGCTGAAAATGCTGTTTTTTCTGAATTCATAAACCAGTCCTGAGAGCCTGAGAGCTGCTGGGGAGAATCCAGGCTGGACTGGACACTCAGGGGACACAGAGGGACACAGGGATGTGAGAGGTGATGCAGCACAGGTTTTTTTGTGCTGTCCCAGAGCACCCATTGCACACTCTGTTTATAGAGTAGGACTAGAGCAGAAATCCCAGAAACTTTCACTGGGAATTATGTGCCTGTGTTTTCTATTTAGAAACTTCAGGTGAAGTTTTACTTGAGCTGCAGGATTTTGATAATATTCCCAGCAAGGGCAGCTCCAGCCCTTTCAGATCATTTCTGTGAGGTGTTGTTGCATCTGAGGGTTCAATCCTGGATAACTGGGAAAGGGAAAACCCCCAGGTCTGGCACAACAGCAAATCTTATCCAAGACAGAGTGAGGGCAGCTCTCAGAGCACAAAAAGGACCTTGGCTGCCCCAGAGCAAACCCAGCCCAGGAAATGCTGTGCCCACCACGAGTGAAGGACTCGAGGCCCAGCCCCACCTGTGCACATCCATGATTTCTGCAGGAATTGCTGCTGCTCCCAGCACAAACACACCCTCTCTGAGCAGGGCTCCAGAGCCTGCAGCTCCCCTCATTCCCAGCACGTCCAGGCTCCCCCCAGAGCCCAGCTGGAATGTGCCAGGATGCTCCTGGCTGGGGCTGTCTCCATCTGACAGCTCCTACCTGAGCTGGGCCATTTGCTGTTGTTTCAGCTCCACTTGGCAGCTTTGCTCCTCTTCTAAGTGTCCTCAGCTCTGGTGCCTCCAACACGGATTTAAATGAGGAAGATTTACATCATTCCAGGCCTACAATCAATTTTCCTCCACGGTGATTTGTGGCTCCCCTGTAGCTGCACCTGTCTGACAGAGATCTGGGGTTAACTATGTCTCTTTACAGGCTCACATCCTTCTCCTGGAGCAGAGGTCTCCGCCAGCCTCTGGTTCACAGCACAAATCATTATTTTCAGCTGCTTTGTCATTTTTTAGCTTGATGTCTAAAGAGTTTTGATAGCCCCTGAAAAGTTGCCATTACAGCAGGCTGCCCATGAATCCATTCACCAGCTCTGTGCATCCAGGGAATTTTGCTGACATCTTCCCCCCCTCACTTTGGATGATTGGCAATGCAGAGCTGCCTTTTGGAAATGCACACAAACAGAGCTGATTTTCAGGCTTGGCTGGAAAACCGACATCTCGAGTAGGATTATTTTTGTTGTTGTTGTTTTAGTGTTTTAACATCTCACAATTAACATGGAAAATTTCTTTTGAAGAGCTTTTGTCTGGAAGACAGATCAAATAGGAGCAGACACCTCCCAAGCACTGCAGGAGCAGCCTCTGTGAAGGATTCGAGGATGAAGAGTAAGAAAAGGTCAGATTTATGCTGGGCTGCAATCAGTGCAAGTGTTCCCTTGAAGACTGGATTATTAAAGGTCCTTTGGCATCTAATGGTGTCAAATAATTCCATAGACTCCTGTGCTGTGTCTGAAGGCATATCCAGCCTGTTACAAACGGGATGGCTCAGGAAATGTGCCCTTTGTGAGAGGTTCCAGCAGCTCAGGCAGCTGCTGGTCCGAGGAATCCTGAGCAAGGTCCAGCTCCATGAGCAGAGTGCTGCTCCTGGATTTCCACTTTTCCACTTGGGAGCTTTGCTCCCAAAATTTAATTGTGAGCACAGCCAGACTCACAGGGACAGAGCACAGGGGTTCCAGAGCTGAATGATCCCACCTAGATCAGCCTTCCAGACTGGCAGCTCCTCCCATCAGTCCTGGTGCTTTCTGTCCTTCTTTTACTCCTTCCAACCCCTCCTTTTTCATCTCTGGACTTTGCTCTGTGGCTGTTACAGGAGGAACTGGCTGGATCTTCACATAATTAATCATTTTCAGAGATGGAGAGCTGGGATTTGACTGAATTTGGGGCACATCAACCTGAAAATGGGTATAAAAATCCCACTCTGGTTCAGGTGAGAGGGAGCTTAAAGCTCATCTATGCCATGGGCAGGGACCCCTTCCACTGTCCCAGGGTTCTCCAAGCCCCCTCCAGACTGGCCTTGGACACTTCCAGGAATGGACAAACTGGGCAAACTGGTCTGTCAAGGCTGGCAGGAACACCCGCAGGGCACGGCCTGCCAGAGACAAGGCACACTCACTTTTGGAAGGTGCAGTCACATTAAAAGATCCATGCAGAAATTCCTCCTGCTGCCCAACCTGAGCCTCCCCTGGCCCAACTTAAGGCCATTTCCTCTTGTCCTGTGGCTGATTTCCCGGGGAAAGAGGCCAAACCCCACCTTGCTGAAGCCCCTTGGGGTGGCTGGGTCATTATTCCTGTTCCATGAGAAGCATGTCCAGCCCACGTCACTTCACTGAGCCCAACTTCGTGGGAACAGTTACACAAACAAGCTTTGCTCTAATTCTCCAGTTCCAGGGTGATCCATGGCAGGATCAAAGCTGGCAGTGTCCCTCTGTCTCCTGCCAGGCTCTGCTCCTCTGCAAGAGCGGGGTTTGTGCTGTAATTAGAGATGAAGGGTGATTGTTTCACCTCCTCCCATCTCAATTTCCTCTCTGCTCACACAATTCAGCTCTCTGCATCATTTCCCATGATCAGGTATTTTCTCCCAAGAAGGAATCCCCATCTCTCCTCAAGAATCAGAACTTTTTAAGAACCAAAAGAGGTGAAGTTCCCCCCAAGACTCCCATTTATCCCTTGGTTTGGGTGTCAGCATCACCCCAGCCTGGAGTGGGGCCAATTCCCCTGATTTTGCTCCAGGGCTGGGTGGAGTGAGGGAAAGAGCAAACTGAGTTTGACAAACTGTGTTCTTAATTAATTTACATCCAATTAGCATTAATTAACCGCTGGCTACAGTATCACCCCATGTAATTATGTATCACAATAAATAATCCCAGGCTGCTGGGGGAAGGCAGAGCAGGGAAACTCCTCCATTTGTAGTGGGATGGTCCCCAAAACACCCTAAAAACAGCTCCCAACACGGATCCAACCCCTCCCTGTGCCTCTTTTCCCCCAGAAGGGAATGTTTGCACCCAATCCTTCCCCTTGGTGAGACCATCAGGTTGGGATTCAGGATTGGGGAGGTTCAGGGAGTGCTCATGTGACCACCAGCCCCTGCGAAGACTCCCCAGTTTGGGATTCCTGATTTTCTCTGCTTTTTTGAGATGTGTGGAGCTTTTCCCCACTGCAGGCCAAGGCAAGCTGAGGTAGAAAAGTACAGCCAGAAGAGTTAATCCTTTTAAATTTATTTTTTGATATGGCAGCAAAGGTATAACTGAAATTTCATGTGCTGGGGACACAATGGGCAGGAGGTCCAAGGTGACATCAGGGGGGTTCCATTCTAGGGGATGTTAAGGACAATACAAACAGGACAACAAAACAAAACAAAACAGCAAGGAAAAAAGGCTCCTTTTAGGAGCAGGGGAGCAGGAAAGCAAACACAATCTGAGGCTGGTTCCCCACTGAGCTCCAGCCCTTTGCTCTGCACTTCTCTGGCTGATCTTCCCTGTTCCACTGAGCAAATTCAGTGTGACACTCACAGAGAGGCCGCTCGTGAAAAACAGGCAGATTTTTGTCAGGTTGTATAAATGGATTAGCCAAAGTGACACCGTGTGGGAGGCAGAACCATCTGAAGAGGAACAAAATCACCTCTCCCTTACAAGGGCTGGATTTCACCTTCCATCCCAATGCCAATTGGAAGTGGCACTGCGGGTAATGGACTTGGTGAGATGTTAAATGGAAAAGCACAGGCGGGATAAATAATCTGCAAGTGCTGGTGGTGTCAGTGCAGCAGGAAGAGCCAGGGGCTGCGAGAGGCTGCAGGACTGCTCTGGGGGCAGAGGTTAAAAAGTGTTTTCTAATAGCCCCAAAATGTGAGCTGGAGTTGCACTTCGAGTGCCAGCTGAGGTTGTTTTAGTGTTAGAGAGGTGAAACTGGGCAGGTTTGGTCACAGAATTCCTCTGTGGCTGCTGAGCTGCTGCTGAAGGGCTGGGATCTGATCCCAGGTGGAACTGAGGTGGGACACGGGAAGAACCAAGGGGAAGTTTAATCCCACAGAGCCCATTCCTAGTGCCCTTTCAGGCCAGGATGGATTCCTGTTTATCTGGACAAAGTGAGATGGAATCCCATGGGCCTCTGAGCCCCTGTGGCCTGCCAGGGATGGGAATTTGGGATGCCTATTGCCAGGAGCAGACAGATCCTACCACATGTGATGATGAAATCCAGGAATTTCCTACTGGCTCCAAGCCACATCTCCTTGGTCAGGAGTTTGCTCTGAGGCACAAGGTGGAATTCTTGGAGCTGTGCAAAGCCAGGAGTTGGGCTCAGTGATCCTCATGGGTCCCTTCCAGCTCAGGATATTCCACGATTCTGTGAGTTTTCCACTCCCAGCCCCAGCAATTCCCAGTTATCCAAGAGGTGAAGGAGACAGCCTCAGTCTGGCCGTGCCCTGTGACCCTCTGGCTTTGGGGACAGGAGGGGAAGGGACAGGCTCTGCTCTGTCCCCCCCAGACTCCACCAGCAGCTCCAGGCATTTGCTCAGCCGAGCTTCCCTCCACAGGAATAATGTCATTAATCAGGATAATTCTTATTCTGAATCTCAGCCTGTCCTTTCTTCGAGTCCTCCATGAAGGGGGAAGTGCACCTCGGGATGTTTTGGTACCTGAGTGTCCTGATGAGGAATGTGTTCATATCCCAGCATCTGCTGCAGATAAGGGCTCTGCATAGCCCCGTTCTCCTGCCAGCGTGTAATTAATGCCTCCCTAATTGGTGTTCCCAGAGCTGGCTTGGCCCCCAGCCCTCGGAGAGCACAGGACAGCAGAGCAGCCCTGTCCCTGCTGGGGCAGAGCAGGGAGAGCAGCGAGGGCCCCGCAGCTCCACCCGGGTTAACCACGAGTGGGGGCTGAGCTTTCCATCGAGCTCCTGCTGCCTCCTCACGAGAGCACAGCTCCACTTCCCCCTCCCCTCCCCCGGGTTATGCTCTGCCTGCTCTCCCTCCCTCAGCATCCCTGTCTGCTCAGAGTCCCTGGAATTCCATTTCTCCCAGGATTTGCAGCTCGGTGTCACTGCAGTTCGGTGTTGGGCCAGTCCGTGCCTCTCCAGGCTGGAATTCCAGAGCAATCCTGGCAGGAGCAGTTTCCCAGGAATGCAGGCAAAGCTGACTGCTGCCACCCCAAGGCTGCAGACGTCTCTGATCCCAGGGATTCTGTCATCCCCTGGCAAGGGAAGAGATGCAAAAGCATCTCCCAGC
Source organism: Thryothorus ludovicianus (assembly GCA_013397245.1). Classification (NCBI taxonomy): domain Eukaryota; kingdom Metazoa; phylum Chordata; class Aves; order Passeriformes; family Certhiidae; genus Thryothorus; species Thryothorus ludovicianus. The sequence goes on along the minus strand of VZTB01011457.1, from coordinate 110,758 downwards.
CCTCATCTCTGCAACAGGACAAGGCCACAGAAACATTCCTTCCAAAGCCCAGGGGCAGCTCCCGCCTGAGACTCGTCCTGCTGGAGAGCTGTCCCAGCTCCTGGAATGCAGGTCCTGTCAGAGGAGCTTTAGAGGATGATTCCTTCACCATTCATCTTTTGACTTCCCTGCCCTGCACAGGAGCCTGGTGCCAGGCCTGAGGTGGGAATTCAGTGCCCAAAATGCTCTGGGAAATGTGGCCTTGGGTCTCCCATTTTCTGCCTGCAAGAACCACAATTCTCAAAAATCTTTAATTTCCTTTTATTTATTTATTTATTATTTCTACAGCAACACCATTCATTTTCCTCCTTTATTTCCCATGGCTTTGAATCATGGGGGATTATCACCAGGGTGCCACATTTGGGAATTCTCCTGCCCTGGTGATGGAGGACCCTCCAGACTCCAGGGAAAGCTTTCCTGGGACAACAAGGGGCTGGTAACCCCATCCAGGCTGCAGAGAGGGGCCAGATCCCCCCAGGAATAAATTGTTGGAGCCCTGGGAGCTCAGCAGAGCTACCCCACCACCAAGGGCCAGGGGATCAGCTCAGCACTGCGGGAGCTGCAGGCAAACCCAGACGTGGAATTTGCTCTTTCCCAGCTCCCATGATCCAGAGCTCTGCAGTGCCCCTGGTCCCTGGAGCCAAGGGGAGGCTTTAAATCCATAATCCTTTGTAATAAAGCCTCTGCTGGGGAGACATTTGTCCTTTAACAGCATCATCAGCTGCTCAGGAGACAGAGCCAAAGCTTTCTCACCTCCTGGTGACTCTGTTAGCGCTGGTGGGAGTTGTTCATCTTGCCCCGGCACTCTGGCAGGTGTGAAATGAGAATGTGTGCAGGGGCCTTCTCCCGAGGTGAATTACCCCCATCCTTCAACAAAAATAACCAGAAAGGACCTTCTGAGCCAGTCCCTGGCAATCACAGGAACAGGGAGCTAAAAATTCCTCTCCAGCTCAGCCTCCCATCATTGCTGCCCTGAATTAAGATGAAATTCCTTCCTATCCCAAGGCCAGGAGCTGTTCAAACTCCAGTGGGCTATGGCAGGAGGGCAGGGAAGCCTGGCTGCAATTCCCCTGCTTTGATGATCACCTGTGGAAGGACGTGAATGTGGCCCTACAAAGCACTGGGCTGGGCTCTTTGCAGAGTGAATTTCCCTGCTCCACCTGCAGCTTGCTTCCCTGGAATCATTCCCCGTTCCAGCCCTGGGGATGCTCCATGCCAAGGCCACCCTTCATTCCCTGCTGCCAGGCACTGCTTCCAGCAGGGTAGGAATTGGCTGTGAGTGTGGAATTCGTGGTCCTGGCTGCTCCCAAGGATCTCCTGGCTGCAAACAAGGCTGACATTTTCCCTTGGCACATCCACGGGCCCTATGTTATTCCCAGGGCTGGAGAGGCAGTGTTTGCTCTCCCTGAGCCCAGCAGCAGCCCCAGCATGAGCGGGTGTGAAGGAGAGGAGTTTATTTCCCTTCCAACCCAGAAACTCCTCCACATCCTAGGAAAGAGAGGAATCCCTGCTTGGAATGCACCAGGAATCCTTCCTGAGCAGGTAATGTGTGCCAGGCCTGGGGTCGAACACCAGCAGCACAAAATCCCCTCAGTGGGGAATTTACCCCAGATTTCCCACAGCCAGCTGCTGCTGCTGATCTAAAGGAACAATTTCTGCCCTCCCAGCACAGACTGCAAACCTGTTGGCCCAAATTCTACAACACTGACTGAGGCATCTCTGTTCCTTTTTCATAAAGGAAAATGTTTCTTGTCCTCTGGGCAGCACAGAGAGAAAACGTGTCACACATGAAGAGCTGCAGCCATCGTCCAAAGAGCTCCTGGTTCCTGCTTGGAGCTCCCCAGGGGGCTTTGGGCAGATCCTGCTGTCCCTGCATGGTCCAGTTCAGCAGAACACAAAGTCCTTGCTCCTGTCCTGGGGAGTTTTAGTGCTGAGCTCCAGCACAGCCCCTCTGCTGCAGTCCCCCCTAGAGCAAGGGGACAGTGGTGCCACCTCCCTGCTCCAGCAATCCTCAGGACTTCCAGATCAACTCTTCCCTAAGGATAAAACATTCCTGTCAGCCTGGCTGTGGCTGGGAATACTTCAGAGGGAAAGGTGGAACTGCAGAAATATTCCTGCATGTCCTGGCAGCCTGTTCACAGCCCCAGTCAGAGACCAGAGGAGGCGCCTTCAAGGCTCTCAGAGCAGCAAAAAACCCAAAATGTTGTGCACAGGGCTGGTCCCATTAGTGCCAACCAGGAGTCCATTACCTGAAAACCCAGCTGTCCTCAGCATTCCTGGAAATCAGTGGGAACCACCAAGCTGCTCCCCACAGATCTGGATTTGGGATTTGGTCTTGGAGCTGCCTTTGGGCAGCTCTGCCCAGAGCAAACCCGGCTCTGGGGAGGAGGTGTCACACTGGCCAGGCTGGGCAGATCCCTGCAGGAGCACATCCTTCTTTTCCCAGGATTTGGGCTGCAGAAGAGAATGGATCCCAGGGGACAGGGCCAGGACAGGGGGAAATGGCCTCAAACTGAGGCAGGGGAGGCTCAGGTTGGACATCAGGAGGAATTTTTCCATGGAAAGAGTCTTGGAACTGCCCAGGGAGGATGGGAGAGCCCATCCCTGGTGATGTCCAAGGAATTCCTGGACGTGGCACTCAGTGCCCTAGGCTGGATTGGTCACAGCTTGGCCTCGATGATCCTGGAGCTCTTTTCCAGCTTAAATAATTCCATGATTCTGTGCCTTCCATATCTCCCTGTTAGCCAAACACCCCTGGGTGTCTCTGGATTTTTATCTTGTTTTCCAAATTTCCTGAATAAACCATGGATCTGTTCCTCCAGCCCACACAGTGTTAACCTTGAGCCTCACCACACAGCCCATCCTGCAGCATATGGGGAGCCAATTCCAGACAATTCCAGGCCATCTGGATCATCAGCAGCCATCAGATGCTGCGCTCGTTACACCTGTTAGGTAGCAGGATAATTAAAGGGGGGGATGATATTGCACTCCCAGCTTTGCTGCATTTTATCAATCCCTGCTTGTCCCTTTTGGCTGTGGGACCAAAGCCCTGCTTTGCAATTTGCAAAACAAAACCCATTTGCATCAGGCAGAAATAAAGACGGGTGAACCTTCGTAGCCCGAGCAGATGTTTTTCATTAGAAAATAATTTGTCAAAAGGTAGAGAGACTCCTACTCATAATTTTCAGAGCAGCTTCTCTCACTTTGGAGGGTAACGAGACTCAATTTAATTGCAAATGGGCTGCACTGCCACGAGAACAAGGGGAGGGAAAGCAGTGAGAACATGTGCTGGGCTTTTAATCAAAATCTGTCCCTGGATAAAGAACCTGGGCTCTGTTCTCCCCGGGACAAGTGCTGATTTCTGATTTAACGTCAGAGCTGGGTACCCACCTCTGGAGAGCAAGCAGTGTTTGAGGGAATGCAGAGAAAGGACAGGAAAACTCCATTGTATCCATGACTCCATGAATGAAAAGTGCCTGTTAATACCAGAGTCCTGAATATCCTGAGTGGGGGGGAGGAGGATGAGGAATCCAACTCCTGACCCTGCCCCAACAGCCCCACCCTGAGCCCGAGGGCGCTGTGCAAGCCAGGCCAGGCTTCTCCCTCCTTCTGCAGCTCCTTATCCATCACAGTCCACCAAAGAGTGCCCAAACTATGGAGCAGGGTGAGGGGAACCCAGGGCAGGAGGTGTTGGTGGGAAGGACTCAGGAGCTGCTGGAGAGCTCCGTGCTCCCTGAGCCCCTGCGGGTTCCTTATTTCCTGCAGCCAAAGCTCTGTGAGCTGCCCTTTGCAAGGCAATAAAGAGCATTAAACTCCCCACTAACTCCCTCAAAACTTCACTCTGCAGATTTTAAGGCATGATTCTTCCTTCCCTGTGCCTAAAAATCAGATTTCCTGTGGGGAATTCCTGGAGGGAATTCTAAGTCTCCCAGAGATTTACAGGAGTCTGGATTCCTCTCCAGAGCATTTCCAGGACATTTTTCACAAGGCAAAACAAGCACAGCTCTCGTTCCAATAGGAACAGTGGTTCCAGTCCCATCCTCAGCAAATCCTTCTGCCGTTCCCATGGAAAGTGAGGATGATGTCATTTAAAAAACAGGCAGATGTATCTGGGAGATCCTTGCTGACCAAGGAAATGTTGAATTAGTGAAGGCAAAGACGCTGTTTGGACTTCCAGGGAATAATTCCAATTTTCTATTAAACTTTACATGGAAATAAATTGCTCTGGCTGCTTATTGTTCAAGTTTTGTGCACTTTTTCCTTAAATTTTCCAAGGCTTTTCTTGTAATTTCACAATTTCTTCTGTTTTCTTGTATTACTTTCATGTGTATTATTTTCAGCACATGGAGATGCAGTTCAGGATATTCTGGGTGTTTATTTAAGGTGTGAGCTCTATTTCCAGAGCATCTGATTTGTAAATAAAAATGTCTGTTAACGAAGACAGACCTGAGTTTTCTAAAGAAACAGATAATTATGGCAAACAGGGGAAAATGCAGCTTTGTGCATTTGCTAAGTCTCCCCAAGTCTGTTATGACACAAACCAATGTTTGGCTGCTTAATCAACCCATGGAGACTTTGCAGGTCTGTAAAAATGGGGCAGAAATCCCAAGGGGAAATGATTCCTTATTGACATTCCTGAGCCTGGTTTGATGAGAGAACAGAGCTGCTTAAAAAGGAGAAATGACAAGGGGAAAAAAAAAATACCCAAACATTTCCCAGCACTGCTGAAGTTTCACTTAAATCTCCACCCAGACAGAAATTCCAAACTCCCTGAAATTTTGAGCTGTTTAAATCACCTCGTTAGATATTTAACTCTTCTGCCACGGGTGATAAAATCAGTCAAAGCCTCCCTTGAACACCTTGGGGCCTTCGTGGGAAAGAGCACGAAGCACCAGGAGCTCATCAGGAGTCTCATCCCAGCTGTGGGAATGTGATGAACTCCCTCCTCCAGCCTGAGCAGGCAGCTCCTCCCTCTCCAGGAAGGCTCCTGAGCCTGATTAGGGAGACAAAGAGCAGAATTTGGGGAGGAATGAAAAGTGCCTGTTAATACCCCCCAGGTGTCACAGCTGGGCCCTTTCAGCCCCTCCACTGCACCTGCCCAGCCCCACTGGCGCATCCATAACCCAGGGATGGGCCAGTTTTTCCATAAATGCAGAAATAAACCCATCCAGGAGCACTGCAGGTCCCAGACAATATTTACTGAAATCATTTCCCACCTGTTTTCCCTGGTTTTAGATTTCCCTCCTCTGCTTCTCCTTTGCTTCTCATTCCTGTGATGATTTCCTGCCCCCATCCTGCACAATCTCCTCTTGCTGTCCCACCAGCTGCTCTTTGTCTTCTTTTTTGGAGGGTTATCAAATTTTACTGATGAATTAATAGCAATTAATTTGCAAGACAAATGGTTTTAAGGAGTTCAAGCCACCTAGTTCTCTCCTTCCCCCTCTTGGGCATGCAGAGTGCTGCAGGTGCATCTGCAAGATTTTTAACCAGTTTGGGTTTTTTTTAGAAGGAATCTACAGCCAAGCACCCAGATCCCTGTGGGATCCCATGGGTTTGGGTTCCTGAGGCTGAGGGAGTGTCAGAGCCTGGGAGTGAGGGAGCTGAGAAGCAGTGGGACACAAAAAGCAGAGTCCTCAGCCAGGGGTGACTCCTGCACATCTCCATCCCTCCTAAACTCCTGCAATCCTCCCCTCCTGCCTGCCCACCCTGGCAGTGAATCCCACACTCCTTGCCAGTGACATTTCTTATTGATTTTTAAAAAGCTTCTTAGC
>VZTB01011457.1:79156-104213 GCA_013397245.1 Thryothorus ludovicianus | reverse complement strand
GATTTTTAAAAAGCTTCTTAGCCTTTTTTTTTTTTTTTAAAGCTTCAGCCCTGCAGCTTCTTCATCCAATACTTGCTTTTCATTTTATTATTGTTATTTTTTTTTTTTTTTTGGCCAGGCTCTTCTTGAGGCACATCCTTCTAATTTATAAGTTTGTTCTGCAAAAAAATAAAATCAGAATAAAACTGGAAGCATTTGTGGCTGGAGCTGTCGATGTTTCTGCCTCATAGTTGGCAGCATCCCCTTGCAATTGCTGCTCAGTGGTTGTGATGCCTTCAGTTTTAACTTTTATATTTTTCAGATTCTGGGCTGTTTTACTGGGTAGTTTTAGATTTCATATTAAGTGCTATTGAGCTGTCTTTACAGAGCTCTCTTCACAGACAAAACAATTCCTGCTCCAGCTGGGGACCAAGGACAACTTTCAGGCCCAAGAACAAAACCAAGGGTGAAGGGAGAAGAACAAACAAGGAGGATGGAGCTGCATAACCTGGAGCTGTAATTGCACAATTAACTCCAATCTGCAAATGGACCAGAACTTATCCAAGTGTGAGCCCTCGTGATTGTTTGTCCATTTTGTGCCCATTTTGGGCTCACCTTGGGTGTGCCCAGCCGGGCTCTTGTGCTGCCCAGGTGTGCCCAGTGAGGCCTTTTAATAAATCCCCAATTTATCCTTTTGCTCTGGCTGCTCTCTGCTCCAGATCAGCCTCCAGAAGGGATCAAGTGAGGGCTCTTCAGAGATGTTTGATAGAATCTCAGTTTTAATCAGGTTAGAGCTGCAAAAGCATCTGAGGAGGGCCCTGGCCAGAGGCTCCCAGAGAAGTATTTCTGTTGTGGTCACACCATAATTGTCCATCAGACGCTAGGTGGGAATGACGGTGTTTAACTGGAAGATGGAGCTTTGCTTTGCTTTATTTCTGTGTTTATGTGAGGAGAAAAGGCTCCTTATGTCCCTTGGAGGGACACAGGGCAAGGCAGGGCAGGGATTTGGGGCTGGGCTGAGCTTGGGCCAGTTCTGGCAAAACTGGGGGTGGAGACCTCAGCCTGCACCAGGGGATGTGAAATCCCCCAGCCCTGTCCCTGTGGGATTCAACCCCCCAGCCCTGTCCCTGTGGGATTCAATCCCCCAGCCCTGTCCCTGTGGGATTCAATCCACCAGCCCTGTCCCTGTGGGGTTCAATCCCCCAGCCCTGTCCCTGTGGGGTTCAATCCCCCAGCCCTGTCCCTGTGGGGTTCAACCCCCCAGCCCTGTCCCTGTGGGTGAGGATGGCACAGGCAGGGAATTAAACTTCACATCCCATGCTCAGATCAGCTCCAGGACTAGTCCTTAAGCATAATTCCTGAATATCCCATTTATCTGTTCTCCCTCTTTGGATTTTTGGGGCAGCCACAGCCAAGGTGGACCCAGATCCCAAAGGAAGCTGGAGTTCAGTGCCTGAGGCCCAGCATGGGATGGAGCAACTCCTGGGACTGCTGAGGCTCTGGGAAAGGTGTCCCTTGTCCCCATGGCAAGGTTGGAACTGGAGAAGTGTTAAATTCTCAGCCCAAACTGGGATTCTGCGATTTTGTGAGGCTCTGAAATAACAAGCTGAAATAACAATTTATCAGACAATCTAGGCCCAAAGTTCTGTTTGGACAGACTAGCTGTGGACTCCAGAAATCCCTCCAGAGCATCTTTCCCCAAAATCCCCACTGGAAATACCTGATTTTTATTGAACACCATGATGATAAAGAAGACAGCTTCCTCTACCCAAGGGGAGAGTGAATTCCACAGGTCCCATGGCATTTTGGGGACACCTCCATCAAACCCTGACTCTTCCCCTCCAGCTCCAAACCTGCCTAAGCTGCTTTTCCCTCAGCAGCAAGGAAAAAGGGATTAGGATCATCTGGAGCAAGGAATGAATGCTCCCAAGGTTTTGTGTGGCGGCAGCAGCAGCAAAGCTGGATTAAAAAATACTGGCAATTTGGATTTCAGGTCCTTTTAGACAGAGAGGGTGAAATAAAAAGCAGCATCCCAACAAAAGGGAGCTGCTGAGGCTGTCCCATGGCTACATGCTGAGAATTGGCTCCTGGAAAATCTGCCCTAAGACAGTTGTGCTGTTACAATGAGCATTAATTAACGAGGCTGAGGCTCCTGGGAAAACCTGCCAGCAGATATCCAGTGACAGATCCCTGCTTTGCAGAGACATCCATGTGCAGAGACACGAGGAAAGTGCGAGGCACGTGGACAGCCAGCTGTGCTTGGAGTTTTACAGTGGAAAATGGGTGGGGATGGAGCCATTCTGGGAATGCTCCTGGTGGAGCTCTGCAGGGTCTGCTGCACCCGCAAGCATCACTACCTCATTGCTCCTTTCCCAGCCCTTTTAGTGCCTTTCCTACAACATTTTGATGGGTTTCACTTGGATTTTCCTTGCTGCAGGCTTTGCCTGGCATTTCCTACCCACAGCAGAGGTGCAAGAGGCACATTCCCCTTCCTGCACCCACCTTTGGGGCCTTACCACAGTTATCCCTTCCCGTTGTCTTCCTTAAGCTGCACAATGCCATTATTCCTCTCTCCAGCTCAGCACTGCTCTGCAGAGCTCTGCTCCTGCCCTCAGAGCTCCTCTGCACTTCCCTCCCTTCCCTGCTTTCCTCCTTTCCTGGAGTTCAGCGCCCCAGACTGACCCCAGATGGAGCTGGGGTCTCCCAGAGCCATTCCTGCACCTCTTGGATGCTGAAATCTGGGTGAGACTGGACTAAAGCTCTGCCCAGAGGCAGCTGGGCTTAGGCTGTGCCAGCAGCCAGCTCCAAACCCAGCTTTGGGAGTGCCAGAACCATCCAGGACTGGCACCGGAACAGAATTCCTGGTAAGATTTTGATAAGAGGCCTAACACAAGCTGTGGCTGCACCAGACCCTAACAAAAACCCCAGGGAAATTCTTCTTTCTCAGGCTAATCTGATGCTCCAGAGAATCTCTGGTGTGGGATGGGAATTCTGGGATTTCTCCACTTCTGGAATTGCACCTCCAGAGCCTCCACACATCCTCGGATCACCATTTCCCTTTCTAGGGAGACCCCACAAGTCTGGACAGAAACACCTGAGAGATCTGGCCGTGGCTCAGACTGCCCTGATCAAGTATTTAATTAAGGAATAAAGAAGGACTTGAGCTTGTTTAAATTAACTGCAGAGAGCCCTGGCACTGCAGGCAGTTCTGAGCGTCACCACTTTGCCCAGACACAGCTGGTTTAGTATCCCCAAAAAGAAAAGGAGCTCTTCAGTGATTTCAGTCCCCAAAATGTGGAATTGTTTGCAAAGGAAATGTGCTCTGGAGGGGTTTGGATTGCTCAGAGCAGCAGGGGAAAGGCTTTGGGGTGGGATGGGCTGAGTTAATGAAGGGTTTTTCCTGTCTTCACTGGTCTCTGACCCCAGCTGATGAAAATAAAGAACGTTTAAACACCAAACTCACAGCCCTGTTTTGTTCAAATAATGGTTCTGCTTAGCATTCCAGCCCTGGCTGAGGGAGAGTGTTTATTTTATTCTGGAGTTTAATTGAATCCTCACAAGGCAAAATCACTGGAGAGCAGGACTCTAAAAATAGGAAGTGTGGGGACACGTTTGGGACAAGCGTAAAGAGAAGGTGACTTTTGAGAGCCATAACCCTCCCTCACACCCAGCCCGGCTGCAAACTCTGCAGCTGCAGTGAGTCAGAGCAGGATCCTCGAGTGCCCCTCTCCCACTGCCCAGCTCTCCCTGACCCACAGCAGGGCCCCCAGGCTGGGCAGGATCGGGGCTGGGCTGTGCCACCAGAAAAGCAGAATTGCCTCCCACAGGGCAGGGCATGGTCACGATCATTCCAGGGGGGAATCATTATCACGGTGTCATAATCATGGCCATGATCTCATAATCATTATCACGGTGTCATAATCATGGCCATGATCTCATAATCATTATCACGGTGTCATAATCATGGCCACGATCTCATAATCATTATCACGGTGTCATAATCATGGCCACGATCTCATAATCATTATCACGGTGTCATAATCATGGCCATGATCTCATAATCAATATTGTGATGTCACAATCATTGTCATGATGTCATAAGCATTATCTTGATCGTTCCATGTGGGGCAATCATTACCATGATATCATAATCATGATGTTTATTCCATTTGGCAGAATCATTATCACGCTATTAGAATCATTATCATGATGTCATAATCATTGCCAAGATAATTCCATGGGGGAATCATTATCATGATGTCACAATCATGATTACTCATAGGGAGGAGTCATTTCCATGATGTCATAATCTTTATCAGGATGTCATAATTATTATCAGGATGTCATAATCGTCATCATGATTATTCCATGTGGCAGAATCATTATCACAATGTCATAATCATTACCAAGATAATTCCATGGGGGGAATAATTATCATAATGTCATAATCATGATTAGCCCACAGGGAGGAGTCATTGCCATGATGTCATAATTATTATCAGGATGTCATAATTGTTGCCATGATTATTCTATGGAAGGAATCATTATCATGATGTCATAATCTTCCTGTTTATTCCATGTGATGGAATCATTATTGTGATGTCAAAATCATTATCAGGGTTGTTCCACGTGGCAGAATCATTATCATGATATCATAATCACTATCATGATGTCATAATCACCATCACGATGTTATAATCATTACCATGATGACATAACTGTTATAATGATCTCATAACCATTACCATGACATCATAATCATTATCACAATGTCATGATCACTATCATGATGTCATAATCATTGCCATGATATCATAATCATTATTATGATGTCATAATCTTTGTCATGACATCAAAATTATTATCAGGATGTCATAACTGTTATCATGATCATTCCATATGGGAGAATCATTATCATGATCTCATAATCACCGTGGTGTCATAATCATCATCATGATATCATAATCATTATCTTGATGTAATTATCATCGTTATTTCATACGGAGGAATCATTGCCATGATACCATGATCATTACCACGATGTCATAATCGTTATCATGATATCATAATCATGATCAAAATTATTTCCTGTGGGGGACTCATTGCCATGGTATCATAATTGTTATGACATCACAATCCTTATCATGGTTATTCCCTGTGAGGGAACCATTATCACACCATCATAATCCCTATCATGGTTATTTCCTGTGGCCTGGAAGTGCTGCCTGGCTGGGAATGTTGTGCTTTGGGGTGATGGAGTTCCCTGCCAGGATTCCCCAAAGCCTGTGGGATTCCCTTCCCAAGGAGCAGATTCCCAGACAAATCCATGAAACAGCTCCATGCAGAGATCTCCCAGGGCTGGGATTTGCCCAGGCCCCTGTGACTGTTCCCAAAATGAACACCTCCATCAATATCCTTTGCCTGCTGGAGGTGGCACTTTTAACACCCTGCATTTGTTGGGAAGGGGATAATTAAAACTTAAATGGGTTTTCTCCATTATGCAGCCATTATTGGCAGCTGGGCATGAACTGGGGATTTCAATTAATAGTTCTTCACCACTCCAGCAGCCAAACTTCTCCTGGAGCTGATTGCTAACGCCCCTTTTTCCTCCAGCTCCACGGAGCTTTAACCTCCCACAGAAATCCTTCTCTTATAAAACACAAAAAAGCAGAAGAAAGCTTCAAATGCCTCTGTCCCAGCCCAGCTCCCTGGCCAGAGCTGATGGAAACCTGTGGATTTTCCTTTCCTCCACACCCACAAAGTGCTGATGTGGCTCTTTCCCAGAGCCTCGTGCAAGTGGGAACTCGGCTCTGCTCATTCTGCTTTTGATACCTGAATTTTCAGGATTTACTGATGCAGTTCCTCTTGCTGGAACATTATTTTGAGCTGCAAGCCCAAGCATGGCTCGGGTGAAACGCTCAGTGGTCCTGGGGTGTGACATCAATGCTTACAGGTTGTTTAGTCAGGGGGAAAAACATCCTAAAATACACAGGGAAACCTTGGGAATAACCCCTAGGCTGGTTCTGGGCACTGTGGCACAGGCACAGCCACACCCAAACTGGCTTTGGGGGATCTTTACCCCTGACCTGGGCTGAATTCACAGCCAAGGCTGCTTTATCCCTGATTTCCCATTGGGACACCAATCCCAGTCCATCACGGAGGCTCAGAGGACCCCAGGACTCTCCTGACCCTGAGTAAAGGGAGCTCGATCTCCATGGACACTGCAGCCAAGGCCCTGAGGGCACACAGGGCTCGGCTCAGGGCTGTGATCAGCTCCTGGCACCCCAGGACAGAAGGGTTCAGAGGGTTCACAGGCAGCGTCTCAGCCCCAAAGTGCCCAAGGCAGCTGGGCAGGTGCCAGGCACCAGGAGGGTTTGGAACAGGCACAGAAACAGAGGGAGAATCTTGGTCCTGAGGATTTGAGAGGTTTTTCATTCCCTGTGGGAGGTCTTGCTGGCACGAGGAGTGGGAGGAAAGGCTCTGTCCACCTTTCACTTGAGGTCGCCTCTGACTCCAGCCTGCAGCCCTGACTGTGGCAGTGCCCATGGTCCCTCTGCCCACAGAGAGTAACTCAGGGCTGAGCTCAAACGTCCTGCCCAGGGTGAATGCCCCCAGTGAGCTGGATTGATGCCAGGGACCCCAAGTGAACCTGTGTGCCCATCCCGAGGTGACACAGGTGTCCCAGGAGCAAGAGGAGGGACACGGGGACCCCAAACAGCCCGAGGTGACACAGGTGTCCCAGGAGCAAGAGGAGGGACACGGGGACCCCAAACAGCCCGAGGTGACACAGGTGTCCCAGGAGCAAGGGCGAGAGGAAGGAGCTGTGCAGGTCTCACCCACGGGCAGGGGCTGAGCACTCAGAGCTCCCCACAGCCAAACCCGCCCGTGGCCACCAATCCCAGGGGCTGCTGTGCCCCTGGAGCTGCAGGACCCTGCTGCTGCCCCAGGGCATTACCATCACCCAGGGCTCTGCCACCACCCACCCACGGCATTGCCACAGCCCCAGGGCACTGCTGCCATCACCCAGGGCTCTGCCACCACCCACCCACGGCATTGCCACCACCCCAGGGCACCTCTGCCACCACCCAGGGCTCTGCCACTACCCAGGGCTCTGCCACCACCCCAGGGCACTGNTGCCACCACCCAGGGCTCTGCCACTACCCAGGGCTCTGCCACCACCCCAGGGCACTGCTGCCACCACCCAGGACCCTGCCACCACCCTGGGCTCTGCAGAGCTCCCAGCACTCTCCATCCTCCTCAGAGAAGCTGCCAGGCACAAGTGACAAACCAATAAATTCAAACGCTGCCCATTTCAGTCTCCTTTAATTGTTCTCCCTCGGCTGAGGTGACTGATGGTGATTCATCTCCCTGGCAGCGAGTGCCAGACTGTGAGATGGATGCTGGGGATGCAGCAGGAATATTTGGGATGAGTGATGGCTGCTGGAGCCGTGCTGCTCCTGCTGGAGCTGCTCTCAGCCAGAGGGGCCCTGCACCAGCAGAGCCGGATTCCTGAGCAGCTCCGAGCACGCGGGCTCAGGTCAGGAGCTGCTGGACAGCCACATCCAGATTGTGCATTCAGGATTCAGCCACATTCCCATCTTCTGTGCTACACAGGATTAGAACTGACATTACACAGCAGTTCATGAGGACCCAGCCGGGTTCAAAGCTGCCTTGTGCCAGATTCTCTCCACGTTTATACCCTGGGACTGAATAATCCCTACCTGAAGGGTGGAGGGGACAGTGGGATCTTAAAAAGGGCATTCCTTCATGAAAGGCACCTGTGAGGAACAGAGCTAGAGGAAAACTGGAGAGGAAGGAACATGTCAGTCCACTGGAGAAAAACTGAGAGTTCTCCAGGCTGAATGGAAGTGGAATAGAGACCAGGGCAGAGAGAGACCTGCAAAATCCTCAGGACAATCTCAGTGAATTTGGGAAGGGAGCTGCAGCCCCAGTCCAGAGATGAACAGGCTTGGGGGGTAGAGGCATCATCCATCTGTGGTGTTCTCCAAGGATCCTGCCAAGGCCTCCTGAAAAACACTCACAGGGAAACTCAGTGGGACAAAAACCAGGTCAAGGCATGGATACCTGGCTAAAGATGGGAAAGAGCAGGACAAGGGCTCTGCTCCTGCAAAGGATCCAGCCCTGGGGGAGTTCCTACAGCTCCCAGAGGGTTCACTGCCTTCCTGGCTCTCAGGAGTCACCCTGAGCCAGGAGATCTCGGTGTCCCACCTGGCTGGGCAGGGCTGTGCCACATCTCTGGGCAGGGCTGTGTCACACCAGGCTTCCCAGGAGGTGACAATTGTCCCCAGACAGTGCCAGCCATGCCCTGTCAGGGTGAGAACTCCCTGAGCATGAGGAGTTGGTTCCAAGCAGAGGCATTTCCTCATCTGGAATGTTTCTGGGAATCGTCTTGTCCTGGCACTACCAGGGGAGATCCCCCTTTCCCACATGGAGAAATGTCCCTGAGAGCTGCAGGGAGCCCCCGCTCCTGCTCATCCTGCTGGCCCAGGGCAGGGGTGCAGAGCACTGTGAGAACCCAGGATAAGGGATCAGGGACTGAGGAAGAGCAGCCCCTTCTCCCTTTCCTTCTGCATCCCACAGGAAGGTGGAGAAAGCCTGGCAAAGGATGGGACTGCTCCGGTGGGCTTGGTGCAGCATCTGCTGCCTCCTGGGAGGGCTGGGACTGTCCATGGCTGTTATTCTCACCCCTCACATCCCTGGAGCTTGGATTGCTGAGGAATTCAGGCTCAAAGTCAGTTCAGCTGAGAACAGATTGACTGCAGGGAAGCACCAGTTCCTGGGCGAAATTCCTAAACTCCATTAGTGGCTAATTACATCAGATTTCCCGCTGCAGACTCGGAGTGGCAGCGAGCCCGGGGTGACAGCGCTGGGACTGTACAGGACAGGGAGGAGAAAACAGGAGAGGGCTGAGGGGAGGGATTTCATTCGCTTAATTTGCAGTGCAGCACCTGCCCCAGCCTCCAGCCTGCGCTTCCCGGGGCCGGAGCTGGGTTTGTCTGGGAATAAATTCAGGATTTTGTGATGAACTGGGCGCTGCGATGATGCTGATGGGGAGCAGCACTTGGAGCACCTCCCTTCCCTGGGCATCTCCCAACCCTTCGCAGCTCCATCCCCTGCTCGAGCGGCCGTGTCACGAACTGCCAGGCTGTGACACCTCCTTCCCTCCCTCCCGGAGCTTCCCCTCATCACCATCCCTCCCTCCCGGAGCCTCCCTTCATCCCCATCCCTCCCTCCTGGAGCCTCCCTTCCCTCCCACCCCTCCCTCCCCTCTCCCGGGGGTTCCCAGAGTGAGGAGGGGAGAGCTCCACAGCCGGGGGGACAAGGATGAGCCTGTTCTTCATTAGCGTGCTCCTCTTACTCAGAGAATGGGTTTGTGTATTTCTTCCTTGTTTCAATTAAGAAACAAACAAACAACCAAAACGCCAGGTTCTGGAAGGCTAATTTGGAATGGGAGAGGCAGCAGTGAACCTTGGAAACGATTCTGGAGGAGCTGCAGCTCTCCATGGCCAGGAGGCACCAGTGTCCCCCAGTTAGCAGGGATACACAATCCTTGCCTGCTGGTTTTTGATGTGAAGATGGAGCTTCGAGGCACCCAGAAAAGCCAAAATATTTGCCAAAATTTGGGGGAAAGGCTGGAATCTCCTCACACTCCTAATGCCAGACAGCAGCAGTGGAAGGAACATTCCCAAAGCGCTCCCGAACTGGAGCTGTCCCGGTGCTGATGCTGCCTCAGGCCAAGTGGGAGTTCTGGATTTGGAATCCTGGGGAAGGAAGGCACAACCCTACTGTGCAGAGGTCCTGGGTAAGCATGGAAATGTCACCAAAAATGTCCCCCCGAGCTCGCCAAACCCCCCAACCCAGCGGCTTTGTGAACCCTCGCTGGTCTGGTTCAGAGCCCACGTCCCAGAGCACCAGCAGGGCACAGAGGTTTTTGCCCAGAGAAAAAACAAAACGTGTAACTGAGATTTTGCCTCTTGGGAACTCTGCTGAGCGGTTTTTGGCTGGGTTTCATGAACACTTTTTTCTCCAGGGTTACAAAGCCCCCGGGGTGGTGCTTGCAGCTGTCCAGGCTGGATGCTGCCCCTCCGAGGGCGATGGGATCCTCTGGTCCCTGCCCTGCCTTGGCAGCACCAACAGCCATATCTGGCAGAGCCAGGAGTGCAGCAGAGCCCCGGTTCCAGCAGCAATTAAAAAAGGGGGAGAAGAAAGGGAAAAAGCCAATTACGTGTAATTGGATTCAGTAAACTGAATTATCTCCCCATTAAAGCCGTGCTTGTTTTTTAGATAGTGGGACATTCAAACTATCAAAGGCATTAATTGATTCATCCCCCTTTTCAAGTGCTTTCTCAACAGTGCCTCTATTCAGGAGCTGCAACCTTTTGTTCCCGGGGGGAATGGGAATTATCCAGCCCGTGTTTATATCTTGGGAGCTCTATTCACGCTGCCTTTTTTGTTGTGGTGCTGTTTTAACTCAAAAAACCGAGCTGAGGCTCCTGCAAAACATAATGGAAGGTTTATTTCTTCTTTTGTGCTGCCTTCAGTGCTGCTGGAGGTGTAATTTAACCAGGGGGACAGGCAGGGGGGTGTTTGGAGGCTGATTCTGAGGCAACCAGAACGCAAACGTGGGAGCTCCATGCGTGGGAAGGAGGCCAAGGAACACCAGGAGCTCCTCGGAATCAACGTTCTCCACAGCTCCAGGGCAGCCCCGAGGCACTTCCTTAAATCCTGTGCCCTCTGCAGCCACAGGAAACACTGAATAAAGGATGTTCCATGCCCAGAGAGCATCCCGAGGGGTTCCTGGGCCCGTGCTGACCCGAGGGCTCGGTGCAGTGCCATAAATAAATATTTCTGTGCCACTGCGAGGGTGTGTCCGTAGCTAGGGGTGTCCAGGAACTGTCCTGTGCCTCTGTCCCTGTGCAGGACCCAGGAAGAGGCCCCTCACGTCCTTGTGCCTGCCCGAGTGGCTGCTGGGTGCTGGGAAAGCCTCGGGAATCAGTCAGCTCCGAGGAGTTATTTAGGCAAATTGAAAACATTATGTCAATTTGATGGGCAGTGTTTCAGGCTGGAATGGTCCTATTGGCATTTCCCTCCCTTGGAATCAATAACTCCTAAAGGATTACAATTTAATTTTTAAAGGGTAATTCAATCAAGAATTTGAAAATAGAGGGCATTCTTAAAATTAAATTTTAATCCAATTCAGTTATTTTTAAAAATTGTACTTGCAGAAGAAAGGAGAGCAATTTCCAAACTACCCCTCACCTTGGACTGAAAGGGGAAACTCCTGTGTTCCCAGTTGGAATCTGTCACTTTGCTTACCTTGAGTTGCTCTTGCTTTAATTCTTAAAGGAATTAATGTTTCCATTAATTCCTTGGAGAAACATCTTCCCAAAATCGCAGAGACCTGGCTGAGTTTGTCACTGCTGACACCACCAGCACCCATCGAGTCCTGTGAGTCTCCCCAGAGCAGTGGGAGAGGCTGACAGGGAAAAGCCAATTTATTCCATGAAAATATTCCTGCTCTTTTCCATCTCCTGTCGCCTCTTTGGGCCAGTCCCAGGCAGCTCTGAAAGGGTTAAAGGAATGGAATGGCAGAGAGCAATTCTGTCACTTCCCCAATGGACTTGCTCAGCTTTTTCTCCAAAAAGAGCCATTTTCTTTGTTTTTCTCCTGCTTCCCATCCCTTGCTTCCCAGGCTCTAATCCAGCAGTCCTTTGGGATGAGGAACCTCTGCCCACTCAGTGACAGCAAATCCCAAATCAAACCATGGGTGACCACAGCAGGTCCCATTCTGCAGCAGCCACGGTGACACTGCAGAAAACACAGGGTGACAAAGGGTGACAAAGAGCTGCTGCAGCCCAGGACAGCAAGAGGGGTGATCCAAACCCCACAGTTCCTTTGGATCTCCTTAGGAAAACCCATTAGGCAAAGCCTCCCCTAGGGAACCCAGTCTGCCAAGGAGACTCTGGGTGGAGCAGGTGACACCAGGCTGACAGTGATGAGGATGATGATGGAGACAAGGCTCCAGTGTGCTCAGAGCCTCCCAAACCTGTCCCAGCAGAGCTGTCCCCACGAGGACACTGCTCCTGGAGAAGTCCACCCCCTCTGGAACGTTTCCTGCTCAGTATTGAGGATGACAGCTCGCTGTACAGCTCTGGTGTTCTGGTTTGAGAAGCAAAACCAGTGAGACACCCCAAGCCAGAAATACAATTTATTAGAAAAAGGGAAAGGAAAACAAAAGGGAAACAAAATGCATGCAATAAGGAAAAAGAAAATTACTGACAGAGTCAGAATACAACCTGACACCCTGTGGGTGCAGGCTGGATGCTGCAGCCACCATTGCAACTGGCTGCAGCCCTCCTGGAGCAGCAGCTGTGGCTCTGTTGATCCTGGAGAAAGGTGCAGCCTCTGCTGAAGGTGCAGTGGTGATGGCTGGGCCTGTTCTTCCTCTGGGAGCCCAGTGGAAAAGGCTGCCTTGGTGTCCCAAATCTCAGGTTTTTATCCAGGTAGAGGGGCTTGGTTCCCCCCCTGGCTGGAGCATTTCTCAATGGGATGATGGAATTTTATCAGTGGGACTCAGTGGCCCATGAGCAGAAGATCTGTCCCTGGAGGGAGGATGGGTGGTGGAAGAGATAAAGAAACTGCTCTGGATGGTTTCTTATCAGCTGCTTATCAACAGAGGATCCCATCACTGCCCCCATCCCAGTTCCAATGGATGGTAATAGAATAACACATCCCTGATTATATTTTACTCTGCAACCCATGATATCTGGTTTCTGATCCCAGCTGGGCCATGGATGCTCTGAGGGAACTGGGAGGGAAAAGGCACCAGAGGCCCCAAAGAGCTCAGAGGGGAGCGGCCAGAGAGGGCCTTGTGGGAGGTGATGGCAAGCCTGACAAACTCTCTGTAATTAACCATGTAATTAACCACATAATTAACCATGGAGGGAATCAAACACAAGGACCCTGCAGAGATTTTGTGCAGGATCTGAAGCTCCTGTAACCTGAATTAAAACAGAGCACAAGAAATGGAAGGGAGGGAGCTCCGCTAAACTAAGGGGTGAGAGGATTTGCCATAATGAGGAAATTTAAGGAAATCTCATCCTATCCATAGGGTCAGTAAAGTCTTGGAGCAAAATCCAAGGAGGGAGGCAGAAGTTTATGGGGAAAAGAGCCTGGGACAGTGAGCAGGTGATGCCCATCCCTCAGTCCTCAATTCCTGAGTATTTCCTTGTTCTCCACTGAGCTGAACACTCTTCAATAGGAGGGGTTTGGGTGTCTGCACCTCCTTATGTGAATATACCCAGAATGGCTGTTTTAAATGTAAAAATAATTAGCTAAATCATTAATTAATTAAAAATTGTATATATAAAAGAATGAGAGAAGAGGTAGAGAGAGATGGGTTTGTGGTTTTTTCAAATTATCAAGAAGTGTATTTTCATAGTTCTCTTTTTGCTTTATGTGCCTGACATTTTTTATCTACCAAAAACACCCCCAAACCCTAAAAACTACTAAAATTTTTATATATTTCTTTTTCTTGCTGATTATCTGAGTGTGCTGTCAGTTCCTGGCTGCAAATACAGTTTTGTCATAATCCCTTCAGAATAAAAAACCCCAAAAAACCCCCAGGAAAGCACAATATGAATTCCAATGATTTCTCCTTTACAATTCATGGCTCAAACAAGCAGTTGATTTACAGTCATGGAGACACTTGCTGCAGGCTAATTAAAACCAACGTATTGTTGGCAGATCATTTATTGAGGGAAAACAAATTGACAAAGGATAAATTAAGTTGCCACGCAATTAACTGGGAAAAAAAAATAAAAATATGCACAGCTGAAATAGGAAATGAATCCAAACATTTATTAATATCTCAGCCAGGGATGAATGAAGAAGTTTCAAGTTCCCTGGAGAGAAAAAGAAGAAGAAGATGAGGCTGAAATAATCTTGGAAGAATTCTGTGACTCGAATTTGCAGGGACAGTAGTGAAGGAAGCCAGGGAAGGGTGAGATTCCATGAACTTGGCAGTCCAGGGATTTTGTTGGTCCAAGGACAAGAAGGAATTGTTCCCTGGGAGGGTGGGCAGGGGCTGGGCTGGAATTGCCAGAGCAGCTGTGGCTGCCCCTGGATCCCTGGCAGTGTCCCAGGCCAGGCTGGACAGGACAGTGGGAGGTGTCCCTGCCATGGTGGCACTGAGCTTTCAGGTCCCTTCCAACCCAAACCATTTAATGATTCCATGATCTGTGTGATCCCAACCCATTAAAATCACAGGAGATTTGACCAGGGAACCTGTCCCAGGCTCTAAATTGTCCAGAATTTGGCACGAGAGCCCTTGGCTGGAGCAAATTCACTCTGACACATCCCCCCACAAAAATTCTCAGTGCAGGGTTGCTCTGGCCCAGGGAAGGAGGAGCTGCCCAGGCAGAACTCCTTTGGAACACTGGAAATCCCTTCCCAGTGGAGCCTCTCCCTCTGGTGGGTGCTCCATCTCCTCTGGCCTGGGAAACAGCAGCTCCTGGGAATGCCAGCAGCATTCCCTTCCCAACCCCACAGCCCCAGGGGGAATTTGTGCAACACCTGCTGGGAAAAGGGAAAGGCTACTGGAGCTCAAAGAACAATTGTAGGAAGTGGGTTTTGGGATACAATTGTGGGATACACTGGTTTTGGGTGGGATACACTAGTTTTGGGTGGGACATACTGGTTTTTTGGGTGGGATGCACTGGGTTTTGGGTGGGATACACTGGTTTTGGGTAGGATGCACTGGTTATTGTGTGGGATATTCTCCCACCTTGCCCAGAGAACAGAACCTGAGCTTTGAGCACCAAATCCAACCTCTCCTGCCTCGCTGAGCTGTTCTTTCCTGCTCTGCTGCTTTCCCTTGGCTTCTCAAGGTGTGACCACGAACAGAATAACAAAAGCAGCAGCAGGATCCCACTGCAGCTGGTTCTGCACTCAGGGAAATTCTGGGTCATTTGGGAAAAAAAAAATTAAAAATAAGAAGAAGAAAATAAAAATAGTTTGTTTTATTTCACCAGGAAAATGAGAATGTCTGAACAGGAGTGGCTTCCAAACATGGAAACTCCTCGGAAGCCACCTGAGAATGGTGTGTGCTGACCTCCAGCTGGCAGAGCTTTATCCCTGAACTTAGTGGGAATGTAAATGATATTCCAAGTGATGGAATCACAGCCAGCAGAGCCCCCCTGCCACAGCAGACCAGCTCTGGAATAATTTGGGTGGGAATTCAAGGTGTTCCATGGGAGCACCAAACTGATTCCTGCTTTCAGCTGCAAATGAGAAGGAAATTCAGGGAAACAGTAAAAATATGTGAGTGCAAGGAGAGTGTGAAAGGAGATGGAGTTCTCTGAGATTCTGCCCTGCATTAAAAAATCAGCCAGGAGGTGACCTGAGAGCAAAGCCTGGCTCTGCCCTGAGCCCTCCACGCACCTGCAAGGGGAGCTTTGGAGTTCTCTGTCCCACCCCAAATCCTGGCACCCCCATGGGATCTGCACCAGGAGAACGTGGAGTTTTCTCCCTCTCAGTTCCTTATGTATTTTTTTCTGAGGATGAAATTATTTTGAATTATTCTTCCCCTCCTGCTTTTGATCTTTGGAGGTCTTGGCTGAGCTGTTTGTTCAGGCTGGGAGGGGTCACCAGGGTGATTGCCACGATCTGGAGGAGGAGAAGTGGTTGAATATTGCAAAAACCCCGAGGATTTTTTTGAAGGAATTTTTTTTTACAAGAAGAGACCTGATTTTAATGGATTCTACAAGAAAATACCTGATTCTGCAAGTCTGACATCATTTTTTTTACATCAGAACTCCTCCACCACCTCCACTGAAACTGTCTCTGCATGTGAGAAGAAAACTAAACCCCACATTACCTGAGCCCACAGGTGAGATGTTCCCCAGGTGGGTTTTCTTGGTTAGTTGAATTTTTCTCTTTGTGCCTTCAGCCTCTGTTGAAAACTGCAATCAGAATTTGGGGCAGAAAGGTTTGGGTTTATCAAAGGGGAAGGATGGAATTTACTGTTCCAAAGCAGCTTTTCTACTAAAAATGAAAAAATAATATTTGGAGTATTGAAAAAAATATTTCAATTTGTTTGGGTTTTTTTCAGGATTAAAGGTGATTCAGGAAAATGGCTGTTCTGCATGAAAATACAATTCTTATAAAAATGAAGAGATTCAGTAGAGAATTGCAAAAAGAGATTCAATAAAGAATTAAAAAGAGAGATTCAAGGGGGTCCTTTGATCCTGGCTGGTAACGGGTGACAGACCCAGGGTTTGCTTCCCTCTATTCCCACACCTCTGCATCTGGAATTTCCTTCTAGCCACGCCAATCTGGAGGTCGAGAAACACTAAAAATTCGGCAGCTCAAACCAGATCTGAGCCTTGCAGCTCTGATCTAATGGTGCCAGGAGTCCCTGGGAATTTAAATCATCCTCACTCCCTCCCTGTGACTCATTCCTGGGCCTGACTCAGCCTCCTCCTCAGGATATTTCCCCTGTGGAAAACCCAGCCTGGTTTTATCCAGAGCTCTGGCTTCCATTTCATTTAAGGTCACTCTCAGGGCTTTTTCTGCTGCTGTTCTGGCAGCTGTTCCTGCCCTGGCACAGCTGGAGCCAAATGTCCCTGAGCCCTGCACTGCTGTCCCCAGGACATCCCATTCTCGAGCCCGGCCACCATTCCTGAGCCCTGCCACCATTCCTGAGCCCTGCCACCATTCCTGGAGCCCCTGCCACCATTCCTGGAGCCCCTGCCACCATTCCTGCAGATCCTGTCACCATTCCTGCAGATCCTGTCACCATTCCTGCAGCTCCCGCCACCATTCCTGAGCCCTGTCACCATTCCTAAGCCCTGCCACCATTCCTGCAGCTCTTGCCACCATTCCTACAGCCCCTGCCACCATTCCTGATCCAGGCCATCATTCCTGAACCTGGCTACCATTCCTGCAGCCCCTGACACCATTCATGCAGCTCCTGCCACCATTCCTGAACCTGGACACCATTCCTGAGTCCTGGCATCATTCCTGCAGCTCCTCCCACTCAGAGCCTTCATCTGACATCCAGAGGACTGTTTGGGTGCGGAGAGAGGAGCGAGCCCAGTCAGGGCTGCAGAGGGACAGCAGAGCCTGAGCTGCTCCTGTGCCCTGGCGGTGACAGGCTGGTGGCCACAGGCAGGGCTGGACACTGTGCTGAGAGCAGATTGATCAGAAAGGTCATCCCTGAGCCCCGGACACTGTGCTGTGGGCAGATTGATCCCAGGAGCCATTCCAGAGCCCGGGACACTGTTCTGGGATCCAACTGACCAGAGAGGGGCCCAGGGCTCAGGTGGACTCTGAGGCCATCAGGACAAGGAAAGGATCAACTGCGGTCTTGGCAATGAAATCCCAGAGTCACTCAGGCTGGAAAAGCCCTCTGAGATCAGGGAGTGCAACCACCCCCAGCACGGCCAGGGCCACTCCTGACCATGTCCCCAAGTGCCAGGGATGGGGACTCCCTCCCTGCCCTCGGCAGCTGTGCCAGGGCTTGATCAACCTTTCAGTGAAGGAATTTTCCTCCATATCCCACCAGAGCCTACTTTCTTCCAGGCTGAGCCCCCTTCCCAGCTCCCTCAGGAATTCTCTAGCCCCTTCCCCAGCTCCGCTGCTGAAGGAAAAACAGGAATGAACCCCCTGGGCTCACAAATTCACCATTTCTGCTGCTCAGAGCTGAGTGTGGCATCCCTGGGTCCCACAGGTGAGCAAGGCTGGAGCTGCACCCAGTTTCACCTTCAGGGAACCTCCCCCAGGGATTTCTGACCTCTGGAATGGACTGGCAGCGATCTGGGAAACTCAGAAACCCAGCACTGCTGGGAAAATCTGCTGGCTTTGCTACTGGGAATATCCAATCCTTATTTCATCCTGGAAAACTTCTGTCCTGGAGTATTTCTGGGGGAGGAAACAACTCGTGGCTGCGAGCAGAGCGCGGTGTACATCAGGACAGCGTTTCATTAGCATGGTGATCAGATCAGCTCTGAAACCCCGAGAAACCCGAGCCCGACAACAACTCCAAATGAAATCCCTGCAGCAGTTCTAGATGCGAGTGTTTGAGGAGAGCAAGCAGCTCGAGGCAGCAGAGGCCTGGCTCTGATGAATTTAATCAGCAGTGGGAACTTTGTATGAGACAGAAGGAACAGCCCAGAGCCAGTTGCTGGAGCATATTGTGGTGGAACATATTTTATTTATTACCGAGTGCTGTATCAGAAAGAATTTTCTTCAGATCCTCCCTTTGCTCCTTGTTTTTATTTTGTTGCTCTCATCTGTTCATCTCTCCTCGATGTTTGATGCATTTTTCATCCTCTGCCTTTGCTGGGCTTTGCCTCCCTCTTTCCCTAAGTTTTCCTGTGTGGGTGTGGTCCCAGGAATTTGGGGTTCTCACAGAGGCTTTTCTTAGGAAAATTCCTCATCAAGGAATTCCTCCCAGAGAAAACCAGTGGGACCAGTGAGACCCAGAAGAGTGCACCTGCCTTGAGCTGCATTTCCATGAGAGACCAGGTCCGTGTGCCCCAGAGCTCCAGGGAGATTCCAGGCACTGGTTCCATGAAGAAGAAGACAGCAGGGAAGAAGACACAAGGGACTGTGCAGTTGCAGCAGAACTCAAGCCAGGTTGGGCCATTCCTCCTCAGGATTCCTGGGAAGGCAGACAAAACATTTGGGCTTTCAGATGAGTCTTTTAGAGTCATTTCTGTGGCTGTGTAGGGCAATCCCCCCAGAAACTGTGATTATTTCCCTTTACTCCAGGCACTTTCAGGGAGCACAGGCACCTGCTGAGCCCTGTCTGTTCTATCCTGAGGCTGTGGAACCCTGAATTTGGGAAAAGCATCTCCAGCTCAGGCTGGGCTGGCCACGGAGAGCTGAGCACCCTGGAGAAGTCATTATTCCTTCCACCATGGATGGCCAGAGACGTGGAGATGTTAAAATGTCTTAACAATTCAGAAAAAAAAAAAAAAAAATCTTCACGGTGTAGCAACCAAAATCTCTATCCAGTAATTCCAGAGTCTATGAGAGAGTCTGGACATGCCAGGAGAAGTCCTGGGGATGGTCTGGGACTGCCCTTCCCATGCTGAGCCCGGCAGGAGCAGAACCAGCAGCACCTCTGAGCAGCCTCAGCACCGCCCTTCCAAAACCCCTATCCGGGGTTCCCCAGCCTGAGGCCCCTCTCAGAGCCGGTCTGTGAGGAGTGGAGGGGGAATTGACTGGGGTTGAGTGGTCTGGGCTGACACTCAATTAACACTGTTAATGAGTGTGATCACTTGATGCCCTCCCTCCATCCCTGGGACTTTCCCTGCAGAGGAGCCTCAGGCTGCTGGACCGGGCACCCCGGATGGTTTCTGTGGAGCTGCTGGAGCCAGAGGTGCTCAGTGGCTGTTCCCAATCCAGCTGTTGCAGATAAACTGGAAAAAATAAAATAGTAGTAGTTATGCTAAGGCTTGAGTCAGGCCTAGTAGATGTTTTCTATAGGAACTGTTGTTAAGAAGTGAAACATAACAAATATCTTAGAAGTAACCATTANGCTGCAGCATTCCCTGGAGTTGGGTGGGAAGGAGAGGAGGCTGCAGCATTCCCTGGAGTTGGGTGGGAAGGAGAGGAGGCTGCAGCATTCCCTGGAGCTCAGCCTCAGAGGTCCCACTGTTGCCCGACAAAGGAAAAGAAATGCACATAACAACCGAATCCGTTATATGGGTGCTTTATTTTGAGGGTCCTGGGGCACGGGGACTCCCGTCCAAAGCCAGAGCCCAACTCACAACAAAAATCTCTCAGCATATATACCTTTTCGCTATACTATGGTTACCATATCTACATTCCTGATGGTTAACAAGCATGACAACAAGCACAATGATCTCATAAATCTTGCTATACCTAAGATATACACTTGTATTCATTAACTAACGGTTACTTCTAAGATATTTGTTATGTTTCACTTCTTAACAACAGTTCCTATAGAAAACATCTACTAGGCCTGACTCAAGCCTTAGCATAACTACTACTATTTTATTTTTCCAGTTTATTTGCAACACCATGGGGCTGGGTCTGGCCCCTGGGGCTGATTCTGCCACAAGGAACAAAACCTGGAGCACTCGGGACTCATGACCTGAAACCTTCTGCACAGGGCAGCTGCCCCTGATGCTGCCTGGGGAGAAGAAGGAAGAACAGATGAGCTTTATGATGAGCTTTATTCTTCTTTTGGAATGTTTATTCCAACCCCCCTGCTGGCCGGCCGAGTTGTTCTGGCCAGAGGATATAAATGGGAACAGTGCCCTGAGGTGTTGGGAGCCAGGGCTGGTCCCCAGCCCCTGATGGGATTAAACACTGCTGGCTCTTCCTCTTCAGACCCGGCCACCACAGAGATGTGGTGACTCTGCCTCCCTTTAATCCTGTTCCTTTTTCATGTCTGTGTTCAGACATCAGCTCTGCATCCACGGGGGTCTGGCTTAAATCTTGTTTTTGCTACAGGGCTGGTCCTGCATCCCCTCTGCCTGAGGAGCTGCCGTGGGCCATTCAAGAGTCCTGTTTGGATTTCTTCATCCAAAGCCTCCTTCACCCCAAATTTCCATCCCAATCCCTGTTTTCTCCCAGCCAGGAGGGAATGAAGGTCATTTGGGTGGAATTGCCAAACCTTGGCATGACAGGAGGAGAAATGACTGGCAGGAAATCAGCTCCAAAAGCTCAGATTGGTTTATGGGAGCAAACCTTATTCCCATTAGGGAAATCCAGATTTGTTATAACATTGTGAGGCTGAGCTGGGATGTGCACAATATTTCTTTGGGATATCTGGCAGCTGGATCAGTGTTTAATATATCCATTAAGTGCTACATTGAGATGTAAGACCAGCCAATAAAACTTGTTTATTTACCTCTGAAACCTCTGACAGAGCAGAGCCCATCACTCCCTGGATATATTTCCCTGTTCCCATCTCCCAGCTATTGGGAATGACAGCAATAAAAGGAAGAGCCATAGATTTTCTCTCCCAGCCTGCATTGACTGTGGACAAAGCAAAGCCTATCAAAACGCATTTATTTATTTATCTCTCCAAAATGCATTTATTTATTTATCTCTCCCTGGAATGCACCCAGAGTGCAACTCCTGATGTGTTTGTACAATTGCATGGAGTATCCAGGAGGGATGGATCCCCCCCATCCTCACTGAGCCCTTCCCTGGGATCCATCTCCAGGAAAAACGGAGCATTTGGCTTTATTGGCATTTATGGCCGTGTTTATTGTCCCCATGCTGGGACAGCCAAGGGTTTCCCCGGCTGGCACGTGCACAATCCCTCCCCTCCTTCCAGCACTTCCCAGCAATCAATTCCCCAAAATTGCCTCCAATTCCGAACCTGAAACATTTCAAAGAGGAGTGGGGAAATAAAACTGAGCACTAAACCAGCCTGGTTCAGACAAGTGCACAGCTAGCAGGAAAATCTGGAATAAAAATCTTTCTTTGCTTTCCTACTTGGTGAAGGTGACAGTCTGCCAGTGCCTTGTTTTCATAGCTTTAACATCTTTTGATATTTTCCCAGTGCTGTTCCAGGCTCTGGACATAGGGAATGGGCTGTGGGCAAGGAGGAGTGAAAGGCAGCTCGACCTTGGTGTTAAATCACCAAATCCCCACAGTTTGTAGGGAGCTGGATCCTGGTGGGGGCTGCCACAGGAAATGCAGGCAAGGGCATTTTGTGATTCCCTCCCAAAAACTGAAGGAACACCTGAACAAGGGAATATTTTGGCAATTTTTTCCACAGCAGAGAGGACAGAGCTGTGATCTTCCCTGGATGATTCTGCTAATCCAAAACCCAGCTGAGCTCATTCTGATCTGAACCACAGAAAAAAGCAATTGTATGAAGACCTGAAAGTGTTTCTCCTTTATCTTCCCTGCCCGTTTGTTTGTGGGGTTTTTTTACAAGATCACTGCTCAGCCAAGGAAGGAGAGGGACAGGGCAAGGTGCTGATCACCCTCCCGGTGTCTCTCCAGCTAATTAGACAGGAGTTAATTACCGGATCAGGGCTTGGACCTGCTAAATGTGCTCATGGAAAGGAGGGCGGGGTAAACCCAAAGTGCCTGTGCATGGGAGCTGTCAGAGCTCAGGGAGGACGGGAGGGGGAATTTGGCTGCGATTCAGGAGGCAGGAAATGTTTCCATGTTTTCCCTGTGATGCTCAGCAGGGAGTTCCCCATGTGGGAACGTTTTCCACCCTCACAACTCCTGTCATTGCAGGATCAATACCTGGGCAGCATTTAGCAAAGTGCTGGGATGGTTCCTGCTCTGGAAGCCAATTCCTGATGGGAATGGTGATGGAGACAAAGCCACTGTGGGAGTGAGGCTGAGTGGACACTGAGAGGAACAACCTCAATCTGTGCTCCAAAGGCTTGCCCATAACCAGGCCAGGACAGAACCAGGGATGAGGCAATAAAACCCCAGGACAGGAGAATTGGAAACATTCCCTGCTTGAGCATTCATTGTTCAGCTCCACATTTGTGAGGAATGGGGAATATTCCATCACCCTTAGTTCTTCCTGTGGTTATTCCAGGATTCTCGATCCTGCTGGATCTCCACATCTGGGCAGGTTTGCCTTTGGGAGGCTTTGTCCCTTTGGAATAGCCCTCAGATCCCACTGAGCCCCTGGAAAATCCACCTGCTGATTTTGCAGCAGAAATAACAATTCTGGCATGGTGCTGTTTGAAGGAGAAGGATATTCCCAATCCCTGGGTCTGACAGTGGATTTATCACCTCTCCAGGGGCTTCTGTGGGGCCACACCCACGTGGAAAAATCCTCGTGCACAATTATTCTGCCTGTGATGTGTTTCCCTTCCCTTGTTCCCAGCTCACCTGGGGGCTCCTTTCAGGTGTGAAACATTCGTGGTGCTGACAAGCTGCTCCTGTTGCCCGATGAGGCGGAAAACAGCCCCTGCCAGCAGCAGGGGAATCCTCAGAGGGATGAAAAATGAGCAGTGGAGAGCAGGGACCGGCCAGGACTGTGCTAATTACTGTGCCAATTACAGCCAGGGGCACATCGAGACGAATTCCTGGTGGGGAAGGGGATGCTCTGGACCATTCCTCACTGCAGGGAGGGGTGGGATCACCTCTGGCTGCTCTCCTGAAGAGAAAACAAATGGGCAGAAGGAATCACCTGCCATGCTTCAGTCATCAGCTTTCACTGTGTCAGGAGCTAAAATACCCGAGAGGAAAATCCCCCTTTTGAACCATCCTATGTCCATCCTGCTGCTGTTTCAAGGCTCAGAATTCCATGTGGCTCCAAACCCTTCTCCAAAGAGGGGAGAGGTGGGGGATGAGGGACAGCTCTGCCATTTCAGTTCCTGGACAGGTTATAAATAACTATTTATGAGTCTGAGACACTTCTGACAAAGGTTTCTATACAGAAAAGAGAAAAAAAGGCAAAGAGAGACAATAGCACATAAAAACATGAAAAGTCACTTTCTACCCTGGCAAAATGAGTGCTTGGCCTTGGTATGCTGCAATGAGGTTTTGCTTTGATAGTGACCTAAATTTAAATTTTCTAAAGGTTCAAAGGGGAGCAGAAGCCTCAAACCTGAACTGATTCCTCTCAGTTTAAACCCATAGTGCTCCATGATCTCTCAGCTGGCTCTTGATGCTCTTTTCATCCTGGGAGGGGAGCACCAAACCTGGGATTTTCAAACCTGGAAAAATGGGTGAGGGCAGGATTCCTCAGGCCTGACCAAGGAGCCAAAACC
Source organism: Thryothorus ludovicianus (assembly GCA_013397245.1). Classification (NCBI taxonomy): domain Eukaryota; kingdom Metazoa; phylum Chordata; class Aves; order Passeriformes; family Certhiidae; genus Thryothorus; species Thryothorus ludovicianus. The sequence continues at coordinate 80,478 of VZTB01011457.1, read as the reverse complement.
ACAATTATCTTCATTTTTTCCAAGTGAAGTTGGCATTCATTGCACGTCCAGCAAAATTCACAGGTTCTGCCTGGCTCCCTCCACCTTAAGGGAAAATTTAACCATTAATTCCTTTCAGAGGTTTCTTGTGAGGATCAGAACAAGAGACAGGAATTGTTTTCCATGGGAATATTGTGTGGAATCACCCCTCACTGAGGGGGAAAGGGCTGAGTGCACATCTAATAACAAATATGCTAAAACCCTTTAATTTGACCTGGTTAATGATTTTCTAGGGAGTGATAACAGCAGAATAGGAGAAGAGAGAGGGGAATGGCATCAGGGAAAGCTGGGGCAGGTTTCCCTTTAGCTCCAGAGAATCAGACTTTCCCTCAGAGGTGCTTCCCGCAGCTGGAAATATTCACCTGGAAACACCTCCCACCTCTGGACGTTCTGCAGGAACAGGATCATCCCTTTCTCTTCTTCCCCCAGAATGCAGAAATGTGCCTCTGGAAGCAGCACGAGGCTCTGATGGAATCAGAATCTCAACTTCCACAAAAAGAAAAACCCAATAAAAAATGCAACTTCTCATTACACACTGGAGCATCTTCCCTCTAGGAACAAGGCAGAAGCTCCACATGAACGTTCTGGCAAGCAACAGAAGGGCAAGATTGCTGCTGCTGCCAGCACCCAGCTCCTCATCAGCTGGGTAATTAACACTAAATGCTAATTAGGGGCAAATCCTGAACACAGACCAAGGTCAGCCCCAAACTCACCCATCTGAGGTGTCCTCTGGTGAGCAGAAGGGCTGGAGTTGGGGGCAGGATGATGAGGGGTAGAGGAACCTCCTTCACCCACCTGTGCCCACAAGGCTCCAGATGCCATCCCCTGTGGATGCCCATGGGACTCCCAGGGAGTCAATGGCCTTGCCCTGGGCAGACAGGGAAAGACTGACAGGAGACTCCAGGCATTCCCCACAGGTTAGGGCGAGTCAAAAGGCTTCCCCCACGGTGCCCTGTGGGTTTATGTTAATTTACCCCGGTTCTGTTCTACCCATTGGCCCGTTGGCCATAAGGTTGCACCCTAGAATGTTCTCCCTTCTCTGCTTTTCCATTTTCTGTCGTGCCCTGCCCCTGCTACCCTATTGGCCGTTACCCTTTGTACCACCCTGAGTCCTCAGCCCTGCCTTAGGCTGCAGTGCAGGCTGTCCCCAGCAGTTCATGCTGTCCCCAGCAGTGCAGGCTGTCCCCAGCAGTGCAGGCTGTCCCCAGCAGGGTGTGTTCTGTCCCAGCTGGGCAAACTGGGCTGGGGTCACCCTCTGTCCATGGCCCAGCTGTTCAAAACCA
>VZTB01011457.1:62904-78984 GCA_013397245.1 Thryothorus ludovicianus | reverse complement strand
GGCATTGGATTTGTTTTTCCGTATTGCTGCATTTTTATTTTAGTTCTCCTAATAAAGAACTGTTATTCCTATCCCCATATCCTTGCCTGAGAGCCTCTTAATTTCAAAATTATAGTAATTGGGAGGGGGAGGGTTTCCATTCTCCATTCCAAGGGAGGTTCCTGCCTTCCTTAGCACACACCTGGCGTTCAAACCAGGACAAGCCCCTTAAACCCTGACCCTGCTCTGTCCCTGTTACCCCATATTTAAACCTGCACCCTCAGCTGTTCCTTATCTTTGTCCCTGGACCCTTTTGGTGTTTGGGAATAAACTGCCACTGGAAATCCATACAGAGACCCTGCCTGCTGTCGTTGTTGACTCTCTGGTGGTGTCTGCCTGCAGCCAGGTGTGTGTGCCTGCCTGTGTGTGGATGCTCACCTGCCTGGCTCTGCTCCTTCCACGGAGATACTTCTCAGGGAGGTAGCAGCACCTGACCATCCACACCTGCTGCTACAATCCCCACGTGTGCAATGAAGGCAAAACTAAGCAGGAATTGCCTGCGGGCACCTTGGCTAAACCCCAAGCAGGAATCTGCAAGAATATTTCCACCAAAAGGAAGCAGAGACATCCAAGCCCCTCAGAGATGGAGTGAGAGGGGCAGGACAGGGGGTTCCCTCCCATGCCCAGTCCTGTCCTCAGGGCAGAACAGGGATTCCAGGAAGGTTTTGGGTTCTCCAATGTGGAATGGACTCAGTGTGGGGTGGCCCTGAGGCTCTGCAGGGCTTAGGTTCATCTGAGCCATGGAACAAAGGGGTCAGAGGACAGCAGTTTGGGGCAGTTTCCACTTTGGCCAGCTCGTTTTGTTAATTTTCCCTTATTTTCTGCAAATATTTCAGCCCAGTTCTAAAATCTAATCAGGTGATAAAAACCTGGAGGTGAGTTGATGTCAGACTCTTCCAGGTTGCTCCAAGCTCCATCCACCCTGGCCTTGGACACTTCCAGGGATGGGGCAGCCATGGAACCCCCTGTGCCAGGGTCTCCCCACCCTCGCAGGGAACACTTTTATCCAATATCCCATCTAAATCCCCTCCTTGTTCGTTTAAAATCACCCCACTCATCCTCTCACTCCATCCCTTGTAAAAAGCTAAATTTTTAGCCATTTCCAATAAAAATACATTACATCTGGAAGTTGTTGGCCACACATCTGCCACAGGTCCATTTTTTTCCCCAAATCAGAGCCGCACAAAGCTCAGAGCTCTCTCCAAGTCTAGTGTAAATAAATATTTATGCTTTACACAGCAGGACCAGGTTCTTATTGTGGCCCTCCCACAAAATCCCTGAAACCTCCCCAGAACCCCCCAAATCCCTGAAAAATCACTGTTCTACAGTGTCATGGGGTTAATTTGGTCTTTTCCCGGCCAACGCACCAATTAATGTTGGGGGTTTATTTTCTGTTGTATGAGATTGGATTAAAAAGAAAGAAAACAAAGCAGATTCAAACTTGAAAACATACAAAGAAAACTTTATTAACAGAACTAAAGGGGAAAATAATAATAATAGGACAATCAGAATAAAATTTCAGACAACCTTTTTTCTTTTTCACTGACAATGCAAAGATAAAGCCCACGACTTTCAGTCAGTTTACTGCTTATAAAATAGTCTTTTTCTCAATTCAATTAAGGAGAAGAGTCTCTCTTGTTATGCTATGGAGACTTTTTCCACAAGAAAACAGGTTTTCTTGTAGCTTTGTCACAAACAAAAATAAGCGCTAGGAAATAGAATTATTTCGCAGTGTCAAAGCATTTCTCTTGTTATGCAGCTTTTACACAACTGCTTTCATAGACTACATCAACTATTGAGGTGTTATTTTTAAGAATGAGCTACTTTCGTATACAACAGGTTTTTCATTTATCTCTAGAAACAAAAGGTTCCCTTACTATCTTTTTCATTTCTCTCACTTCTCTTTAAGTTTCTTATTAAATCATAGTAATATCCATTTGTTTCAACTACTACTATTTCAACTCACAGTTGTACTAAAATTGCTACTTTCCCCCAATACATTTCTATAAGTCACAGAGAAACTAAAGTCTGATATATCAAATATATAACTTTACCATAGGTTTAAAAAAGAATTTAAATTTAAATCCAAAGCGTCCTCTTCAATCCCTTCATCTAAAATTAAACTTCTTCCTTACTGACCTCAAGGGTTAAGTTTTATCATCGACTGAAGCAGTTTTTATAGGGTCTTACAATGTTGAAAGGTTAATCTGATCCGAGTTCTGTATTGAGAACATAACTTGCCATGTGGTCTCTGTTATCCATTATGTTAGCCTGGTTTTTCCCTCTTTCCCCCCCCATTTTCCCTCTTTTCCTTTGTTTCTCCCTTTTTCCTTCACTTTTCCTCTTTTCCCCACATTTTTCCCTTCTCCCCTCCCCATTTTCCTCTCTTTTCTCCCTGTTTTCCTGCTTCATTTCTGTCTGGCGGGGAACTCCCAGGGGCTGCAGGCAGGAAATTCTGAGCGATTTTGGAGACAGGAACACCTAAAAAAGGGAATGGAATTGTTCCCCCAGCCCAGCTCCTCCCTCTGGGATGTTGCTGTGGGGCCCACACCTCGTGTCCTTGTGCCACTACAGCTGCCAGGTGACAAAGCCTCCAGACTGACTCAATCTTTTATTGCTCCTCCAAAATGGTTTGGTTTTTGGGGTTTTTGGTTTTTTGGGTTTGTTTTTTTAGCCTTTGATTTGAATTTTTTCTTTGTTTTTTGCTGGAGCTGCAGCGAATCCTAGGAGACGTGGAGCAGATGTGAAGTTTGGGGGTTCCAGCAGCCCTGGTGGGCTGTGCCCCTCTGAAGGAATCCCAAACTGCTCCATCTGGATTGAAATGTCAGCTCCACAGTGGGGGGAAGGCCTGGCACGGTTTGTGTTTAACAATTTTGCAAGTGTGTTAGATTGGCAATTACCCTGGTCTGGGTTTAAATTCTAATTTCACCTTTTTTTTTTTTTTTTCTCTTTTCCTGCCGTCTGCTGGATGCAATATTCATGTACTGTTAAATCAAACACTCCATTAACAGTGGCGGAGATAAATATTGAATTAATGGAATTATTCAGGTTAATGGGAGATTCATGGGATGGTGCTGGAGAGTGCTGGGTGTGAACTCTGCCAGCATCTGAATTACTGCCCCTGGCTGGGCTGTGCCTGCAGGATCCATAAAAACAGCCCAAAATGCTGACATTTAACTGGGAGAGATTTAAATATTCACTGGAAACACATTGGAGGTTGTGGATGTGAGCAGATGAAGCCAGGACAAGCCCTGAGCACTGAATATTTCAGGCTCTCCCATCCTTCTGAGGAGGAGCAGAATCCACCAGTTCCTTCTGAGGAATAAATTCCCATTTTCTGGCCCCAAATCCTCTGGGTCCCCCAGCCCTGGGCCCTGCCCGAGGCTGAGTGGCTGGGCAGGGACATGAGACAGGGACTGTCCCCTGCTGCTGGGACAAACCCGGGCAGGCAGAGCTTGCCCAGAGGAGTGGGAAGGGAAACAATTCTGGAATGGCTGGGATGGGAATTTAAACTCATCCAGTGCCACCCCCAGGGACACCTCCCACTGTCCCAGGCTGCTCCAGCCCCAATGTCCAGCCTGGTCTGGGACACTGCCAGGGATCCAGGGACAGCCACAGCTGCTCTGGCAATTCCAGCTCAGCCCCTGCCCACCCTCCCAGGGAACAATTCCTAATTCCCAAGATCCCCCCCATTGCTGCCCTCTGGCACTGGAAGCCATTCCCTGTGTCCTGTCCCTCCATCCCTTGTCCCCAGTCCCTCTGCAGCTCTCCTGGAGCCCCTTCAGGCCCTGCCAGGGGCTCTGAGCTCTCCCTGGAGCCTTCTCCTCTCCAGGGGAGCACCCCCAGCTCCTCCAGCCTTACCCAGGACGTGTTGATGAACTGTCTCCACCCCTCTGTCCCTAATTCTGTGTTTTGACAACACTCCAGCCACTCTCCATATTTTAATTCCTCACTTCATGAATATTCTGAGCAGGAAATTCATCCTGAAATTGTTTCCTTTTTGTGTTCTCTTCTAGGAAACGTTTGTGTGCAAAGTCTCCCTAATTTATGTAAATACGGAGGCGGTGGAGTTTTCACTTCATTGTTACAAATTAAAAGTTCCCCAACATTTCCAATTAGCTGGAGAGACAAGCACCTCTAAAAACATCCCAAAGCCAGCGAGGTTGAAGCAAATGAAGTGTTCCCACCATGACACCCAGAGGAGAAGGCTCCAGGGGCAGGGAATCAGAAGGGAATGGGGGATTCCTGCCAAGGGGTGGCTGAAGACTTGGGAACAAGGGCAAAGAAATTTCTTTTAGGGTTAAACTCAGCTCAGCATTGCCCCTTGTAGAATCTTGGAATGTCCTGAGTGGGAAGGGACCCACAGGGATCACTGACCCAGCTCCTGCACCCCAGCAATCCCCCCTGGGCATCCCTGGAGCATCCAAAGGCTCCTGGAGCTCTGGCAGCCTCGGGGCTGTGCCCATTCCCTGGGCAGCCTGGGCAGTGCCCAGCACCCTCTGGGGGAAGAACCTTTCCCTGAGCTCCAGCCTGAGCCTGCCCTGGCTCATTTTTGGGGACCCCTGGCTGTCTCAGATTCCAGGGCATCCTTTCCCATTTCCTGGATGTAGCGAGTGCAGCGTGTTCAGACACCCACAGCCAGCAGAACTCTCCCTGACAAGGATGATTTTATTGCCTTCACACCCCAGAGCTTGTCCCTCTCCTCCCCAGGGCCAGATAAGAGCTCAGTGTTGCTGTTTAAGAAAAAAAATCCCATTTTGGCACTGTGGCTGGCAGAAATATTGAGAGCTTTGCTCCTTCTCCCCTCCCTCCCTCTCTCCCTCCTCTTGTAATCTTTGATAAAGAAAAAAGTGTTCTCCCAGAAAGGGATGCTAATTAACAATTAATTCTTTTATCTTCCAGCGCCGAGACTGGGAGACCTGAAGAAGATGTAGAATAAAATTAGTGGTAATTAGCTTTTTAGAGCATTAAATAAACAGCGACACGAACGATGGAGAATTAATGTTATGCATTTATTTTTAACAATATTTATCCAGGCGTTTTTTGAACAAGGCCCCGTGGCATTGGCTCCCTCTAACACAGGCAAAGCAGCACCGAGGAATAATCACATTTAGGCTGTGTTCAGACAGCACCATGCAAATCAAAGGAATAATGAAGAGGAGCCTCTTAATAGGGGGTTGGTGGCTCTGTGCTCAAATATCATATCAGGGTTTTGTATTCCCCTGGAGAACTCGGGAATTGCCACCCTCCATCATTCCCAGCCACAGGCACTGACTGGGAATTGCAGCCCTGGGATGAGCTGGGGCTGCCAGCACAGGAGCCTGGAGGGGTGGCCTGGCTGTATCCTGGGGACCATCTCCAGTGGGGCAGAGATCGTGGGATAGCAGAATATTCCAGGCTGGAAGGGACCCACAGGGATCATGGAATCCATCTCCTGGCCCTGCACAGTGGGGTGTAGTATCCCAGAATATCAGAATATTCCAGGCTGGAAGGGAACCACAGGGATCATCCAGGCCAATCCCTGGCCCTGCACAGTGGGGTGGATTATCACAGAATGTCAGAATATCTCAAGATGGACCCACAGGGATCATGGAATCCAGCTCCTAGCCCTGCACCGGCACCCCAAAATCCCACCCTTTCCCTGAGAGCATTTTCCAAACGTCATTCCCTGTTTCTGTCTCAAATCCCTGCTGCCACACCCAAATGTTGTGGCCTGATTCCCAGAGGGGCTCTTGCTGTCCCCGGGCAATGAAGTGTGCAGAGATCACAGATTTCAGTCCCAAACCATTCTCTCAGGCTGACTGCATTTCTTCTTTTCTCCTGCTGCTCTGGGGCTCTGGGGCACCCCTGGAAAGGGTTTTCCCCATGTTCCTGCACCCAGCATACGTCCACTGCCACCCCAAGCATTCTAGGATGTCATAAATGCATATTATAAAGTTGGCTTTTTGCAAATTTTAAGATGAGTGTTGTATGTATAAGGTTGTTAAAAATACATATTATGGTATTGGAGTGTTTTTTTCCTTTTTGCACCCATGTAGGGTGGATACTGTATGTGTGGTATGAAAATGGTTTTAAAGATAGAGTTTTCTTTAGGAGTAAAGTAAATTGATAAGGTGTTTGTGCAGTGAGTGAGCACTGCCTGCTCAGGATCACACCCAGTGCAGACNTTCAAATATCCATATTTTAGGCACAAGGTCTCTGGGACTGGTGTGCTCTTGGCCAGAGACACCCCGGCCGTGTATTTTCCTTTATTGCCTTGTCCTTATTGCCTTTTATTAAACCTTTTGAATCCTACCAAAAAGGTGAACTTCATTTTTCACACTACCAAGAAAGTGAACTTTGTTTTTCACACAGGGTCACTGGCACGATGGAATCTCCCTCATCCAGACACTGGGGACACTCAGGAGGAAGGGCTGGGGAGCCCCAGAATTTGGCTGCTGTTCATCTGAACCCGCCTGGGCTCGGCTGTGACCCGTGGTGGCTGCAGGAGAACAGGAGGGGACGGGGAGGTGGCAGATGCCATCTGTGGGGCAGTGTCACTGCTCTGATTGAGAGAGGAGCCTCGGCAGATGCACCTTGGACACGGCTCTGAACCGGGACTCTGCAAAGGCAGAATCAGAGGGGACAGAGGGTGTGGGAGCCAGGGCTGACTGCCCTGGAGGCTCAGGGACCCTGGGCAGGGGTCTCAGAAACCTTGGAACAGAGCCCAGAACACCTGTGATTTGGACTTTAGCCCATGGAAACAATTGCCAACCTTAAAAGAAGAATTACATGTCACAAGACTTTAAATAGAGCAGTAATAAGTTTGCCACAGGGTGTAAAAGTAGATTTTAGGTTTTAGTACAGGGGGGTGTGATGCCAAGATGGAGGAACCTCGTGGCTTTTTAGGTTTCTTCCTTCTTTTTCTCTCCATTTCTTCCATGATGGGGACATGAATGATTGGTTTAGAGTAGAAACTGATTGTAGATAACGTAGATGATAGGTATGGGAAATTAGTTGTAAATAAAATACACGTAGTTTTTAGTATAAAAGATAAACTCTGCCTCTCAGGCGGGTGGAGAGAAGGAGAATGCCTTCTGCTGTCCTGCCAGAAAGGCCTTGGCAGGGCAGAGAGAGAATGTAATTAGATAAGCTTAAATAAACAGCCTTGGAAGCAAGAGCTGAAGATTCTGAACTCCTTCTTTGATCTCGGGCTGGGGAAAAAGAACTTGACACGTCGGGAAATAACAGCAAAAAAAGCAGCAAACCTGACAAGAGGGGACAGGGCAGGGTCCTGCAGGGATCCGGAGCCTCCCCTCATCCTGCCCTAATTAAGGGAAACGTCATCAGTGACAGGCTTCAATCAGGCATGTAATGAGGAGCTAAATGCAATCAGCCGATTGTCACCGCGCTGAGGTGACAGCAAGAGGGGGGAATGGCCCTGATTCCCTGCCAGGATCCCACCGGGAATGGGAAACCTTCAGCTGTGATTTGGGGACTCGGACAGCACCCCTGCTCCGGGCCAGGGTGAACACAGGCTCGGGCAGGGCTGTGGCCGGGGGGGACACAGGGCAGGGACAGCCCTGGGGACTGTGGCTGTGGATGACACTCACAGGGACAGGGACAGCCCTGGGGACTGTGGCTGTGGGTCACACACACAGGGACAGGGACATTGTGGCTGTGGGTGACACTCAGGGACAGGGACATTGTGGCTGTGGGTGACACACACAGGGACAGGGACATTGTGGCTGTGGGTGACACACACAGGAACAGGGACATTGTAGCTGTGGGTCACACACAGAGGGACAGNGGTGACACACACAGGGACAGGGACAGCCCTGGGGACTGTGCCTGTGGGTGACACACTCAGGGACAGGGACATTGTGGCTGTGGGTGACACAAACAGGGACAGGCACATTGTGGCTGTGGGTGACACACACAGCAATAGGGACATTGTGGCTGTGGGTCACACACAGAGGGACAGGGACATTGTGGCTGTGGGTGACACACTCAGGGACAGGGACAGCCCTGGGGACTGTGGCTGTGGGTGACACAAACAGGGACAGGGACATTGTGGCTGTGGGTCACACATAGGGACAGGGACAGCCCTGGGGACTGTGGGTGACACACTCAGGGACAGGGACATTGTGGCCATGAGTGACTCATGCTGGGATAGGGACACTCCTGAGGGGCTGTGGCTGCAGGTGTCCCACACAGGACAGGGACACCCCAGAATTCCCTCCTGCCAGGTCCCCACAGGGAAAGCTTTGGGAAACAGTGGCGCTTCCACTTGGTTTACAGGGATTTTCCAGTTTTTAGATAAAATTTTACCCCAGCCATGGGCAGAGCCGTGAGGGGTTTGATCACCACACAACTCAGAAAATATTTCAATTTTGGGTCTTTGATCCAAATATGGGTGGCAGAGAGGGACATTTGGCTGGCTCAGTAGTGAGCTATTTGTTTTACGGTGTTGATTTTTTCCCACAGAGAGAGCAGAAATTTGGGGATTCTGTCTGGGAAGAGGCATGGAAAATGTGATAGACAATTAATCCTGCAGGAGTTAATTGGCTGGGGATAAATGATGGACAGAGCAGGAGGCAGGTGAGGGCCATGTGCCCCTCACTCCCAATATTAACCCCCAACACGATTAAAGCCATTTTTATCTGAATCATGGCCTGGCTCTCTCCAAGGACAAGCGAGGAGAGGAGAATTTAGCTGAGTCCTTTTTCATTATCGAGTATTTCCATCAAATCTGCAATTCCTTCCTGTCCTGATAGAGAGCAAAGCTTTCCCACTCCCACCTGAACCCAGCTGTGGGTGGCTGGAAGAGCTGGAATCCCCTTGGGAATTGGGGCTTTGCTCTGTGGAAAGTTACTAAAATTACTTACCTTAATTAATCTGTTGTTGTCAAAGTCCAAGTAATAGATTTTAAAATTTCGTGTTAAATTTTACAGAATAGAAATTAAAAAAATAAAGAACTAAATGGAGGAGGGGGAAAAAAAAATGGAAAAAAGGCCATTGGAACCAATTAAGGTGAGTTAAGGGGTGCCAGTGAATAAAGGAGCACTGGTGCTGTTTTACACCTTGAGCTGGCAGTGAAATGCAGAATAACCCGCAGACAAAGGAGCCCTCCAGGCTGCCCCGCTCCGAGAGGTCACCAGCCCTGCCCAGATACGAAAGCTGTGACTCAGTTTGCAAACAAGCTGGAAAATCAAACAGGAAAGGCCAAAGAGATCGCGGGCAAAAGTGGCCGAGGAGAGAAATGCGTCACGTGGGGGTGAACTGTCCCTAAAACAGGGCTAAGAGGGAGGCTGGGTTTTCAGTATTTGGAAATTTAGAGGCTGTTCAGCACTCCCAGAGGAATCTGTGGCTTCTGGAGCAGTGGAGGTGGCGAGGGACGGCCACGGAGGCAGCAGGGCCAGCTGTCCTTTCTCCTGGCGTGATGCTGATTTTGGGAGAGAAATCAGGGACAAATTGCTGCAAATTCGGCTGAGGGAGCTGGGAAGGGGCTGGAGAATTCCTGAGGGAGCTGGGAAGGGGCTCAGCCTGGAGCAAAGGAGGCTCAGGGGGCCCTTCTGGCTCTGCACAGCTCCTGACAGGAGGGGACAGCCGGGGGGGGGCCGGGCTCTGCTCCCAGGGACAGGGACAGGAGGAGAGGGAACGGCCTCAGGCTGGGCCAGGGCAGGCTCAGGGTGGATTGTAGGGAAAACTCCTCCACTGAAAGGTCGGTTAAGCCTTGAAAGAGGCTGCGCAGGGCAGTGGTGGAGTCTCCATCCCTGGGAGGGCATTTTTCCAGCCTTCATGGTCCCATGACTGCGAAATCCGGTGGCTCCAGTGTGGCAATGCCTGTCTCCAGCAGCTGCTCCTGCAAGGACAGTTTTGGCACTCGTGTTCTGTGAAGGGATTTCCCCTTTCCTCAGGGACAGAGAGCAGCAGCTTCCCCCATGGGGACGTCTGAGCTGATGTCAATCCAGCCCTGCAGTGGAATATTCTGGAGTGCTGGTCCTGGAAAATGTACTGGGAGTGGGAGCAGGGATCCAGCTCCGTCTGGCTGAGCTGCTCACCATTTCCACAGGAGGGAAACAAGGGAATGTGAGTCATTCCAGAGCAAACAGGAGGTTTAACCCACGATGGGAACAGCCCCCGGGGCCCTGTCCTGCCAGCCTCAGTTTCTCCCTCCACTACCCCACTCCTTCACGTCATTCCTGTCCCGCAGCTCTGGGTGCTCCCAGAGCTCATTTCCCCCTCAGTGACACCAATTGCCCCAGCAGGAGCTGTTCTCTCTCCAGGCAAACCTTGTGTCCATGGAATCCTCTGCCCATTGCTCCAAGTTCCCATCTCATCCTCACTCAGTGTTCCCATCCTCCTCCAGGAGAATTCCAGCCTCTGCCAGGGCTTCCTGGGGGCTCCTCCTGGGTGTGTCACACCAGGGATCATTCCCTGCCACATTCCCATCCCAGGTCAGTGTAGCACCTTTCTTACTACACCTCATGCAAGAGTTTGAAGTCTCTCAGGCCTTATCTGCACCTTTCCCTCTCTCACCTCCTTCCCCCCTGGCCTTCACAAGGCCCCAGGGGTGAGAAGCAGCAGCAGATTCTCTGTCCAGACACCAAGTGCAGCAAAATTTCTTTGTTTTTGTGTTTTCTTTCATCTCTCACCAGCCAGGAATGAGTTTTGAGCCTGGAGATCCAAGCTCCACTGCCACAGCCTCGGGAGCTGCTCCAGAGAATCCAAACTCTCCTGCCTGTGCTCATTTGTTCCACTTCCCTCCAAAGGCAGCAATCCGAGCACTCCATCTTCCTCTAAATTGAAACTCGAGGGGAGATTGAAAAGGAGATGCTTGTACCACATAACCACTGACCTTCCTGAGGAACTTTAATGCCTGGTACATCCTTGGATTTGTTTTGGCTCAATTCAATCTCACCTCAGCACAGGGCAATCTCTGCACCTGCAGAAGCTGCCGGGAGGAACGAGCTGCTCTGAGACAGCCTGGCAGAGGGGCACGTTTGATTCCACTTCTCCCTAATGGGATTGATTAAAAGCTTTGCTGTATTATCCCTGACAAGGGGGCACTTTTATCCAGGGCATGTACAGGGTTTTATCCCCCTGGGGCTGCAGGTTCATCACTTGTGCTGCTGCTGCTGGAAATCCCAGGTCCTGGCTGGCACCAGAGAGCTCCACAAATCCTTTTACCCTCGAGTCCAGCTGCAAATGGCTCTGTCCTCAGTAACAGAGGGGATAGCAATCACAATAAACAGTGGAAAACAATAAAAAAGTGCCTCAGTCTGAGGTGTCCTTGCAGGATGCTGGAGGCAATCCTGTGCCAAGGAACCCTGTGGGGGTTTAGAGCGAGTCTGGCCCTTTGCACTGCAGGTTTTTATCTGTAGAAGTGCTCAAACCCATTTTTCCTGACCCTGTTTCCTTCTCACCCTTCAGAATCAGCTCCTCCAAATTATTTGAGTGGTCCCTGCGACAGGTCTGGGGCTCTCCAGCACCTCCACCCTCCAGGAGCAGCACGACCTGAACTCCTGCACTTTGTCATCTCCCTGGATCCTGGGTGCTCCTGGTGTCTGCTCCTGCTGCCCCCCTGCAGTGCAGAAATTCCCATCCTGATCCCTGGATCATCTCCCAGCTGCCTCGTCTCTGAGGGGAGAAATTTCTTCCCTGGCAGGCCAGGGAGAAGCAGCTGAGCCCACTGGCTTGCCAAAGGAATCTCAAAAACAAAAAAAAAAAAGGGGAGGGAAGAGGGGGGTAGGGGAAAAAAGGGTGGGAATGAGGAGGGATGGCAGTCTGGGAGTGAGCAGCAGTGGTGCTAAGCTGTTGTCACACCTCTGGGTGGAATGGGCTCAGGGCCTGGGGTCACAGGGTTGCAGGGGGACCCTGTACCCGATGTCACCTCCAGGGTCACTGGGGAAGGCTCAGGGATTCCCTGGATCAAGCTCAGCTCCACCCTGGTGCTGATGATTTTGGGTGGTGCCAAAGCAGCCCGGTCACCTCCTCCTGCCCTGCTGCAGCTGCCACTCTTAGCTGGTCCTTACTGGTTTTTACTGGTCCCAGCTACACTGCACGAGGAGTTCCTGGTGCTCTGAATTCCTGGGAATGGCTGATCCCTGCTGTCAGCCCCCGCTCCGAGAGCAGCCCGCTCCTGTGATTCCTGCGCAGACATCCTCATTTCACCCATCCCCTGGCAGGGAGCTGCAGCTTCCCCGGCGCTGCTGGGGAGCGTCAGGAGATCTTTGATTGCTGACCTCGCCCCTGCCCGCCTGATTTGCTCTTCTCTTGTATTTCCTGACAGCTCCCTCTTTTCCAGCCTGCTCCGCCCGGGGCTGCGCGGTGCCCTCGGGCAACTCCACTTTAGTGGGAGCGCGGACGGCTCAGGAATCGCTGATGCTCCAACAGCTCAGCGCTCCTCTTCCCTTGTCCTGCCCGGACACCCCGGGGGCTCCGCAGCAATGCTCCGGGAGAGGGGATGGATCATCCCTGCGGGCAGCAGGGCAGAGCTCTCCGGGAGCCACCAGAGCCCTGGCATTGCCAGATTGAGTCCCTGGTCCGTGGGGCCGCTCCTCCCACAGATTCCAGAGCGAGGGGATCGGTGCCCGGCGCTTCCTGGCCCCTCCGGGGTGCAGGATGGCGGTGGCTGCGGAAGGGAGGGTGAATTTCATCAATAAAAGCCGCGATTTTGCCTCCCCCGCTCTCCTCCCTCATCCCTGGCGTTTGAAAGGCAGGATTGAGAGCTCGCAGCTCCCGGGGGCTGCTGCAGATGTGGAGCGGGGCCGCTCCCCGGGAGTGCTTCCAGCAGCAGAATTCCGATGGGAGGAAATGGGCCGGCGACACCCCGCAGACAATGCACCATTGGAAGTATCCTCTGCAGATGCGCTTCCTCCTCATCAGCACTCGCGATCCTCATTGAGGCTCCTTCCCTCCTGCCCCGCGCTCAAAAGGGGCTGAGATTTCATCTTGGGTTTCTTCCCAGAAGGATGAAATAAAGGAGTGAAAGGGAAGAAAGGGAAAGCAGCCGCTCTGGGTGGGACCGGCTCCCGTGCCGGGAGGATGAATGGGAATTCTGGGTCACACCGGTTCCACTGAAGCTTTGCCAGGCAACTTCTGGAGCTCAGATGGAGCTGGGGCTGGAGCTGGAACGGGGCTGGGCTGGATTTCATGCTCCCAATAAAAGGATGGAGCATTTCTTTCCTTCAGAACTTCCTGTGAGTAGGTTTTCATTGCTCCCCCAAGGTGACAGTGGCCTTGAGAATCCCAGGATCACTGAGGTTGGAAAAAACCTCTGGGATCATGAAGTCCAAGCTGTGCCTGATGCCCACCTTGTCCCCAGCCCAAAGCTCTGAGTATCACCTCCAGGAATTCCTTGGACATCTTCAGGGTGGGGACTCCAAACCTCCCTGGGCAGCCCCTGCCAAGGCTTGGCTAAAAGGAAATATCCTCCAATCCTCCTTTATCCTGGAGCAGAGGAGGCTCAGGGGGGCCCTTCTGGCTCTGCACAACTCCTGACAGGAGGGGACAGCCGGGGGGGGATCGGGCTCTGGGAACAGGGACAGGGACAGGAGGAGAGGGAACGGCCTCAGGCTGGGCCAGGGCAGGCTCAGGGTGGGCAGCAGCAGGAATTTCCCCATGGAAAGGGGGGTCAGGGATTGGAACTGCCCTGGGGGGTGTGGAGTGTCCACCCCTGGAGGTGTCCATGGAAGGACTCAGGACATGGCACTGGGTGCTCTGGGGTGGGGACAAGGTCGGCACCGGACACAGCTGGGACTCGGTGGTCTCAGAGGGGCTTTTCCAGCCTCAGGGATCCCGGAACTCTGTGATTCCATGAAAGGGATGGTGCCCTTTCTCCAGTATTTTGGGACATGCAGCAGAGCAGGGTTGGAGGCAGAGCTGGTGCCAGGGGAATGGAGCTGCTCTGGAATGGTGCTGGAATGAGGAGAGGCGCTGGATGGAATGAGGAGAACAGAAGGAAATCAGCAATTCCCAGGTCCTGCCACAGAGGCCTCAACTGAGGAGAAATTCCCGTTCCCTTTGCTGATCTTTGCAGGAGCGTCCGGAGGAGCTGTGGAAGGTTTGGAGCTGTGGAAGGCAGAGCCCCAGAGCCCAGCCCAGAGCTTCCCAAGGAAATGAGGCAGGAAAACCCCTGGCTAGGAGAGTTCCAGGTGAGGGGAGTATTTTGTTAATTTACAGCACATTTTTAAGGGGGAGGAACAAGAAGCTTTGGGAAACCAAACACAAGGAAATCCCCTGACTCTTCCAACACCTTGAATGGTGCTGGTTGTTTGTTTTCATGCAAGTCCATGCATTTTGATTTTTTGTTTTAAGCAAAAAGCATTTTTTTAATGTCTCTGTCTGCGCTCTTCTTGCCCATTGTCTGCAAACCCAGCTTCTTTTTCCCAAACAACATTTCTCCAGTCCCCAAATCCCAACCAAAACATGCTATATTAATTTGAATTCCAAGTTATTTTCTGATGATTCTTTCTGGAAAGTGTTGGGTTTTGTTTTGTTTTGTTTTTTGGTCTCTTTTGTACTGGAGTTCAAATATTTTCAGAGCAAAACAGTGGCAAAACATTTTTAATAGGGAGCTCTTTTATTCAAATCCTTCATTGAGGAAACAGCTCCTTTGTGGTTTTATTTTCCTGCATCTAATTTAATGTATTAAACCTTCTGAGCACTGGCTTTCATTTAAATGACCTTTTTCCTTTATTTGATTCAGGGAGGGTGAGTGGGGAAAAAAAAATCTGATTCTTTTTTGATGGAACAACTGCAGGAAAAGGTTTCTGTCTTGAGCAGAATGAAAATGAGGATCTGAATGCTCTCTCCCACCCTGGGACTTGTGGAGAAGCTTTAAAAAACACAAAACCAAAATAAAACAAAAAAAGAGAGACGAACTCCAACAGTTGTTTCTGTTAGAAATGGTTTGGTTTATTCTTCCCTGAAACAATCCCGAGCCTCTGGATGCCCACACTGTTGGGGAAATCACGGAATTAGAGAGTGGTTATGGTTGGAAAAGACCTCCAAGAGCACCAAGGCCAAGCTTTGACTGAATCCCACTGAAGCGAATCTCCAAGTGCCACATCCACTTGTTTTTTGGGCACTTCCAGGGGTGTGACTCCAGCACTGCCCTGGGCAGTCCCTTCCTGTGGTGAACTCCTCTTTCCATGAGGAAATTCCTGCTGATGTCCTGCTGAACCTCCCCGGGCACAGCCTGAGCCCGTTCCCCTTGCCCCTCCCTCGCGTTTCCAGCACTCCAGGACTGGCTCTGACTTTGGGGAGCTCCAGGGATCCAGGAAGGCCCTGGGATGCTCCGTGAAGACATCCAAGTGGTCCTGGATTATTCCAGCTCCAGGGGCGGGATGGGGGCATCCTTTGGGTGCCATCATCTGCTGGGTACCACAACCCCTTGAATATTTGTGTTCCCTTGGATACCTTGATCTCTTGGACACCACAGTCCCTTGGATTTTGTGTTTCCTTGGGTGCCAGGATCCCTTGGATACCACAGTTCCCTGGATATTGTATCCCCTTGGATACCTTGATCTCTTGGACACCACAATCCCTTGGATTTTTTGTTTCCTTGGATGTCCTGATCCCTTGGACACCACATTCCCTTGAATATCATATTCCCTTGGATACTACAGTTCTGTCTGGACAGAGGCTGGGCTTTAAACAGCCCCCAGGCTCCAGCTCCACAGCCCCAGCCCTTCCCAAGGGATTTTTCCAGGTGAGAGCAACTCCCTGTGGGAGCTCCAGGTGGCTGCTCCTGTCACAGCGGCCACCAGGATGAACCATCTGGGATCCCTTGATGTGGGCAGAGAATGGAAGGCAGGAATGTGGGTTTGCTTTCCCAGATGTTGTTCTGCTCCTGGGTGGAGATTTCCAGCTGGGATCAAGCAGGGGATCCCTGGGATCTGAGCTGGCACTGAGCTCCAGCCTCACCCTGGTACTCCGAGCAGGAGCAGAAAGCTGACTCTGCTCTCATCCCACTCTTCCCAGGAGCTCTCCTTGGATCCATGTTTTCCTCCTTCTCCTGCTGCTCTGGACAAAACAAAACAACCACAAAAAAAA
>VZTB01011457.1:34515-62899 GCA_013397245.1 Thryothorus ludovicianus | reverse complement strand
AAACAAAAAAAAAAAAAAAAAAAGGAGCCACACAGTTTCATTTTGCAATCTCCAGAGATGTCGGAGCACAGTCAACCACAGAATGAAGATCTCGTGTTCCCAGGAAATAAATCAGATGTTGATTGGCAAGTGAAATCCTGCCCAGCCTGCCTAGAATCCCAGATGAGCCCACCCGCAGCACGCTGGGGCTGCTCCTGCTCTCCAAATGCATTTTTCAATCCCTTCTTCTGAGCCTGCAGGACCAATCCCACTTCCCAATTCTCTGCTTGGCCAGAAATGCTGAGCACGAGCTCTCCTTGGCACCGCTGGGTTCGTGCCTGGGATTTCTGGGTGGATCAGAAAGGGCTGACTGTCTCCAGAACCAATGGCAGCAGATAATGGGTCACTCTTACAGAAGCTTGGATTTTTGTTTTTTCCCCTCTGATGGCCATGGGCCGTTTTCTTGTGATGTGGGAAACCATGTTGTGCAGTTCCCAGACATTTTATGGGATCAGCCTTGTCACACAGCCCAAGCACTTCCGTGAGCTCTCTTTGGAGGGAGGAAGAAACAAAATGTGCCCTGGGGACATCGAGGGCTGGTATGACAAAATCAGGCACTAGAGAGGGAATAAACCCTGAGCCTAAGGATCAGCAACCCCAAAGACCAACAACCCCAAGGAGGGCAGGAGCAGGAGGGGCATCTCCTGTGGGATCATCCTCTGCCCCTAAACACGAGCCTCTTTCCCAGGAAAACTGAACTCCCAGCTAGGAGAAATGAGAGCAGCAGCCCCAGCAGAGAAATGGGGAGGGCAAAGCCTGAGGATTGATCAGCTCCAGTCACAATCTCCACTGTCCTCTTCTGAAGGAAATAAAGCAACTTTAATGAGCTGGGAATTAATATTAACATCCCACGGCTGGACCCTGAGCTCTGGAAATCTCCATCCAGCCAAAACTGAGCTCCTAAGCCTCGGAACTGTTGCATCCAGGCAAAGCTGGACCCCATCCAGCCCTCACCTGTGCCCAGTTCATGCAGTTTGGTTCCTCTCCCTCCCTCCCAGCCCCTCCCTCTGCCCATCCTCATTCCCTGCCTCCAGGGCAGTGCCCTAACCCTGGGGAATTCCCATCCCTTCTGGGCCATGCTTCCCACACCTGGAGCTGCCTGATCACCTCGGGGCTGCTGAATGCATCAGGCACAGGCAGGGCAGGGATCTGTGGTTAACACAGGATCATGGAATCAATTGGGCTGGAAAAGATCTTTGGGATCATCGAGTCCCACCTGAGACCCAACACCCCCTTGTCACTAGCCCATGTCACCGAGTGCCACAGCCAGCCTTTCCTTAAACACCTCCAGGCATGGGGACTGCACACCTCCCATTCCAATGTCCAATGTTCCCATTCCAGTGCCCGGTGTTCCCATTCCAGTGCCCAATGTTCCCATTCCAGTGCCCAATGTTCCCATTCCAATGCCTGGTGTTCCCATTCCAGTGCCTGGTGTTCCCATTCCAGTGCCCAATGTTCCCATTCCAATGCCCGGTGTTCCCATTCCAATGCCCAATGTTCCCATTCCAGTGCCCAATATTCCCATTCCAATGCCTGGTGTTCCCATTCCAGTGCCCAATATTCCCATTCCAATGCCCGGTGTTCCCATTCCAATGCCCAGTGTTCCCATTCCAATGCCCAATATTCCCATTCCAATGCCCAGTGTTCCCATTCCAATGCCCGGTGTTCCCATTTCAGTGCCCAGTGTTCCCATTCCAATGCCCAATGTTCCCATTCCAGTGCCCAATATTCCCATTCCAATGCCCAGTGTTCCCATTCCAGTGCCTGGTGTTTCCATGCCCATCCAGCCCATTTTGGCTCGTTTCAGGGTTGAACCAGCTCCATGTCCCAGATCCGAGGGCAGCACAGGGAAGGATTCCCATGGGCCTGGGGGTGCCCAGAGGATGGACAGGGATCACCAGCCTGGATCCAGGGGGCGATTCCAGCCTCCCGCAGCCTCCTGGCGCCGCACCCCGTGGAGCTGTTGATTTATTTCTTTATTTGTTTATTTATTTATCCATCCCGCCCTGTTGCTACGGAGGTTAAACCCATCACAGCTCGCTCCGTGGCGCTGGCATTAATGACCGTCAGCGACAAGGACAGGGGCCGGGCGCGGGGGTGCCGGGCTGGCTTTGAGGGGGTGCCAGCCGTGATTTGTATTCACCTGGGGACATCTAGTGACCACGGCGACAAGTGCAGAGCATCCCGGGGATGGAAGGCCTGGATTCCAGCCACTCTGGTCTCCTGCATTTCAGCTCTGGAATTCCAGCGCCGCTTCTGCTCCCCCTCCCCTTCACCCCAGGACATCCCTCGGGTGTGGATGGGTTTTGTCTCGGGTGTTTTCGCCATGGGACAGGGCACCCCCAAAGCTGTGTCACCCCCATGGGATCCCTGCCAGGCTCCATCCAGCAGGATGTGACAGGGGCAGGGATAAGCCTGGCACAGCTTTGGGCTCCTCTGTTGTCCAGGGAGTGTCACAGGGACAGGGGACACCCCTGTGCCAGGGGGTCGGTGGTTTTGAGTCCCACTGATCACACCAGGGGTAGCACTGGGCAACAGAAGGGTCCCAGCGCTCCCAGTTCAACTCCTGCAGCTCTCAGTTCCCCTCACCTCCAGATAAATCCCAACCCCACCGGCAGAGTCTGCCTGTGTCCCTCCCCCAGGGCTGATTCTCATTCTGGGCACGGCCAGGCTGTGCTGTCACCTGGAGCCAGCTTTCACCTGGAGCCGGGTGTCCTGTGGGCACCTCTGACCTTCCAGCTGCTTCTGGAGAGGCTCCCCCCGTCCCCGCTGTGCTGCTGTCCCAGATGTCCTCTGCCCACACGGCCTCACCTGCAGAGGACAAGCACAGCTTTTGTTTCATTTATTTATCCAAAGCAGAACAGCCAGGCCTGGAGCTTTTCCCTCCTGGATCTGTCACTGTCCCTGTCACCACCCCAGCTCCCTGTGCTCTGGGCATCTGCTGTTATCCCAGAGTGGTTTGGGTGGGAAGGGACTTAAATCCCATCCAGTGCCACCCCTGCCATGGCAGGGACACCTCCCACTGTCCCAGGTGCTCCCAGCCCCAATTCCCAGCCCGGCCTTGGGAACTGCCAGAGATCCAGGGGCAGCCACAGCTGCTCTGAGCACCCTGTGCCAGGGCCCAGAGAAATATGGCAAAATGTGCCAGGGTAAAAATCTTCTTATCCCTAATAGGAAATAAGTTTGCAGATCTTTCCAGAGTAGGATGGGGTGTGGACAAACTGGAGAGTTTGGTAAAATAAACGTGCCCCACATGGTCCCCCAGAGTGAGAGGTGGGACTGGAGTAACCCTCCAAGCCCCAGTGCCCATCTGGGTCATGACAAACCCGTGTTCCTGTCACTCCTCCTGCCCTCTGGGAGCTCTCACTTTCCTCCCTTATTTCAGGAGGAAAGGCTCTTTGGGGCTGAGGATTTTCCATTTCTGCCCTGAAGGCTGCACTTCAGCTCCAAAACCTCTTCCATGTTTACCATTTTATCTCCTTCCCCCAATCTACACCCACCTTAAAAATTTCCCTTTCACCTGCTGCTATCAAGATCTCCCCCCATACATGTTTGAAATTAATCCTTTATTTCCCAAAGCAGACCTTGCTATCGGTAATTAACTTTTTTCCAATTAGCTGCTGAGACAGAGAGGCTAATTTATGGGCACAATGGTAAAATCCCAAATCCAGGTGATTGCACTGGAGGAGCAGGAAAGGGCAGGGAGTGACTTGCCCTGGGGAATTTTTCGTTTTATGCTGTTCTGGAAGGTCTAACCACAGAATCGCTGAGATTCCAGGGAGCCCTGGTCCAGGATCCAGGTGGAGCCACTGGGATTCCCCAGAGTTCTGGGCCAGGAGTTCCCTGTGTAACCGAGTTCTGCCAGGCTGTGCTGAGGTGCCGAATTCCAGGTTTCCAGTTCACCAGGAATGTGGCGTTCCTATTTTCCAGCCCTGAAGGAAGGAACAGCTTTTATCCTGCTTTTCCCTCTCTCCAGAGTGGGAACTGCTTCACCAGGAGCAGGTTACCTCAGTGGTGGTGCAGGGGGGCACAGGGAGGGGCACATCCCTGCTGTGACCCCAGGGACATCCCTGCTGTGACCCCAGGGACATCCGTGCTGTGACCCCAGGGACATCCCTGCTGTGACCCCAGGGACATCCCTGCTGTGACCCCAAGGACATCCCTGCTGTGACTCCAGGGACATCCCTGCTGTGACTCCAGGGAGATCCCTGCTGTGACACCAAGGACATCCCTGCTGTGACCCCAGGGACATTCCTGCTGTGACACCAGGGACATCCCTGCTATGACACCAAGGACATCCCTGCTGTGACACCAAGGACATCCCTGCTGTGACCCCAAGGACATTCCTGCTGTGACACCAGGGACATTCCTGCTGTGACCCCAAGGACATTCCTGCCACCACAGGCCATGCCAAGAGGTGCTGCTGAGGTCATGGGCAGGTCTCCAGCCAGGATGGAGAACCAGAGGGGCTGAGGGTCCTTAGGGCTGTGGGAATGACCAAGCTGGAAAATCTCCATGGCCTCAGGACAGTCCTTGGTCTCCAGGGCAGGAATTTCTCCTTCCTGCCCATCACCACAGCCCTCTGAGGATGCTCTGAATTCCTGGGATTCACTTCCTCCAGCCAGGATATGGGGAAAAAAACCTGATCTCCCCAGGAACCCCTGAATGCAGGGAACTGCTCCCAGTTATTGGGATCCCAGCCTGGTCCATGCAGTTCAGGATGGTGGGAACAGCCAAACATCACAAGCACTGCAAGCCCCATGGAACAGCTCCTGCCCTGGGCGCTGATTAAAACATGAATAAATCCCAGTGACTGCTTGCAATATAGAGCCACTTCCAATTTATGGCCAGAGCTCTGATCCTCGGGAAGTTCCTCACTGCAGGAATTACAGGGGGAGTGTTCTCAGCCCTGGTGAAGCTTCTTCCTGAGCCAAAGTGAGAAATAATAATTGGCACAACATAAATCCAGCAGCACCTTCAGCTGCCTGATCACTGAATTACCTCAGAGGAGGGGAGAGAGGAACTTCACTGCTCTTCCCAAAGAACAGGAAATTCCTCCAGCCTCAGACAGATTCCAGGGTGTCCTGGGGTGACATTCTGCTGTTTGTACCCCCGTTGGTGTGTGCTGTTCTTGCTGCATCTCGTGTTCTGTGCCCTTCACACTGCCTCTGGAGGGTGAATGTTTTGTTTGGGTTTTGCTCTCAGCCTCTCCCCCATGGCTGCTGGGACAGACACAGGGCAGTACCTGCTGCTGCTTTTGCTTTTTGGCTTTTGCTCTTGCTCTTGCTTCTGCTCATTAGCTACTTCAGCTAAAGAGTCCAAATTTCTTCCTGGACTGTTTCTCCTTTCCTTTTTGCACCTACTGGAACCTGCTCTGGACTGGGACCTGGGAACATGGAAAGTCTCCATCCTGTGGCTGCAGCAGCTGCCCCAGCGCCGGAGGGATTGATAACAGAGTGACCACCCCTGAGAGATCCTTCCTGAATTTGTCACCTTTTTCAGAGCAGTGACAGACTGGGGTCACCTGGTATTGTTCATTTTGTGTGCTGGGGGTGCTGTGTCTGTTAAATAAACAGGTTCTTTCCACTTCTCTCCAGGAATTCTTCCTGAACCAGTTGGAGGGAGGGGCCGTGTGGGTTTGCTTTCTGGAGGGGCCCCCTCTGGAGAGTCTCTCCCAAATTTGCCCTAAACCAGGACATAGGGCCAGGAGAAAAATTTGGATGCTCCCAGCACTTCCCAATGCTCTGAATTCTTGGGATTCACTTCCTCCAGCCAGGAAAGGGGGAAACTTACCTGATACCCCCAGGAACCCCTGAGGGCAGAGAGCTGCTCCCATTTATTTGGATTCCCTCCTGATTCCAAGGCCTGGAAAAAAGCCACAATAATGCCTGGTGTGCTCCCTACCCGATCATTAGCAGCAATTACAGGGCGTGAGTGTTACAAATTGCTGCTGAAAGATGTCAGCGAGCTCCCAGCCCTGGGTTTAATTGAAAGCCCTTTTTAATTTGATTATTATTGGCCCTGTGTTATGATTTCAGTGCCCTGCAGGAGGAAATTGCTTCCCTAGAGGGAAAAAAGCTTCCCTCTGCCTTGGGGAGCTTCAGGCTTCCCATGGCTTCAGCACCAGCTGGAGGCAAAGGAAAAGTGGCCAACGACTTTTTTTTTCCCATACCCAAAGGACAGTAATTTATAAATTATTTTACCTGAAGATCTAAAGGAACTTTGGACTTCTGGTGGGACATTTTTATTGAATTATTTTACCTGAAAATCTAAAGGAACTTGGGACATGGTGGGAAAGTAGAAAGAAGGAGTGGGGTGTATGAAAGATCCTAAAATTATGGCATGGTTTGGATTGGAAAGGGCCATCAAATGTCATCTGGTCAGGAGCAGGGACATCCTCAAGGAGATCAGTTCTTCCAACCCCATCCAAACCAGCCTGGAATATTCCCAGGAATGTGGAATCAGCACCTCTCTGGAAAACCTCCTGTAAGGAAGAGGCGGGAAAGGGAAAGGGAAAGGGGAAGGGAAAGGGAAAGGGGAAGGGAAAGGGAAAGGGGAAGGGAAAGGGAAAGGGGAAGGGAAAGGGAAAGGGGAAGGGAAAGGGAAAGGGGAAAGGGAAACGGGAAAGGGAAAGGGAAAGGAGCTCCCCCAGCCCATCCCTGCGGGATTTGGCACATCGATGTTGTGTTTGCCGGTGCAGTTCTTTTGCTTTGTTTTTTCCCAGATAAGCTGCTCCCGGATTCTCCTCTGCCGGGTCCATCCCGCTGCCTCTGGGCAATCCATTAATGAAGCCTAATTAGAACGTCAGAAGCCCAGTGACTAATTGACTTCGGGGCTAGCTTTTGTTATTTTAAGGGGAAGGGAGAAGGGAGGAAGAAGGATTGTTAATTAGTTTAGTTCTGCTTTATCTGCACCACAGCCCCGAATATTCCTCACAGAAACAATTCTAGGCCTGACAATGGATCTTGGCCCTGGAGCACTGGGAGGAAAAATTTCCTTTTGTTTTTGTTATTTATGGCCCACTCTGAGGTTGAGCTCCTTGAGGGGGATTTTCCTGGGTGAGGGGTGATCCAGAGTTTAGCTGGAATTGGGGTTTTAGTGAGTAATAACCAGAGAAATCTGGAGATTGCTCCTTGATTGATGGAGGGGATGGATGGGCAGAGAAACTCTGGGAAAAATTATGAGCAAAACTTGGATATAATGGTCTTCTCTCCATAAAAAAAACACAGTGAAGAAGAGTTGCTGTGTCTGCACTCCTGAAACAATCCTGAACTCCAGGGTTTAGGAAGGATCCAATCCCCCAGGTCCTGCCTGGAGGTGTCTTGAAGGATCAGTGCTCAGGATCAGCCCCCAGGAATGGTCCTGCCTGGCTCAGCCTCCCCAGAAAGAGATGGAAATTGTTTTCTTTCCCCAAAAAATGAGTTTTATGGAATTTTTTTGGTTCAAAGTGGGCTGAGTGGTGGAGGCAAATGTTTTCTCCCATTTCCTAAAAAATCAGGGAAACTGCTTCTCCTGCAGGATGACAACAGTGAAACCTTTCAATGTGGCCATTTCCATGGTGCAGGAATTAAAATCAAATCCATCTTCCAGATCCTGAAGCCAATAATTTTTTACTTTTAGGTCATTTAAAGAGTAAATAAATAAGCAAATAGGAAATTACCCACAGGAGTTCATTTCCATGATAGGCAAATGGATTATAGCTGGAAATAAAAGAAAATTAATTAATAATTAACCTTGTCAGATGGGGATGAATTCTGATCAGCTGATTGAAGACAGGGGAAAATGAAAGAGGAGAAAAACAGAGGGAAGAATAAGAAAAATGCTGAGGACCAGAATATGCAGAAATAACTTCTACTTTCCTGCAGGGGTTTTTTGGTCTCATTTAAAATAAGTTTAAGATGGAAAGTGATTCCACATGAGGAAAAGGATTTCTTGGGTGGCAGCAGGGGTGACTTTCTCCCTAGGAGAGGGGCTTAGGAAGTACCTGCACATCTGAATTTGTACAGAAAAGTGGCTCAAGGACTCTCAAATGTGCACTTGGAATAATCCCACAAATGATTGTAAGAGGATCTGCTCCTGTCGATACACAAATATGAAACATCCACAGTTTAGGCATAAAAATAGACAAGAACTCATCCCAAGAAGTTCAGGAGCTGGAGGGGTGACCCTGGATCTGGGATATTCAGGATCTGCCTGAGAGGGTGAGGTTTTGCCATCAAGAGCTGCCTGCAGTCCTTGACTCAGTGCTTGACTCATCCCTGCGTCTCCAGGAGTGAAGAAATTATTTTTGTTGTAAAAGAAGCTCTGTTTGGAGAGCAGGGTCTGGCTTTCTCTCTCGACTCATTTCTTCCCTTTCACAGAGATGAGAGGATGTGACATGAGATGATTTCCTGCCCGCTGATGTGCCTTTGGAGAGGTGGTGCTGTCAGGGAACCTCCTCAGCACTCACACAATGGACGACACTGCTTCCCAAATTTCCAGCAAACTTTTAATATTCCCCCCAAACCAAAACACATCTGCTCTGGTGTCACTTCTGAACAGGTCAAGTCACCCCAAAAAGCTTTTCTCACATAGTCTCAAGTATAAATATTTTGATACAAAAAATAAAACCCAATAAACAAACCCATAAACCCCACAAACGTCCCCCAAGGCATCCGGTGGTGCCGTGGGGATCCACAGCCAGGTACAGCTGCAGGGACAGGCAGCCTGAGGTGCTCCCAGCCCACATCCCCAGGGAATCCAGGAGCAGGAGAGTCTGAAAGGTCTGCAGCGTGCTCGGGAGGTGCTCCGAGGTGTGGGTGAGCCAGGGAGGGCACAGGGATCAAGGCTCTGCTTCCAGGGCAGCTCCAGCAGCATTCCCAGGCTGGGGGGAGGGATTGGAGCTCCAGCTGAGGCTATGGGGACACAGCAGGGCACATCTGGCTGGTGGCAGAGACACAGAGGGTCCCTAAACCTTGTCAGGGTCACCCAAAGCAGGGGACACCTCCCGGCTGGTGGCACTCAGAGCCATGGAGAGTCCCCTGCACATCCCCCAGAGCAGGCTCAGCCCAGGGCACTCGGACACTGCCACCATTCCCTGCTGGGAAAGCTTTTCCCGTTATTGTTCCAGAGCTTGGGATGAGCCCAAGCCAGGAGCAGCCTGGCCCAGCCACCTGCAGAGCACGTTCAGGATCAGGACTAAGCCTTGCCTAATTACTGACAACAACCAGGAACTCAGCTTTGGCCTTTACACCCAGCAACTGAGGGTGATTCAAAGTCACTCTGACTTTTAAATTAAATTATCTCATGCATAGAAACAAAAGCTGCAGCAGAACTCATCATCAAGTACTCATTAACACATTGTATATATATTAAGCTTTAAATAAAAACTTTCCAGGTGGTTTTTTTTTTTTTTTTTTGAATATATGCACTCTATAGGATGCAACAAACTTGAGCCTGGTCTAACTCTGTCACACCCTGTGCTCTGCCCTTTATACAAAGTTGCTCTACTGTAATAATTCTTCCTTTTAAACAAATGCAGGTAGCCTAGACCTTAATAAAAGCTGTCCAGAGCCTTGGGGCTGAGCTGCCCTCCCTGAATAATGAAGCAGTTCTGGTTCTGTTGCTTTAGGAAGGAGGTAAAAAACTGCTGGCGTGGGGTTTTAGATGATCTTGTTTTCCAGGGCTTCAATCCTTTTGGTCACAGCTTCCAGTGAGGAGAAGTTAAGGAGACAAAATGACAGGGAATGTTGGGAGAGAGACTTTTTCTGTGGGCACAGAGTGACGGGCCAAGGTTTTAACTAAAAGGGGAGAGATTTACATGGGATATTGGGAAGAAATTGTCCTCTGGGAGGGTGGGCAGGGGCTGGGCTGGAATTGCCAGAGCAGCTGTGGCTGCCCCTGGATCCCTGGCAGTGTCCCAGGCCAGGCTGGACATTGGGGCTGGAGCAGCCTGGGACAGTGGGAGGTGTCCCTGCCATGGCAGGGGTGGGATGGGATGAATTTTAAGGCTCATCCCACCTAAACCACTCAATAATTCCATGATCCCAGGCTGGGCAGCACAGGTAAGGATGGGAGCAGGAGCAGAGGGAATCTGTGCCCGTCCCCTCTGGCATTCCCAGAGCTGCTCAGGCTGATGGATTTCACCAGAGGAAGGAACTGTCTGTGCTCACACATCCTCCCACAACCACAGAGTCACTCTGGGAGGAGGAGGAGGAAAACTGGGAGAACGACTGGGGAGAGTCGGGAGGGGCTGACAGAGCTCCTGACCCTGAGAAGAGAAGCAGAGCACTTCTCCTGTAGCTCCAGAGCAATTTTCTGCTCTTTTCACCAACTCTTGCTCATGGTGTGCCTGGGAGAGGCCACCCACTGGGTGAGAGCTGTGAGTTCCTGTGACCTCTGCCCCACACAAGTCACAGATTTCACTCAGCTTGACTCCAGGAAAAGGAACAGAACTGCACCAGTGCCACAGCAGGGCCCAGAAACGTGTGAAGAAATCAGAACGCTGCTTTTAAAATTAGATCTTCTGATCCTCAGTGGGGAGAAATCTCCCCTGACCTTGTAAGCCACCCCAAGGCTCCATGAATTTCTTTTTTCAGGAGAACTTTTCATCCTACTCAGAAATTTTTTGTGGCTTTTTTTCTCTTTCTGCCACTTTATGAAAGGCCCAGCATGGCGGAACTCGGTCTCACCAGGTTGGTTCTGATGGGATCCAACTCACCTGGCTGCAGATGCTTCCAGGGAACAGTTCTACCAGGATTTATCTCCCAGCACTGGGTTTTGGCCAGCTGGAAGAATTCGGGATGGGTGGAGGTGTCCCTCTGGATTATCCACACCACCCACTCTACAGCCTGAGGTGTTCTGATGCAGAGGCCCCTCTGTCCCTCCAGTCCATGAAGGAATTTGGGCAGTGTTGGATGTTTGCTCTGGAGGAATTCCCTGCCTCCCATTCCAGCTGCCTCAGGACCTGCAGCCCAATCTCCCCACAATCCCAGAGCTTGGAAAAGCCCTCCAGGGTCATCAAGTCCAACTTTTGACCAACCCTCACATTGCCACCAGCCCAGAGCTCTGAGTGCCACATCCGAGCCTCCCAGGTGCCTCATTCCCACCTCCCTGAGCCCCAACCCAGCTCCTTCCCCCAGGAACAGGCCCTCTGGAAATCCCACCCAATCCTGGCCAAACTTCCAAAGGATATGTTTCTGCTGCAAGGAATTGATGAGGTCTTCTACTTTGGTCTGGAACTTCATGATGGATTTGCACTCACATGGATCTTCCTCTGGGGGTAACAACAGCAAGAGGATGAGTGGCACAAAGAAATTGATTTAATCAAAATCCTTGAGACCAGTGAAACAGGATAATTCTTATTTTCTATGTCAGAAACAGGAAGGAAATAAAAATATAATTATTTCTAATTATCTGATTGATCTCTTCTGGCTTTTACCTGTGTGAACAGAGAATGTCACATTTTTCTGTCATTTCAGCCATGAAAAGTCTTTCCAAGGTTTCCAGCTCCCTGGAAATCCACTGAGCTCTGCTCTTGATGATTCAAGTTTGCCCTAAAATTGCAGTCTGACAAAATAAAACCAACCTCTGTCTCCCCAACAACATCCAACAAAAATTGGAGGCACTGCTGCCATCAAGAGTGGTTTGAGCTTTGCTTCAGTAGCTCCAGTCCTTGAGAACCATGAGCGTAAATCAATTTGCTAATTTATGTCACTAATTTACATCTGTTCTTCAAGGAAAATTAACTTAGACTGGAACAGGAGAAAAAAAGATGACTGGGAAAGAAGGGGAGGGGTTACAAGGACACTCTGAGCCGAGCAAAAAAGGAGTAAATAAAAGAGAGAATTTTTAAAGGAAATGAATCACTGTCACCAAAACACAATGGGTTTAAACCAGCCAGGAGTAACCTAAAGCTGGAGATTAACAGAAGATTTCAAGGCAGCTGTTGAGAAATACAAACTGGCACTGGTAATCAAAGAAATGCAAATATCTCCTTGCCTTCCTTTTATTTTTAATACTCAAATGTAAACATATTTACCCAAATTAATATTTTACAAATAGTTTTTCTGAAATTTTTTTTTGAGGGCTGAAGCTTAAATGTATTTGAATTATTTATAAGTACAGTTTGTTGGTGGTTTCATATAGATCCCATCCTCTTGCTCTTGTATTGATCCTAATTTTTAAGGCAACTTGGCAAAGAGTCTCTGCCTTGAAATCCTGGCTCTGCAGACAAAGGGATTATCCCTCCCCAACTTCTCCAGGAGGAAAAGAAATCTCATCTTTGGGAACTTCCCTTTATGAAAAGGGAAGAAGAAGGGCAGAAAGGTGGAGGAAAAAGGAAGGAGAAGAGGATTTGGGAGAGGGAGACATGGCTGAGGTGTGGGAGTTGCTTTGCTTCAGGCAGCCACCCAAAATATTGATGTGTCCTGATCCTCCTGTGTATTCTGCCAGCTCCACACACTGGGAACAGGATGATTTTTATAACATCCACCTAGAAGGGCATTTTCATCCCTGTACTCCAGGCTGCAAATGCTGTGACTGAACCCCTCCATCCCCAGTGCTCTCTCACCAACCCAGATCTTCAGCTGCAGCTTCTTCAGGGACCTTTTCACCCCTCCAGTCCAACACTGACTGAACCCCTCCAACCCCAGCCCCCCTCACCAACACAGATCTTCAGCTGCAGCTTCTTCAGGGACCTTTTCACCCCTCCAGTCCAACACTGACTGAACCCCTCCAACCCCAGCCCCCCTCACCAACACAGATCTTCAGCTGCAGCTTCTCCAGTAGCATTTTCATCCCTCCACTCCATCCCAGTCCCCTCTCACCAACAGAGACTGAAGATCTGCAGCTTCTCCAAGGGCATTTTCACCCCTCCACTTCAGCCTTCAAACACTGGGACAGAACCCCTCCAATCCAAATCCCCTCTCCACCAACACAGATCTTTATCTGGCAGCTTCCTGAGGGGCGTTTTCACCCCTCTGCTCCACCCTTCAAATGCTGTGGCTGAGCCCCAGTCCCCTCTCACCAACACAGATCTTCATCTGCAGCTTCTTCCCGATCTTGCTGATGGTTCTGAAGTCGGCGGTGTAGAAATAATGCTCAGCCACGGGTTCTGAGGCGATCTCCCTCAGCTCATCCTCCACAGCATTGCCGACCCCCACGGCAAACATCCGAAATCCTGCCGGGATGGAGATCCTGCCAGGCTGGGCACCCTCGTCCACCCCCCACGCCCTAAACAGCTCCAGATCCCACCTGGGAATTAACCCCTTCACCTCCACCATTCCAGACCCCAATCAGCCAGGTCAAACAGGGACAAAGTGATTTTATAGGCAGAGATTTCATTAAAATTGACCAGACTATGGACAATGTGGCCACGGGAACAAGGTTTGCTCTGGAATGACTCCTTTCAGCCAGGTCAAACAGGGGCCAAAATATTTTTCAGGCAGAGTTTAACTAGAATTTCCCAGCAAATGACAACAAGAACAAGATTTTGGAAATGCAAGAAAGGGCAAGTGATGGCAACATCATCCCCCTGATATGGTAGTGGTAATGTAGCAAACGGAAACAGTGAGAATTTCCAAAATAGGCTCAGCCACTGTTAATCAAGCCCTGTTAACGAGCCCCTGAGTGGCAAAATCCCCCTGCACTGGAGAGCTGGGGTCAGCAGAGCTGAGCTGAGGCCCTCTAAAATTGTAGCCCCCAGTGGGAGTAAAGAACTTGTCCAGGGATTGTCCTGCTCTGCCAAGAGACTGATCTGCATTAAACCCGTTTCTATTGAACTGAAATGCAATTTTCCCATTTTGGGTGGTATTAATTAAGCCCTGATTTGAAATATTTGTCTCTACTCATCCATGCCCAGGCACTGGGAATGTTTCCCTGCTCCCCTCTTTCTTTCTCTGGATATAGCAAATGTTTGTTGTTTTTCTAAGGCTCAGCTCATGGAACAATTTTGCAGTCTCATTTTAAGGGCTTGTTTATCCCACAGCAATAACTTATGGACAGATAAGAGATTTCCTTGCAGGGACAAGAGAGAAGGGAGAGACAAGGCACAAAGTTTTATCACCAGGGAGGAATAAATTCTATAAATACACTTTATAAGAACCTTTTGTTTTATAAGAGCTGAACAGACCCATAAGCTGTCAGAGCTCTTTGTAAACATTGGTTTTTCACGAGCTCCCTGACCTCTCTTGTTATGTGCTGGCCCCGAGTCCCATCTAGTGGTGGAGAGTGAAGTTAAAAGGAAGGGAAGGATTCAGCAATTCCTGCTGAACTCCCAGGGGCTGGATCCATTTAATACAGGGGTTTCAGAGACTGGGAACGTGCTCAGCAGGTCAGCACAGGGCAGCTCTTGAGGCATTAATATTTCATGGAGCTCAGACACAGAAATCCATCAGTGTGTGGCCACTGAGTGCTTTTCCTACAACAGCAGCCGAGGAAAGTTTCTTATTAATGTGCCTGGGGTTCCTCCTTAGTCTGTGTCTGTGCTTTATTATTTTATTGCTTTTTCTTTGCCTTTTCCAGGCTTGAGGCTGATGCAGTCAAGCCACACTTGGCCCTACAACTCCTGGGATTTGTTGTCTTTGCCCCTGTGTGCCTCTGGTGCTCACCTGGGCTTCCTGACCAACCCTAGACAAATCCCAGACTGGCTTGGGTTAGGAGGGACCTTAGAGCTTCTCTTGTTCCACCATCTTCCACCAGCCCAGGTTGTTCCAAGCCCTGTCCAACCCTAAAGGTGCTGGAACCTCCTAATTCTAAATTCCCCCTGCAATTTCCTTCCACATTTTTGTGGAGCAATTAGACCCATTCCACAGGATAAAAGTCCACTGTGTTTATCCCATTCCAGGGGGTAAAACTCCACCCTGTCCATCTCATTCCAAGGGGGGAACTCCATCCTGTCCATCCTATCCCAAGGGGGTGGAATTCATCCTGCCCATCTCCTTTCAGGGGTGAAACTCCACCCTGTTCATCCCATCCTAAGCAGGTGGAACTCCATCCTGTCCATCCTATCCCAAGGGGGTGGAATTCATCCTGCCCATCCCATTCCTGGGGGTGGAAATCCATCCTGCCCATCCCATTCAGGGGGGAGAAGTTCATTGCCCAGCAGAAACTCCTCCAAAGACAGAGGGGAACTAAAACCAGCTCTTGGCAAACCAAGGTGCACCTGACACCCAAACTGAAACGCTCCAAGCTGTCTGTGAGCAAGGATAGTCAGGGAATATCTCCCTGGAATTACCCAGTATAACCTCCTTGTATCCTGAGAGACACATCCAGGGAAAAAGTCCTGCCTGTGCCAAGGCAGAAAGAAGTCCCTGAGAATTCAGGAGCCCTACCTGAGTCCTTGGCTTTCTTGGCAGCATCTGAGATGTAATCCTGAGAGCGCCCATCAGTGAAGACAATCCCCACCTTGGGGACCCCGGGCCGGGCTCCGTTGATGACGGAAAAGGAGCTGTCAACGAGGTATTTCAGAGCCTGGCCTGTCATGGTCCCCTTCTCCATGTAGGACATTTTCTTCACTGCTGCTTTGATGTCCTTCTTGTTCTTGAACTGCCCCAGGGGGAACTCCTGCCGCACAGAGCTGGAATACTGCACCAGCCCAACCTGGGCCTGCTTGTCCGACACCTCCAGCGAATCCACGATTTGGTTGATGAATTTCTTCACCAGCTCGAAGTTCTCAGGCCTCACACTCTTGGAACCATCGATGAGGAACACGAGGTCCAGGGCAGACCCCAAGCCACCATTGCAAGCTGAGGGAAAACACGAGAAGAGGGCAGAAGAAAGCAGCAAAGGCCTCAATAAATGATGTAGAAAAATAGAACCCTAATGCCATCTATTGCTGAGGAAATGGGGTTAATTAAAGAAAACCCAGCAAGAGATCCCAGTAATGTTTTGAAAGTGATTTTGGCTTGTAAGAGCAGGGCATCCCTTTCTGCCTTCTCTGAGCAGAACACCCCAGTGCTGTCCCCACCGTGCCCTCTGGGCTGGGCTCAGGGACCCCTCACGTACCAGTGCAGGTCTTGCCGTCGCTGTTGAGGCTGAAGCCGTCCCTGCAGGCACACCTGTAGGCCCCCGGGGTGCTGACACACACCTGCTCGCAGTCATGGTCCCCCGTGGCACACAGGTCAGACACCACTGCAGGGAGACCAGGGGGGCTTCAGGCAGAGCCTGGCCCGAGCCTCCCACCCACTCCCCCATGATTAAACCTGCTCTGCACTGGGACACAGCTCATTGATCCTGGACAGGGGCTGAGGCACAAGGACAAGGAAGAACTTTCCACAAGTCTCCCTGCTCCGAGGCACCCTGGAAATCCTGCCTGTCCTGAGGGCAAATCCAGCGGGGTGTGGGGAAAATCACAGCTCACCTCACTCTGCAAAGCTCCTGGGTGAGGCTTGGGTCCCAGCCACCCCCTGGGCTGGCCAGTTCCCAATTTTTCCAGCTCTGCAGTACAATTCTGAGTGGGGAGCTCCGCTGCCCTTCCTGGACAGGATCCATGTGAGAACAAACTTGGAATTCACCTCAGGGCTCTCCCTGCATCTGCAGCTCTCATAGCCATGCTCTCCAAACATCCCTGCTGCCCATCCTGCCCTGGCTGTGGCTCCTGGTGATGCCTTAAGTTTTAGCTTTTATATTTTTCAGATTCTGGGCTGTTTTGGTGAGTAGTTTTAGGTATCATATTGAGTGCTGCTAAGCTCTCTTCACAGAGCAGGGAAATAAAACAATTCCTGCTCCAGCTGGGGACCAAGGACAATTTTCAGGCCCAAGAACAAAACCAAGGGTGAAGGGAGAAGAACAAACAAGGAGGATGGAGCTGCATAACCTGGAGCTGTAATTGCACAATTAACTCCAAGATGCAAATGGACCAGAATTTATACAAGTGTGAGACCTCGTGATTGTTTGTCCATTTTGTGCCCATTTTGGGCTCACCTTGGGTGTGCCCAGCCGGGCTCTTGTGCTGCCCAGGTGTGCCCAGTGAGGCCTTTTAATAAATCCCCAATTTATCCTTTTGCTCTGGCTGCTCTCTGCTCCAGCTCAGCCTCCAGAAGGGATCACTGGGATGCTGAGCAAACAGCAGCTGAGGGGCAGCACCAGTGGTGCTGGGGAGGTGACAGTGCTGTCACAGTCATGGCAGCCAGGATGGCACACAGACACCAGAGCAGACAGAACTGAGGAGGCAAATTCAAAAGTTACAGATGCTGGGGAAAATTGTGCAGAAATCCAGGCACTGGCTTGGATTGAACTGATGGGAGATGGAGCAGAGTCTTTCCAAGTTATGGATTGTTATTTTGAGCCATTTGTGCTTGGTTCTACCCATATTTTGCACATTTTTTGGCCTTTCCACTTCCCGTGGCTGTACCAGCACTGGTAGATGTCCCAGTCCAAATCTCTGGGAGTTTTACTGCTCCTGGAGTTGCCTGTAGCTCCATTCTCTGATTGATGCTCTGGCTGGAGCACCAAGGGTTTCTTCTGTCCCCATGAGTTTGCTGAGCACTGTGGGAAGCACTTGGACACTTTTTCCAGCTGTCAGTCCCACAAATCCTGTGCTGTGCCCAAGCAGGGGGGTTTGGGTTTATCTCTGGGGTGGTTTGGGGCAGCTGCATGTGCAGAACACGAGAACAGGGACTTGGACATTCCCCTAGGGCTGTCCTCTGCTCCATGCAATAATCCCGGGTGCTTCTCTCACCTCCCAGGGCTCTTCCATGGGAGGAGCTTTGCCAGCTGCAAAGGGAAAGGATTTTTCCCCACAGTGTCACACGGTGAGGCCTCTGCACTGCTGCTGCCTCCTGATCCCAGGGCAGCCAACACAAACTCACACAAATATTCACGGCCTGGATTCCACCTCCCCAAATTCTCTCCTTCCTTTTGTATGAAGTGTTTGTTCCCCTCTTCCTGAACTCCTGCTGCAGCGATACCTGAAAATACCTGACTCACTCTGTAATCACCTGGATAATCCATGGCTTACTCTGTATCCAAAATTTCCCTCCTTTCCACAGAAGAGCCAATTTTCCATGACAAAAAGCTGCACCCCT
The DNA here is from genome assembly GCA_013397245.1 of Thryothorus ludovicianus. NCBI lineage: Eukaryota > Metazoa > Chordata > Aves > Passeriformes > Certhiidae > Thryothorus > Thryothorus ludovicianus. The sequence goes on along the minus strand of VZTB01011457.1, from coordinate 44,855 downwards.
TCATCACTTTCAGCCTGGAAGCTGAACCAGGAGATTTTACACGTCTCAGAACTGAGAGTTCTCCAAGCCCAGCTGTGTGTGTTTGGAATTCCAGGTGGATCCCACCTTTCAGGGAGTGTTGCCACACGTTTTGGCTTCCAGAGAATGGCAGTGAGAAGCCCCTGGGCCTCTCTTGCTGCCAGAAAATGAGGATTTATTAATGGCTCTTTCCTGCTGCCTTGGGGCGCATTTGGAAACAATAAAACATTTCCAGTCCTTCAGCAGCTACTGCAGGAGCAAAGCTGCATTTGTAGGATGGGCTTTATTGGATGGAGTTTGTAGGATGCTGTTTTTAGAGGATGAGGTTTGGAGGATGGTGGTTATATAGGATGCTGTTTCTATATAATGTTGTTTGTAGGGTGGTGTTTGTAGGATGCCGTTTGGAGGGTGGTGTTTTTATAGGATGGTGTTTTTATAGGATTGTGTTTTTATAGGATGGTGGTTTTGGGATGCTCGGGCTCCTTTGATATGCTGTGCATACAGGAATGAGATCCTGCTCCAGCCAGGAGAGATTCCTGCCCCACGAGGCTTCCAACCTCAAAAGCACCATCAGGCAAAGGCACCTCAGCCTCTGGCAGGAACTGGGACCATCCCTGTGGAACTGGGACCATCCCTGTGGAACTGGGAATGCAGGGGGCAATACTGGCTGGGGGAATTACAGAACAAATTCTCTTAACTGTCCCAAAGGGACGTGATCTCAGCTGTGCTAAAATCTCCTTTTCCAGATTGTTTTCCAGTGCCTCCAAGAGTGTGTGGATCATGTTTACAAACTCTCCAGTGCCATTGAAATCTGGAGATTTCTTTAATCAAATCCTGAAATCCCCTGAACAAAACCCTGCAGTTCTGGAGAGGCAACTTCAAAGAGCCTCTGTGTCCCACAGGGGTCTGATCCTGCAGGGCTTGGAGCAAGGAAGCAGAGGGATGAAGGGTGGTAATGGGTACAACTTCCATGGGAAAAGGAGGGGGATTTTGGAAAAGCGTCTGGAGGGACAGGACACAGGGAATGGCTTCCAGTGCCAGAGGACAGGGCTGGATGGGATCTTGGGCAGGAATTGTTCTCTGGGAGGGTGGGCAGGGCTGGGCTGGAATTGCCAGAGCAGCTGTGGCTGCCCCTGGATCCCTGGCAGTGTCCCAGGCCAGGCTGGACATTGGGGCTGGAGCAGCCTGGGACAGTGGGAGGGGTCCCTGCCATGGCAGGGGTGGGCTGGGATGAGCTTTCCAACCCCTTCCCACCCAAACCATTCCAGGATTCTCTGCAGAGGTCCATCCCAAATTCCACCCAAACCATTCCCAACTCCCTGCTGGCTGGCAGCCCCGCAGCTCCGGGCTGGGCACGCCAGGACTCACCACAGAAAGCCTCCTGGAACTTTTGGGTCAGCTTCTCGATGACGCTGTAGCTCTCCACATAATCCACGTGCTCGTCCAGGGGCTCGCTGGCCATCTGCCTCAGCGTGCCCATGTCCACCCTGCCCACGCCGATGGCAAAGATCTCGATGCCCGCGGCCCTGGCCCGGGCGGACACGTCCTGCACCCCGTCCTGGGGCCGGCCATCGGTCACCACGATGGCCACCTGCAACGGGCAGGGACGGGCTGGGTGGGCACTGATAGCTTCAGTCATGTCCCATGAATGTGGGAACAGGCCAGGGTAGGAGGGAAGGGTTTGCTTTTCTGAAATTGAGGGAAAAGGGAATCCCACCAGCTCTCCTCATCCTTTGGTGATCACACAAACTGCTTTTTTTAGGTGGAATTAATTTCTTTACAAGCTAGAAAAGCTAAACTGCCAAGGATTGAATGGTTTCACCAAGGAACAGCTGTCAGGGATTGATGGTTTCACCAAGAGAGAACTGATACATTCCCCTTTAAGGAAACTGAATTAAAATTTATGTTGTTCATAGCCAAACTCGAGCTCAAACTAAAGATCTTGAGGGACACTCAGGACAAGCCCAGCTGAGTGTAAGACTTCACAGAATCTCAGGAAATGTCATGGAAACGTGAGATGAAGGCTTCATCCCATTTATAGGTGGAGGAGCTGAAGGATGGAACTGAAACCATCTCCATGGAGAGAGAGCAGAAGAGGCTGAGGTCACATTGTGTGTCAGGGCCTGCCAGGGTTTGTGATTCTCTGTTCCAAAATAAACAGCAGGGATTAAACTCCACCCCTGCTAACCCCAGCATTAAAGTGGCAGCTGGTTTAAGTGGGAACTGGATTTCAGCTTGGATTAAACAAAGCCCTGAACCAGTCAAAAGCCTCCCAGGGTCCTGCTCCTGGTTTGTCCCTTTTCCTCTTTATTTTTCTTCTGAAAGAGAGTTTGTCACAGGACCTGAATTCTTGCTCTTTGCCAATTCTTTTGCCCCTTTTCCTTATGACTGATTTATTGTGACACCACTGCTGACTCCAAAGGAACAGCTTGGGCTGGAATGCAGAATAAGGAAAAACAGGAAAAATCTAGGGCTTTACAATTTAATTTCAGCTGTTTATCTGCACTTCCTAAGGGCTGCACAATTAAAAATTCCCAGGAGCATCATCATTCCACGACTGGTGCTTCCAAGAGGGAAAAAACCCCAAAAATTCAAGCCTTTCTCTTCTAGCATGGCAAAAATTAAGGCAAAGCATCACCTGCGGCAGGTGTGGGTGTGCGGTGTGGGGGAATGGATATGCCAAAGGAGCTCCAGGGTTTTACTGGGGCGGGAGCGGATCCATCCCTGCAGTGGAGCTTTTTGCCAGGAGAGAGAGCCCTGGGCTCAGCCTCAGCTCCAGCCGGGCTGCTCCACCTGCGCAGCGCCAGCAGCACGGCCCGGGGCTGCGGGGAGAGCCCCTCAAACCCGGCTGGCAGGGAACTACCAAATCAGGGGATGGAGGGGTTATGAAATCAGGGAATGGAGGGGTTACCAAATCAGGGAATGGAGGAGTTATGAAATCAGGGAATGGAGGGGTTATCACATCAGGGAATGGAGGGGTTACCAAATCAGGGACAGAGGATTTATCAAATCAGGGACAGAGGAGTTATCAAATCAGGGCATGAAAGAGTTATCAAATCAGGGAATGGAGGGGTTATCAAATCAGGGATCAGAGGAGTTATCAAATCAGGGACAGAGGAGTTATCAAATCAGGGATTGGAGACGTTATCAAATCAGGGCATGGAGGAGTTATCAAACCAGGGAATGGAGGAGTTACCAAATCAGGGAATGGAGGAGTTATCAAATCAGGGATCAGAGGAGTTATCAAATCAGGGATCAGAGGCTTTATCGGGGATCGGAGGAGTTATCAAATCAGGGCATGGAGGAGTTAACAAATCAGGAATCGGAGGAGTTATCAAATCAGGGAATGGAGGAGTTATCAAATCAGGGATCAGAGGAGTTATCAAATCAGGAATCAGAGACATTATTAAATCATGGATCGGAGGTGTTAACAAATCAGAGAATAAGAGGCGTTATCAAATCAGGGATCAGAGGCTTTATCAGGGATTGGAGGCATTATCAAATCAGGGAATAGAGGTGTTTTCAAACCAGGGATCAGAGGCATTATCAAATCAGGGAATAGAGGTGTTATCAAACCAGGGATCAGAGGCATTATCAAATCAGGGACCAAATCCTATCAGCAGGTCCTGTCAGCAGCCGGGTGTCCTCCTACAATTCTCTTTCTAAATCAAGCAATTCTCCAGGTTTTATCAGCTCATCTTCAGCTGAGCCTGAGCCCAGTTAAGGCTGAGCCTAGCTAAACCCAAGCCCAGATAAACCCCAGATGGGGTGGGGCTGCAGCGCCCACACCTGGATGTGATAATCTGCATGGACTGAAATCTGCCATAAAGGACTCAAAATTCACCTTGCTTCCTGCTGCGCTGTTGGAGAAAACAAAACTTCTGGATACAGAGTTGGGATTGGGAATTAATCAGAGAACCCATGAGGAAAATGAATGTAACAGTGAGAGGAAGGCAGGGGAGCTCTCTGTGACAGCCTGTCAGAAAGAGTGTAAAAAATATCTCTTCATACCACATTTGGTTAGCCCAATCATCAGGAAATCCTATTTTTTTCCTAGGATTCCTACCATAGGTGTTTTCCCTGCATCCAGCCTGAGTCAGTGTGAAAAAATGTCCTTTTTTAAATTATTATTTTCAAACCTACTTTCAAATTATTTGCACTCTGAGGATCTCTGTAATTCCCTATCATTGAAAAAGCTGAGTCTTGGCGTGTGCCTGGTTTGGGAAAGGAGGGAAGGAGCAGCCTCTGGATCCTGGAGGGGCTGGCACTGCTCAGCCATGTGAGAGGAATTACGAGCAGGTGAAGCTTCTGCTCCCTCCAACAGCTGAATTTTGCCCTGATCCTCAGTTTTGCCCTGGGGAAACTCAGAAATTTTGCTTTTCAAGGTCAAACCTTGTGATCATTTAACCAGCAGCTTTCCCTGTGAATTCCTGACATTCTGGATCCCTCATCCTTCTGTCAGACAGAAATCCCATGTGCTCTGACACAATTTATTCCTGGTTATCTCAGACACCCGAGCATTCCTGAGCATTGCTTAGCATTCCCAGGTATTCCCAGTGCCAGGCTGGCATTTCCCAGCGATCCCACAGCTGATGAGGGAGGGATGGCTCATTATGCCCTGGGAACGTGATGTTCCAGCAGTGCTCCAAGGACAATCAGGCAGGAAGCTGCACAAGCCCTGGATTTGCTCAGCAATTTGCCAATGTATTTGTTGTTCTTCCCTAAAAAATAAGGTGAAAGTAATTGGGCTCCCTGCGGGTTTTGAGAAAGGTGGGAGCAGGTTTTTCTCGTTGCTCCTAGGGAAACAAATTGTGCTTTTCCCTGGCTGGGGGTGACATTTGCTGCACAAAGCAAGAACAAAGCACCGTGTGATGTTTTGGGATGTTGACAACCAGATTTGCACCAGGATTTGTTGGATTTCTGCTGTGGGAAGGAGCAAGGACCGTGTCCGGTGTTTCTAGAAGCTGCACCTCCCTAAATCCCTGCATGACCTGTTCCTCCTCCCAGGCAGGGGATGGGGTCACCCTGAGCAGAAGGGAATAGCTGGCTGGATTTCAAGGCAGAGGAAAAAAGTGAAAAAAATAATTAGGGGACCAAGAATACAAAGAATTGTATTCAAAAGGAGCTTTTCACCTTGGAGATGTTGAAAAGCCACCCAGGCACGGTCCTGAGCAGCCCCACTGGAGCACAGGGTGAGCTCCAGAGACCCCTCCCAACCCTTTTCTCTGATTCTGACTTGAATCAGCTCCAGAGTGGAAGAGGGAAAAGCAAGGAGTGATTTCTCTTTTTTCCCCCCTTTTTATTAATGCCTCAGATAAATCCTTCCAAAGCCCACTGCTCTCAGCTTTTCCAGGAAAAAAGCTTTTCTCTCCTGTCCAGGAAAGGAGGTTTCAGGGAGACTGGAAATCCAGGATAGTTTGTCCCACACTACCAGAGGTGACAGGGAACAGCAAGGCTTGGGAGAGCTGTCTAGCAGCAGGAAAAGAGTGCACCAGGAGAGGGGATATTGAATGGTATGGAAGAGATTCCAGAGATGAGGATCCTGCATTTTCATGGACAGCTCAGTGGAAATGTCTCTCCAATCTACAGGAGCAGCCAATGCTGTGGGTAATTGTCAGACTGCATTTAGAACAAAAATTGAGACTATGACTGGATGTGTTATAATGAGTTTTCTATTTTCTTTCACTAAGTCCCAAAGATGAGCTTCTTTTTCAAGAGGAATTGAGAGGTTTGAACTTCCCAGAGATTTTCAAGAACTGAGAGATTTGAAGCTCCCAGAAGTTTTCAAGAATTGAGAGATTGGAACTTCTCAGAGGTTTCCAAGAAGATTTGAGAGGTTTGAATCTCTCAGAAGAATCGAAGAATGGAGATGTTTCAACTTCCCAAAGGCTTTCAAGAAGAATTGAGAGGTTTGAACCTCTTGAAGGTTTCCAAGAGCTGAGAAGTTTGAACCACCCAGAGGTTTCCAAAAATAGTTGAGATGTTTGAATCTTCTAGAGGTCTTCAAGAATTGAGATATTTGAACCTCTCAGAGGTTTCCAAGAATTGAAGGGTTCGCACCTCCCAGAGAATTCAAAGAATTGAGGGGTTCACACCTCCCAGAGGTTTCCAAGAAGAATTGAGAGGTGTGAACTTCCTGGAGGCTCTCAACCCTTCAGTCTGCACCTCCCAGAGATCTTCCACCTGTGACAATCAACCCCCACTAGTCCACACACAACCAAAGCCCAGAGAAAATCACCTTTCTGCTCTTTCCAACCACCCCACGACAAGTCCCACCCAAGGACCTGGAGGAAGCAGAGCCTCCCCTCGCCTCCTCACCTTTCTGAAGTTGGGCGCGCTGCCCCTGCCGCCCTCGGCGGCGCTGAAGGCGCGGCTGATGGCGAACTGGATGGCCAGGCCCGTCATGGTGCCCGTGGACAGGGGCTGGATCCTGCTCACGGCCTGCAGCAGGGCCGCCCTGCTCTGGGGGCTCTGCAGGGACAGCTCGCTGCGCACGGAGCTGGCGTAGTTGACGACGCCCACGCGGGTGGCGTTGGGGCCCACGTCCAGCGCCTCGATCACGCGCGACACGAACACTTTGATCTTCTCGAACTCGTGCGGCCGCACGCTGCGGGAGCTGTCCAGGATGAACACCAGGTCCGTGGGCTTGGTCCTGCACAGGGTACCTGGGGACAGCAGGGACGGAGGGGAAATCAAGGGGAAAAGTGTCCCAGGAGGGAGAGAACGGCGCAGGTAAAGCTGCACTGAGCAGAGAGGAGCTGCAGGCTTCAGTGCTTTAACTGAATGTTTTAAATGTGATTTTGCTTTTCTAGGGAAGCACCTGCAGGAAAGCAGAGATCCTGGGGGGCGACACGNACTTCTGATGAGCAGTGGGTCCCTTATAAACCCCGGGCTGTCTCAAAGGGCTGCAGGAAACCTCATCCCCCTACGGCAGCAAAGAGAGAGGGAAGGAGGGAAGAAGGGAAGGCATGGACGGGGCAGAAGGAAGGTGTGGAAGGAAGGGAGGAAGGGAGGNAAGGAAGGAAGGAAGGAAGGAAGGAAGGAAGGAAGGAAGGGAGGGAGGGAGGGAGGGAGGGGATAAAGCTGTGGACTGAAACCTGAGCTGCATTTCTGCCTCCAAAGAGGCTGGAAAGGAATTACTGCACCTCAGACCTGGATAACCAATCCTCATGGATATCAGTTAATGGGAATGGGACCAGAACCAGGCACAACACTCAGCAATCAGCTGGGATTGGGAACAACATTCCCAGGCTAAGCCCCCAGCACAACCGGAGCCAGACCACTGTTCCCCAGTAATGGCACCAGTAATGAACCCCAGTAACAGCACAGAGCTGGTTCATGTCTGTCAGGGGGAAACAACAGAGACATCTGTAACCCATAATTGATAATTAATAATTAACAGTTAATCTCTACAGCCCCATGAATATCCACAGTGAAAAGGAGAGGCTATAAACAGGAGGCATCAGGAATTCAACAAACTGAATGATTGTTATTATTATTATTATTTTAATTTCTTGCTTTCACACCATTTTCCATCTTCATTTTCAGTTGTGGCAAGACATGAAAAAAGTCTGGTGTTTTTTATGATTTCCTAAATGAATGGCCCCATTTCCCCCAGCAGATCTATGACATTCTGTTCTTTTTAATTTTTTTTTTTCAAAGTACTTTGTTAATATTAGATTTCTGCAGTGCCCAGAGAGTTCCTGTCATAAAGGAGATTTCTGTGGACAGATTTTTAAATGGGAGCTTTTGGGCCAACAAATCTGCTCCAAATCATGACATAAATATTACAGCTGGTCCTCAGCGTGAGATCTAATGGGGCTTTCAGTCTTTGAGGCAGATAAAAATAAATACCCTGCAATGGATCCATAAAGGAAATAATCAGGATTGTTTCCTGAGAGGCATCGAGGCTGAATCTGCTCCAGAAAGGTCTGGAAAGGTGGGAGTAAAGCAGGCAGTGGTCACTTTGTCAGGAGCTCTCTAATTCCCACTAAAATACAATCTAACATTTTCCCATAGGAATTAATTTCATTTTCCACCCATAATTCATTGCAGAGGAAGGAAAACTCCCTGGAAGATCCATCTGCAGCACTGGAAATGCCTTTTCCAGGGGTTGTTTGTGCCCAGTTTACAGGTGAGAAATGAAGGTCCAGAGAAAGGCTTAAAGCCTTGCAATTAATTCCTCCAGAAATGAAACACACATCCCCCCTTGTGCTGATGAATCATCCCTGGATTTAGTGACAAACTAAGCAGGAAAAGTTATTTCATTTCCCTAAGAACAGGTGGAGCAAATAGAAATTTTGAAGTCTAGCTACTTTATTTATTTCTGCTCTGCACTTTGGCCCTAAATAATATTTTTAACCTCCTTTTATGAGAGTGGAGTTTATTTCAGAGTAAGGAAGAGTAAAGGGGGGTAATCAGGTGGGAGATTTTTGGGATTTCAGCCACAGTCATGGTCTGCAGGACAGGCCCTATTCTCTCCAGGAGGTGACAGTCACTTGCTCGGACACCTTGACTCAGCATAGTTCAGTTAAAACTGGAATTAAACCAGAAATAAAATCTTCCTCTATATTTACAAATAGCCACACTAAGAATTATGCAGGAATAGTTGAATTCATGCCCTGACTTAGCAGAAAATCCCTCTCAGGCCATTTTTTCCATTTCTGTTAAAACCCTGGGCAGGCAGCGCAGTAACCCGGGACTAGCAGGGGTTTATTTTAGAGAGGTGACTGCTCACAGCGAGCTGAGCTCAGTCACTGCTCTGTTTCATTTCCCGTCTTTGCACAGCAAAGGGAACCCTCCTCTCCCAAATTCCTGAGGAGAAAGGGGTCAGTTTATCTGAAATCCCCCCTCCCTCAGCCCCAGGTACCTCTGCAGTCACTGTGACACCTGTACAGCTCCAGCTGCCCGTGGCTGTGTGCGAGGCATCATCATCAGACCCTCCAAACATTTTTAATTCCCAGAAGTCTGGCCTTGCAGTCGAGTTTACCTCTCCTGCAGCAATTCCTCCAGGCTGCCTGGAGCCCAGGGAAGGACAGAGATGCTCCTGAGGACCAGACCCTCTCTTCTCTGGGTGTCTATCCCTTCCCTGTGTGTCCAATGATATTCTGGGTGTCCAGCCCTTCCTCAGCTGTCTCCCCCATGATTGTTTGTCCAGCCCTTCTTTGGGTGTCCAGCTCTTCTCTGGGTGTCCAGCCCTTCCCCAGGTGTCCAGCTCTTCGCTGGGTGTCCAGCTCTGCCCCAAGTGTCAAGCTCTGCTCCAGGTGTCCAGCCCTTCCCTGCATGTCCAGCCCTTCCCTGCATGTTCAGCCCTTCCCCAGGTGTCCATCCCTTCCCTGGGTGTCCTGCCCTGCCCCAGGTGTCCAGCCCATGCTGGCACTCATTCCAGGCTGGGGTTTAGAGCCCATGCAAGCTGCAGAGCAGGCAGCTCACCTGTTCCTGGCTGCCCTACTCCACACCTGGGAAGCCAAAACACAGCAGGATTTTACTCAGGAACAGATGAAGAAAATCCAAGGAAAGTCCCGTTCCCAGCAACCCGACCCAGACCTCCTGCTCGGGAGGTGCCCCAGGGATGCCCGGCCAATTCCTGCTCCAGCTCCCAGCCAAGGCAGCCCCTGTGGAGCTGGAGAGAGGAGGGAGGGCAGAGCCCTTGTCCCACCCGGGCCTCCTCCAGCCCCAAGGGTGACCCGGGGCCGCCTGTGCTGTCCCCACAGGAGCCAGCCCAGCCCCCAGGTCCTGCTGCCCCGGGGACACACCGGACACAGCTCCTCCACTTCCCGGGCTGTTGCTGGGCATTCCCTCCTCCTTCCCCGTCCCCAGCGCCAGGCGGAGGCACAGGGGACCCCCAGCCCCTCCCGGCTCCCCACTCACCGCGGGGCTGCGGAGGGGCCCCGGCGGCGCCCAGGCTGTGCAGGAGCAGCAGCAGCGAGAGCAGCAGGGCAGAGCAGATCCTGGCCATGGCTGTGCCGGGGCCGGAGCCGGGCTGGGAGTGCGGGGCAGAGCGCTGGCCCCGAGTATTAACCTGCCCTGCTGCGGAGGCTCCGAGCCAGCCCCTGACACGCCGGGCCGGGGGGGCAGCGAGGGGAGAGGGGCAGGAAGAAGGAGCAGGAGGAGATGCTGCTCCAGGGTGGGCAGGGGGCGATGCCCAGCCCTGCCCTGCCCCCGGGGCCCCCAGCCCCCCACAATGGCCCCATTGCTGCGGAGGGCACGGGGAGCTATAAAGGGCCGCGGAGCGGGGGAAGGGGGGGAATGCGGGGCTGGCACAGTGGGACCAGTGAGAGCGTCCCCTCCCTGGGGGCTGGGGCGGGGCCGTCACTCAGCGG
>VZTB01011457.1:1329-20524 GCA_013397245.1 Thryothorus ludovicianus | reverse complement strand
CTGCCCAGGTGTGCCCAGGGAGGCCTTTTTAAAAATCCCCAATTTATCCTTTTGCTCTGGCTGCTCTCTGCTCCAGATCAGCCTCCAGAAGGCATCAAACTCACAAGCAGCACTTTCTGCCCAAGTACCTGGAAGAATCTGGTTTTCTCCAAAGGGCTGAAGGTGAAAAATCAGTTCTCTGAGCCACTGAAGTAATAAAAGAATAAAAACTTTCTCCAGTGGAGTTTTCTGAGGCAGCAGCAGGGTTTAGCTCCTGGTTTAATGAACTTTGGGAGCATCAGGGTGGAGAACCCTGCTCCCATCAGAGTGGACACAGCCACTCCCACAATGAAAGCTCTCACCTGCTGCTCAATAATCTCTTTTAGTTGGGCATTTTTCAGCAGAGGACTTTGCTGTGTTTGTTTTCAACCTTCCTCTCCTTCTAGAGAGGAATGGGCAGTGATGATTTGGGGATATAAGGGGGATTTTGCTTTGTAACTCACAGAAGAGTAAAAGGAGATATTTGTACAAGTAATCTCATGTAATCTCAATAATCTCATTTATTTGGGCACATTACAGCAGAAGATTTTGCTGTGGCTTTTTTTCAACCTTCCTCTCCTTCTAGAGAGGAATGGGCAGTGATGATTTGGGGATATAAGGAGGATTTTGCTTTGTAACTCACACAGAAGAGTAAAGGCAAGGATTTGGATAAAGCATATGGAAGCACAGCTCCCACTGTGCCCAAGGAGAAGCCAGCAAGGCAGATTTGGGAGAGAATTAAAGTTGGATTTTCCTGGAGGAGCCTCAGTTCAGAGCCTTTTACCTTGAGGAAGAGCACGGCCACGAAGGCGATGGTGAAGGTGATCATCACTTTGGCGTATTCCTCTGCTGGCAGCTTCTCCAGGGCTGGCAAAGAGCCCTGGGGGAAAAGGGAGAAGGTGTCAGAGCCAAACCCTCATTCCCTGTGCCAGGGGCACCTGCAGAGAGGGGCTCAAGGTTCAGACAGAACCAGGAAGGAAGGATTTTCACTGGCAGCAGGATCACAGGGATATTGTTTTCCTCCTGCTGTTTCCACTCCCCGGGCAAAGCCCTGTTTAATTTAGAACTCCTAAAATTTAGATTTCCACATTTGCCACCAGCCTGGATTTTCCTGCACTTTCTCTAGAGAAACCTGGGATCATGATCCCTGTGCCTTAAATCAGTGTCTCCATCCTTCCCTAGGAATGTGATGATTCCATCCATTCACAACAACACTGGGGTGGGACTTATTAAACATGACTGTTTAATAAAGATGAAATGTGAGGCATTTTCCATGCAGACTGTTCCACCTGAGCCACTTTGCTCTGCAATTTGACCCCTCAGATTCCTACAAGGAGAAACAAGGTGTATTTTTAAGGAACACGGGAACTGTCAGGAACATGGAAAATCCTCCTCGTCAGACTGAGCAGTTCTGGATGTTCCAGAGAGGTCAGAGAAGCTGCACAGCCATGGAATGGGAATTGTTTGGAGTTCCCAGTGTGGAAAATGAGTGGAGCTGGGTCCAGACCTACCCTGCTGTCCACAGGCTTGAGGCTGAGGTAGGTGGGCACCTCCATGTAGGAGCTGCACAGGGTGAGGATGCTCAGGCAGAAATCCAGCAGCTGCAGAGCCAGCAGGGGAATCCTGGAGTGGCCCTGCTGAGGGGGACAGGAATTGGGTTACAGTCACACAACTGGGTCACTTCTGCAGATTATTCACACCTTACAGAGAGCCTGTGGTTAGTTCACACGGAGTTGAAACCACTAAATTTCCTTAAATTCAACCCAAACCTTCCCTTCTGCTGGCCAAAGGAGTGAGCAAACCATTTGTGGAGCTTCACCTGAGCTCCACAGGAGCTTCTGGCTGGAGCAGTGACAGTCCCAGTTTATCTCCAGCAAACCCCTCCTGCCAGGGCACTCCCAGAGCCATTTCCCTCAGAGCCAGGAGAAAATCAGCATTCCCAGACAGGGGAAAACAAATATCCCAGCTGCCAGCAGCTTCCTTCAGCCTCCAAGGAGTGCATCCTGTGTCCAGCCTGGAGAAACCACCCTTACATCTGGATTCAGCACCCTGAAAGTCTTTTCCAATCTAAAGGGTTCCATGAAGAAGCACGACCCAAGGTAATGATCCTTCATTCCATCCCAAATGATTCCATGACAAAGCACAGCCCAAGCTAACCATCCTTTACTCCAGCCTAAAGGATTCCATGGAGAACCACAGCCCAGGGTAACCATCCCTCATTCCAACCTTCCAGGACCCTAAAGGTATTTTCCAAACTAAAGGATTCCATGACAAACCACAGCCCCAGGAAAAGATTCTTCATTCCAACCTAAAGGATTCCATGCAGAACCACCCCCAAGCTAAGGAACCTCCATTCCAGGCATTCCCCACCTCCAGGAAAGCCAGGAGCTCCAAGGAGGAACTGTCACCCACCCAGGAGCCCCCAGGAAGAGCTGTCACCCACCCAGGAGCTCCAAGGAGGATTTGTCACCCACCCAGGAGCCCCCAGGAAGAGCTGTCACCCACCCAGGAGCTCCAAGGAGGATTTGTCACCCACCCAGGAGCCCCCAGGAAGAGCTGTCACCCACCCAGGAGCTCCAAGGAGGATTTGTCACCCACCCAGGAGCCCCCAGGAAGAGCTGTCACCCACCCAGGAGCTCCAAGGAGGATTTGTCACCCACCCAGGAGCCCCCAGGAAGAGCTGTCACCCACCCAGGAGCTCCAAGGAGGATTTGTCACCCACCCAGGAGCCCCCAGGAAGAGCTGTCACCCACCCAGGAGCTCCAAGGAGGATTTGTCACCCACCCAGGAGCCCCCAGGAAGAGCTGTCACCCACCCAGGAGCTCCAAGGAGGATTTGTCACCCACCCAGGAGCCCCCAGGAAGAGCTGTCACCCACCCAGGAGCTCCAAGGAGGATTTGTCACCCACCCAGGAGCCCCCAGGAAGAGCTGTCACCCACCCAGGAGCTCCAAGGAGGATTTGTCACCCACCCAGGAGCCCCCAGGAAGAGCTGTCACCCACCCAGGAGCTCCAAGGAGGATTTGTCACCCACCCAGGAGCCCCCAGGAAGAGCTGTCACCCACCCAGGAGCTCCAAGGAGGATTTGTCACCCACCCAGGAGCCCCCAGGAAGAGCTGTCACCCACCCAGGAGCTCCAAGGAGGATTTGTCACCCACCCAGGAGCCCCCAGGAAGAGCTGTCACCCACCCAGGAGCTCCAAGGAGGATTTGTCACCCACCCAGGAGCCCCCAGGAGGAACTGTCACCCACCGTGTGGCCCAGGGAGGACACGGAGGTGATCACTGGCACCTGGATGTAGGAGCTGAACATGGTCAGGAGGCTGAGGAGGAAATCAACGACTTGCAGAGCCATGAAGGGGATCAGGAGCCGCTCCCTTTTCTGAGGAGGAAAAGCAGTGCCGGTTATTCCCATTCCCAATGGGAAATGAGAACAGCTGGCAACAGCTGGAAGGACTTAGATGGTGCTCCAAGAACTAACACTTCCCTGGGATTTCTGATTTTAGTGACAACTGAGCCAGAGAAAACAGGGCATCAATGCTGATTTTTGTCCCCTCTTTGGAAAATTCCTGTGAATTCTGTGACAATTCCCATCAGAGCTGTCATCCAATTGTCCTTAAAATTTTCCTCTGCAGAAGGACAACTGGGTTATTTGGGGGGTATTTAATGCTTAGAACTCTGCCACCATCACATTCCTGGTGTTTCCACCCCAAGGCCTGGTCATTCCTCCTGCTGAGCTGGGAGGTGACAGCTCTCTCACGGGACCTGACTTGCAACAGAGCAAGGTAACGAGGCAAGAAAACCTTTTGAAATCATAAAATCTCCTTCATTTAACACCAAACACAAGCCCGAGGGAAATGTTGCCCAGATTTGGTAAATTTGGGTGTTTGAAGCTTTTCACAGGAACTTCAAACTAGTCCCTCTCCTCCTCTGGAAACAGGAGACATTTCATCTGTCTTTTTTTTCTGTGTGATTTTGTGATTCCAGGATTTTTATCTGCCTTTTTTCCTGTGTGATTCTGGGATTTTTATCTGCCTATTTTTTCTGTGTGATTTTGTGATTCCAGGATTTTTATCTGCCTTTTTTCCTGTGTGATTCTGGGATTTTTATCTGCCTTTTCTTTCTGTGTGATTTTGTGATTCTGGGTTTTTTATCTGCCTTTCTTCTTGTATGATTTTGTGATTTTTATCTGCCTTTTTTTTTTTCCCCAGTGTGATTTTGTGATTCTGAGACTTCTATCTGCCTATGTTTTTTCCTGTGTGACTCTGAGATTCTGGGAATTTTATCTGCCTTTTTTCTTGTGTGATTTTGTGATTTTTATATGCCTTTTATTTTTTTTTTTCTATGTGATTTTTGTGATTCTGGGATTTTTATCTGCCTTTTCCCCTGTGTGATTCTGGGATTCTGGGGGGGATTTTCCTGCTTTTTTTGACCATAATTCCAGCGAGCAGCCTCCAAAACCTGAATGTTGTTTGTGGGGAATGTACCTTGAGCACCCCGAGCAGGAGGTGGAAGCTGATGAAGAACAACACAAGGATCAGCAGGAAACTGGTGGCGACATCAGCTGAAAAGGATAAAAATGATAAAAAGAATCACCACATCACCAAAAGATGTCCCAACTACATCACACCCCTAAGGGAGAGTTCAACCTGTTCCAAAGAATTGTGTCTGAGGAGGGATTCATGCCGTGCAGCTGGAATTAACCCTCTTTTCCCTTTTTACTCCCATTTTTCATCTCTCTTTGAAGTTCCTGTACCCACCAGGCCATGCAGGCTGTGAGCTCGAGGGAATCAAGGCCTGCAATGTTAAATATCTCAGGCTACAAAATGAAGTATTAAAAAAAACCCAGAAAGCTTCTGGATCATAGCTCTGAGCTGGAAATTATTTGAAGATTGAAAGGCAGATAAAGGAACCAGCAGTGAAACGCTGAAGGATCTCCAGAATCTCTCAGACAAGAGCAGGAATTTTAAATCCCCACCACTGAAGAGGCCAGGGAGGGTCAAGGGGGGATCTCTCCTCCCAGCTCTGCAGCTGTGGGGTGCAAGGGACACCTAAAAAATACAATGTGACCTTAGGGTGATTTTTGGCAGCTGCTTTGGGTGCAGAGGGTGATCTTTTATATCCATGAAGCTCCTGCTCAGCCTCTGCCTGGAAGCAATTTTCCCTCCTGGAATCACAGCCTGCCCTGGTGCTGATTCACCTCTCCAGAGGCAAAATTCTTCTGCTTTTTTTTTTTTTTTATCTGCCTCTGCACAACCTTTCCCAGAGCCTACTCCAATTTCTTTCTCCTGTTTCACCTGAATTTAAAACAGCACTGGCTAGTTTGGGTTCTTCAATTCCTAAATGCTTCAAGAAATGGTTCAATTCTGCTAGAAAAGAGACAAACTTTTAAATTTCTGTCTTTTTTTAAAGCAGCTAATCCTTCTTGTGGGTGCACAGGACTAATGATCCTTGGGGGTCCCTTCCAGATGAGGATATTTCACACAGCCATGAATAAATCCAGTGCCTGGCTCTGTTTTATCCATCACCCCCCCACTGTTTCCATAAGGAACTCTGGGAATTGTGCCTGTCGAGTCCCTGTCATATTCCAGCTGCTCTGAAATCCTTTACTGCTCCACACCAGCCTTTTTTCCCCAGGAAAATGCATCTCCATCTCGCCCAGCTCTGAGTGTTCACCTCGAGCTTTGGTCCCGCTTTGGTGAGGGAAGATTTCAGTGCTTGGGCAGACCCCAAGTTATCCTTTATTCCCTTTTGAGAATCAGATATTCTTTATTCCAGTGAATATTTCTTCACTAAATTTCTTTTTCTTCTATTGTTGCCAAGAGGATAAAATTATTCCCAAAGAAGTCAAGGCAGAGAAACCTGCCCCTGTTTTTCACTGATAACTGTCACAGCTTTATCAGACATTTGCTGTGTTTAGGGGGAAGTGCAAAGATTCCCCCCAGGGCAAAGGCACACAAATCTACTCCCAGCTCCAGAAAGGATGAAAAATGTCATTGAGAAGCTCTGGAACAATTCCAGGTTTGTTGGAGACCTTCTTGAGCCATGTCTGGGCAGGTGGCAGCAGCAGTGCCACCTTTCCCATCCTCCCTCTGCTGACAGAGCTCGTTAAAATGCAATTTTAATTAATTTCAATTGATACAAAAGGAGTTTTCGGTTCCTCTCCTGTCTCATCTTTAAATCTTCTCCAGAACTAGCTTTGCTGATGGGGAGTGTGCAGTGTGGAAGGGAGCTCTGCCCTGCACTTCTTCCCCCCAGCACGAGGAGCCTCTTCCTTCCTCAGGCTTGGGGAAAAACGCTCTGAGGAGGCTGCAACCCCCCAGAAGCCAAAAAAAGCTGATGTCGAGGGGGAATGGAGCCATCTGGAGGGGTGGGATGCAGGGAATGACCCAAATCATCCACTTAGCCTGCACCAGGACAGGAGGGCTGTGATGTGCAAGGCACAGAAACAGCTTTGCCTCAAAACCTGGAAAAACCCCAACGCAGGAGCTGCTCCTGCCCAAGCCATGGGAGTTGTGACCAGAGGAGGAGGGAATCTCCACAAACAGTGAAGAGACACCCCCTAGACTCAGCAAACTCCGAGGGAGAGGGGAAAGGGCTTTGCCTCCTGGAGAAAATCAGGAACACAAAGGGCAGCTCCCTCCAAAGGCAGCCACTGCTGCCTTCCCTCAGCTCCCAGGGCTGTGGGACAGCCAGAATTCCAAGTCAGAACAACAACCCCACCTTTGAAGAGAAGGGGAGCAGAACCAAGCCTGGGATGTGGTGCACTAAGATCCAAAAATTAACTGTGAACAGCCTAAACCCAAAACAGAGTTTAACAAAGGAGCCAGACTCAGCCTTTGTGGGACCAGCCCTGAAGGAGCCAATCCCATTAAAACCCAGGTTGCCCAAAGCCTTTTCCCTAAAGGAGCCAATCTAATTAAAGCCCAAATTCCCAAAGCCTTCTCCCTAAAGGAGTCAGTCACAGTCCCATTAAACCCCAAATTCCCAAAGCCTTTTCCCTAAAGGAGCCGATGTTGATCCCATTAAAACCCAAATTCCCAAAGCCTTTTCCCTAAAGGAGCCAATCCCAATCAAACCCAAATTCCCAAAGCCTTTTCCCTAAAAGAGCCAATCCCAATCCCATTAAACCCCAAATTCCCAAAGCCTTTTCCCTGAAGGAGCCAATCCCATTGAAGCCCAAACTCCCAAAGCCTTTTCCCTGGTTTTGCCCAGCACTCTGGAGTTTGCCCAGAGAGGAATTCTCTCCTCATTCTGGGATTTTCTGGGGTCCAGCACAGCCACGTTCTCCTGCCTCTCTCTCGTGGGCTCCTGCTCCAGCTCTCTAGCAGGATCCCTAATTAATTGAGAAATGGCCATTGCCAGCTAATTGCCCAGCTGGATTTTCCAGGCAGAACCTGGATCAAAACCCCCCAAACCAAACAATGAAGTAACAAAACCCCCATAATCCCACAAACACAAAAGGGATTGAAAGAAAAGGAAAACCAAGGGAAAAAAACTTCCCATGAGCTGTCTGCCTCCTGTTTGTTCCCAGGACACAGAGTGATCCTCCCTGCTGCCAGCAGGGAGGGGTTGGTGCCATGGACAAAAAAACCAAAAAAGCACAACAAAAAACCCCCTAAACCTCCCAAATAAACAAAACAAAAACCTAAATAAACAAAAACACAAACAAAAACCCAAATAAGCAAACAAAACCACAAACAAACAAAACCCACAAAACCCAAAAAACAAAAACTCAATTAAACAAACAACTCCCCAAAAAACCAAACAAAAACCCAAACAAACAAGACTCCAAACCAACAAACAAAAAATAACCAAAAAAAATAAAACAAATAATCCCAAAAAACAAAAACTAAAAAATCCCAAAGACTCAAACCAACAAAGAAAACCCAAAAAACCCAAACAAATAAACTAAACCCTGATAAACAAAACCCACATAAACAAACAAAACTCCCAAACAAAACCCAAACAAAACAAAACCCAAATAAACAAAACTCTCAAACCAACAAACAAACAAAAATCCAACCCAAAAACAAACATAAAAAAACCAAAAAAACAAAACCAAATAAACAAAAGAAAAAGCAAACAACAGAACTCCACCCGAACCAAAAACAACCCAAAAACCCCCACAAAACAGCAAAACAAACAAATCCTGAAAGAGGAAGGAAACCCTTGAGGTCACACTTGCATCAAGTTCTTCAATTCCCATCAAAAATTGAAAGTGGGAACATGTTTTATAGGAATTGAAGTAATGCCTTAAGTTTTAGCTTTTATATTTTTCAGATTCTGGGCTGTTTTAGGGGCAGTTTTAGGTTTCATATTCGGTGCTGCTGAGCTCTCCTCACAGAGCAGGGACACAAAACAATTCCTGCTCCAGCTGGGGACCAAGGACAACTTTCAGGCCCAAGAACAAAACCAAGGGTGAAGGGAGAAGAACAAACAAGGAGGATGGAGCTGCATAACCTGGAGCTGGAATTGCACAATTAACTCCAATCTGCAAATGGACCAGAACTTATCCAAGTGTGAGACCTCGTGATTGTTTGTCCATTTTGTGCCCATTTTGGGCTCACCTTGGGTGTGCCCAGCCGGGCTCTTGTGCTGCCCAGGTGTGCCCAGTGAGGCCTTTTAATAAATCCCCAATTTATCCTTTTGCTCTGGCTGCTCTCCGCTCCAGCTCAGCCTCCAGAAGCCATCACAGGGATGGGTGCTCCCAGTTTCCTTGTGCTGATCCAAGCCCTGACTCTGGAGCCTGCTTGATCATTACCTGTAGGGTCATTCCCTGCTGGGTCATTCCCTGCGGGGTCATTCCCTGTGGGGTCATTCCCTGCTGGGTCATTCCCTGCGGGGTCATTCCCTGTGGGGTCATTCCCTGCTGGGTCATTCCCTGCTGGATCATTCCTTGCGGGGTCATTCCCTGCGGGGTCATTCCCTGCTGGTCCCTCATTCCCTGGGAGAGCTCTGCAGGAAGGGGTTTGCACCCTGCCCTGCAGCCTGAGCTAAGCAGAGCAGCCTTCAACTCCCGCGGGAATATTTGGGAATATTGCTCCATGGGAAACATGGGAGCCATTGCACTGCCACTTGCTCAGGTGGGACTCACCCTGCAGGACTCACCCAAATTCCCGTTTTTTGCTCACTGCTGCTGCCCTTCCCCTTGGAACTGGGTGATTAAAGTCCCTTCTATTCCAGGCATTCCGTGATTCTGTTGGGTGAACCAAACCTTCACGTGCTGCTGTCAAACAGCCCCAGGGGATCCCAGTGCTGCCTCTTTCCTTGGAAAAGGGTGAAGCCAGCTTTTATAACTTCACCAGGCAGTGCCTCTTCCTGGTTTGGTGCTTTTCCCTATTTCTGACTCCTGGGAACAGGAGAGTTTGGAATGTGCAGGAATGCGCACTCAGCCTCCTTTTCCTCCACGTACAGGGAATTTTCAGCCTGGGCACAGCCTCTCTGGAAGAGCAGGGGACAGCAATTCCTGGCTGCCAGGGGTTGTGTTTTTCTCTCCATGGGCACGGATGGGGCAGGGAGGGGCCTGGGTTCCTTCTTTGGCTCCCAGGGTTATCTCAGCTTGTGGTTTTACACGGAAAATGACTCAAGAAAGGAAACCCCCCCGCACGTGTTTCCAAACAGCTCCCTCAGAACATCCTGGCTGGGCAATGTTTGAGGGAGTTGGGTTTTGTAGATGGCACCCCATGAGACAGCTCCAGGCCTTTGCAAGGATCTGAGCTGGATCCCGCTGGAGGAATTCAATCCTTCAGGAATTGCGAGCTATGGGACAGCTTGGCTGCCTCTTCCAGACACCAATGTTCTGGAAAAATACACCAGGGGCTGGGAAAATCTGGGAATAGGGGACACAGGGGGAGGGAGGAGTGGTGTGGGTCTGTCCAATTGAGAGGCAGGAGATCTGTGGGAATGGTTCCATAAGAATGGCGCCATGGAAATGATTCCATTGTAATGGCTCTGCAGGAATGGTTCCATGGGAATGGCTCCACAGGAATGGCTCCACAGGACTGGCTATATGGGAAAGGCTTCATGGGAATGGTTCCATGAGATGGCTCCATGGAAATGATTCCATGGGAATGGTTCCATAGGAATGGCTCCATGGGAATGGCTCTACGGGAATGGTTCCAAGCAAATGGCTCTATGGGAATGGATCTGTGGGAATGGATCTATGGGAATGGCTCCATGAGAATGGTTCTATGGGAATGGCTCCATGGGAATGGCTCCATGGGAATGGCTCCATGGGAATGGTTCTATGGGAATGGCTCCATGGGAATAGCTATATGGGAATGGCTATATGGGAATGGCTCTACAGGAATGGTTCCATGCAAATGGCTCTATGGGAATGGTTCTGTGGGAATGATTCTATGGGAATGGATCTATGGGAATGGTTCTATGCGAATCGCTCTATGGGAATGGCTCTACGGGAATGGTTCTATGCGAATCGCTCTATGGGAATGGCTCTACGGGAATGGTTCTATGCGAATCGCTCTATGGGAATGGCTCTACGGGAATGGTTCTATGCGAATCGCTCTATGGGAATGGCTCTACGGGAATGGTTCTATGCGAATCNCATGGGAATAGCTATATGGGAATGGCTCTACGGGAATGGTTCTATGCGAATCGCTCTATGGGAATGGTTCTGTGGGAATGATTCTATGGGAATGGATCTATGGGAATGGCTCTATGGGTATGGCTCCATGGGAATGGCTCCATGGGAGTGGCTCCATGGCATGGAGGGGTGTTGGTGTGTTGGTGGCAGTGTCCCACAGCCCCACACATCCATGGGATCAGCGTGGGGTGGGATTTATCCCCTCTGTCCATTGAGGAGTTCTTGGACACTTCAGGGTTTTCCTGGAAATGCCCAGAATGTGTCGGAAGTCAGGAATGTGTGAGGCTGGAATGATCCACAGCTGGGAAAAAGGGAGAGGAAGGGAAACCAGGATTGCCAGGGAGATTCCACAGAGAGCTGCAGAGTTTGGGCTGATCCTCTGAAATCAGAACCTCTCTGGGCTCCTCATTGATCTCCAACACAGCCTAAAGCAAACCCCAAACAGAGCCTAAATTCCTTCCTGAGCTTTTGACCCAGAATTCCAAATTCCTTGATGGAAAAGGTAGAGAGAGAACTGAGGGATCCCTCCCTGCCCCACAGCTGCTGCCCAGCATTCCCAGGACCCACCAATCCTGTAGTAATCCTTGTCCAAGTCTTTGCAGAAGCCCTTCCCATTGGCCACCTCCAGGGAATACTCGATCAGCAGCAGGACGCTCATGACCTGGAGAACAAAGCCAAAAACACAATTCAGAGGCCTTGGGCCAAATTCCCAGCAGTGAATTTATTTCCAGAGAACTCTGGGTGGATGAGTCTCCAAGTGAGCCAAACACAAAGGGTTTAAATCCCAGGAAATTCTGAGACAACAGTTATCAGTTTATTAATATTTTGGATTTAAATGCCAGCAGAAGGAGGGTGGTGAAATGACAAAGGAAGATAGTTTTGTTTCAATGAGAAATTTATGTTTTGAAATTGCCTTTTGCTTCAGAGTTGAGGGAAATGCAATACCAGTATTCCAAAGCATTAAAAGAATCACAAAAAAGATTAAAAATCTCCTAGGAAGTGCAGCTGTGCCACTCCACTGACAAAACCATCACCTTCCTTCTTTTATTATCTGAGGAAAACCTTCAAATGTTCTTTTTTTCACGTTGAACTGGAATGATTTTCCCCAAGTTTTCCAACTGGACCATGAAACCCCAGCCTCCAGGGTTCACTCTGTCCTGAGTTTGACGAGCTGGGAGATGAAAGGAAGTCCAGACCTGTGGGCTCAGTCCTGGCCCTTCACTTCTGCACTCACCCAGGGATATGCAGTGAAAAGTTCATGTCTGAGCCCAGTTTAGGAGCTCTCTGTGGAATCAGGGATCACAGAAAGGATGGAACTTGCTGGGTTATTCCCTCTTGGCCATCCTGGGAGATCTCTGCAGGAAGGGGTTTGCTCCCTGCACTGGGGGCTGATCTGAGCAGAGCAGCCTCCAATCCCCCTCCTGGGAATATTTGGGAATATTGCTCCATGGAAAACGTGGGAACCATTGCCTACATTCAGAAGGGATTTGCCCATGGGTTGGAAGGGATTGAAAAGCTCATCCCATCCCACCCTGCCATGGCAGGGACACCTCCCACTGTCCCAGGCTGCTCCAGCCCCAATGTCCAACCTGGCCTGGGACACTGCCAGGGATCCAGGGGCAGCCACAGCTGCTCTGTCCACTCCTGGGTGTCCATGGGTGTCCCCAGGTGTCCCTGGGTGTCCTGTGTGTCTCCATGTGTCCGTGGGCATCCCCATCAGTTCTTGTCTGTCCCCATGTGTCCCTGTCTGTCCCAAGGCATCCCTGTCTGTCCCAGGGTGTCTCTGTCTGTCCCCATGTGTTCCCTGTCTGTCCCCATGTGTCTCTGTCTGTCCCCATGTGTCCCTGTCTGTCACACGGTGTCCCTGCCTGTCCCTGTCTGTCCCAGGGTGTCCCTGTGTGCAGGGAGGCTCTGAGCAGGGCCCAGCAGTGGCACCAGAGCCACGGGCAGGGCTGAGCCCAGGAGCTGCCCCTGCACAGGAGGCACCACTCTGCCCTGGGCAGTGCCCAGAGAGGGGCTGGAGTCTCCTCCCGGGGCTATTCCAGAGCCACAGGGACACACTGCTGTGCCCTGAGCTCTGGGATGGCCCTGCTGGAGCAGGGAGTGGCACCAGTGACCCTCTGGGGTCCCTCCCTGACCCTGAGGCCCCTGGCCCTGCAGTGATGCAGAAGCCAGGCCCTATCTGCACCCACATCAGCACCGAGCAGAGCTGCATCAACCTCTGCACCAGAGCTGCACAAACCTTTCACTTCAACCACAGCCCCGAGCAGCACCGTGGGCGAGGAGGAAGCGGCACCGCTGTGGTCTGGGCTCGTGTTTGCAAACTGGGGGTACTGGGAACAGCACAGACCCAGCTGCTGCACGGCTGGGGCTGGACACAGAATGGTTTTGTGTTTTCAGAGGGGTCCACACAGGGCTTGGGCAGCGGGGATGCCCAGCCAGGGGTGCCGAGTGCCCTTGCAAAGGAGCTGTGGGAGGGAAGGCTCTGCTTCACCCTAAAAAAGGGGAAGTGAGGCTGAAGGTGACAGGAGCTGAGCACAGCCCTCCCTCTGCCTCTGTGTTGGCTGCAAAAGACCTAGAAATAATTTGAAACCAAATTCATCAACGTCCTGAGCCCCCAGCTGCAGCTGCAGCTTCCAGAAGAGCTGTGGCACTCCCAGAGTGAGCATCCACCCAGCCACGTCAGGCTGCAGAGGGGACTGGGAGCCCCTGTCCAACCTGTCCCTCTGAATTTAAAATTCTGTCCAGAGTCTGAATGAGAAGGAAGGAAGGATGTGTCAGGTTTTCCCTGGGCCTGTCTGATACCAGCACATTCAAGAGTCAATCTGCTGCCTTCCCTTTTTTCCCATGAACTAAATGAACTTTGCAATTTGCTCGTGAGCTGGCAGGAAGAGGAGGAATATCCAGATCTCATTACCTGAGGACACGACAAAGTTAACACGAGTTCAGCTTGATGGAACAGCATTTCAGCTCCCAGGGCAGCTCTGAACCCTGTCAAGGATGAAATTGCATCGATCCAAAGTGTCCTTACAGCTGCTGGTGCCCCCTGGGAGGGGAGGGACCTCTTAATGAAGACACATGGAGATCACACCTGACTGCAGGGTGGCTGAGAGGTTTCTCCTTCAAGCTCCCAAACAGGTTTTGCTTCCTTTATTCTGCTGTTGGTCCAACCTCTCAATTACCAGTGTGGGAAATATGGGCAGAAATTACTTTTTCAGGTTTCACTTCAAAAAAGACCTGAGCAAAATGGATGAGCTAGGCCCTAAATATCAGTTTTGTTCTGAAAGAGGAGTGGGCGAGAGCAGGACAGCGAATTCCCCCATCCCATCCAGTGGATCTAGGGGCTGAAATTCAGCGTGAGGAACCCTCTCTGATGTCTGCAGAGAAAAACAAGGCCCTTGTTTCCTTGCTGGTGGGGAAATGAACCACACAACCCAAACCAAGTGCAGTCACACAAGATAAGAACATGGCAGGAAACCCCAGCCCAGCCTGAGCGATTCAGGAGACTTTTAAGGTAAAAGTTTGTTTCAAATTTTCCATTTTGTGTAGAAAGAAAGAAGCACTGGGCTGTGAACAGGCAGAGACCTCCAGGCATTTCCCCAGGCATGGAGAGCCAGGCCAGCACCAGGACACCCTACAGCAGCTGGCTTTGGCATGCTGGAATGTGGAGGCCTCCTTATTCCTGCCGGGAATGCACATCCAAGGGAGTGAACCCTCTGCAGAGGGGCCTCTTGGGAAGAAGGCAGAGGAGGATGGATGTGGTGCCCACCCTGCCCTCCTTGCTCAGCTACTGCCACTGAAGATCCCACTCCTCAGCTCCGGCAGAAACAAAAACCTTCTCATTTCAGACAGGAAATACCCAGTTCCCCTTCCCTTTGCAATGCCACAGCAGGAGAAATGCAGGTTTAAAACAGAGGATTCCGCTTGCAGGTACTCAATTCCCAGCCCCTCTCCAGCCCTTCCTCCCTGATCTCCTACAGCTGGAACTTGGTGAATCCCACTCTGGGCTTGCCTGAGTCATGTCCAGAGGTGAGGACAGGACCTGGGAGGGTTCCAGAGGTGAATTTCTGCTCTGTGAGTTACAGAGCTGCCAAAGAGAGGAGCTGGAGTGCAGCTGAGGCCAGACAAGGTGAAGACGCTGCTTCCCAAGGCTCCTCTGGCCCCAGTCAAGGACCAGCAGGACAGGAATTCTGTGCCTGCACAGAAGCAAGTTTCCAGCCCTGATCTTGAATCTCTCTATCAAACACCTCGAGGCCTGTTCGTGGCTGGAGGAGCTGAGGAGCAGGACAAACTCCCCTGTGATGTCTTTGATAGTCACCCACAGGTCACCTCCCCACACCCAGTGGAGCTTTGCTGATCACACCCCCCCACCCTCTCCTCATCTCCCACCTTTTCCTTCTCATCTGTTCCAGAATGCCCAGGATTTATCCCAGCTGTCTCTGAAGGGATCAGCAGTGAGGCAGAGCTGATTTACAGGAGGAGAAGTCATTGCCACAGAGCCTGAGAGCTCTTTGATGGCACTGCTCTCAGCCAGCACAGCTGGGACTCATCCCTGGCACCTGCAGCAGGAATTTATCCTGATCCAAACCCCCAGCAATGATGGTGCAAATTCCCTTTTCCCTTTCCCTCCCCTTGCCCAGCTGCAGCTGCACCATCAAAAAGGGAGAGAAGAGGCAGAAGGAAAAATGGTTGGTATTTTGTGATATCTCTTAAAGAAGTAAAACAAAACCTATCAAAAAATTACTCTGTTTTCCAAGGGCAAAGGGGATGGTACAACTCCTTCTGCTCCAGGGAAAAGGGGGTACCTTGGAATGTCCTTCCCATGCCACAACTGCCATTCCCATGGGATTTCTGCAGGCTGAAGGTCCCCCCAGTGCCCCTCTCCCGTCCAACTAACATATCAGAGCCCCATCATCACCCCAATAGCANAGGTCCCCCCAGTGCCCCTCTCCCATCCAACTAATATATCAGAGACCCATTATCACCCCAAGGGCACCAAACCCTCACTGTGCACACCCAGAGCTGTGGAGGGATCTTGGAATGTCCTTCCCATGCCACAACTGCCATTCCCATGGGATTTCTGCAGGCTGCAGGTCCCCCAGTGCCCCTCTGCTGTCCAAGGAAACTGTGAGAGCCCCGTTATCGCCCTGAGGGCTCCCAAACCCTGACTGTGCACACCCAGAGCAGCACAGAAATTATTTTAATAACGCAACCAGGCAAGAAACCACATCCTCAGCATGGCTGAAAGCACCTAAAGGTCCTCAGTGCAGCCAGAAGCGTGGGAGAGAGAAGGCTCCAGGCTCTCCTGCTCTGCCATCCCTGCCCTGAACAGCTTCTCCAGCTGCCTGGGAGCTGGACAGAGCCGTGATCCCAATGGAAAACAAAGAGACACAGAAGAGGCAGCTCTGCCCATCACCCTCTCCTCATCCAGCTCCCAAATCCCTCCAGAGCCCCATTCCCACATTCTCAGTGCCAGTGCTGCCCATTCCCACCCAGCAGGTTCAGGACACACTTGGGTAGGATCTCCTGCACTGAGAAGAAAAACAGGAAGCAGAGCGAATTTCCCTGAGCTCCAATTGGCAGAACCAGGAAAAAAATTATTCAAAACCCCTCCCAGTAGAGCGAATTCCACTTCTCCGTGTCAGCCACCACCATCTCTCTTGACTCACTGGTTTTTCCTCTTGGGAACAGAGAATATTCCAGCCTCAGGGAGCCCTGTGAACCACCACGATGCTCCTCCTGGAGAGGTTCCACCTCTGTTTTCTTGTCTCCCTATCCCTGTCCCCCTTCCAGGCCCAGGACTCACCATGTGGAAGATCCCCAGGGCCACTGTTGCTGTCTTGATGTTGAAGCAGCAGCATTTGGGGGGCTCAGGGGGGGTTTGGGGGGTCATTTTCGGGTCCCTCTGAGCACTCCTGAGTTAATGAGCTCAAATTTGCAGCTGCCCCACGGAAAGCGAAGCAAGAGCAGCTCGGCTTCCTTCCTGCTCTCTGAATGTGTGAAGTCATCTACAAAGTCACATGAGGCCTTTGGGCTGGTCAGTCACAGAAAAAGCAAAACTGGGGGACGTTCTGAACACATCCAGCTGCAAAAGCAGAGACCCTGCTCTGCTCAGGTGTCCAGCACGGGGGGCCAGGAGAGGAGGGTCAGGAGCAGGACGTGGCTTTGTCCTGCAAAAATCCTCGGGAACGAAAGCAAGGGCCAGGAATTTCACCTCCAACTCGCCCTGCTGTTTTAGCAGGGAAGCATCCAAATTCCCCCCTTTGGAGCTGGCGTTCCCTGCCAGCAAAGGCTCTGCTCCCTGGAAGTGCTCCTGGAGCTCTGGGAGGAGGAGGAGGATGGCAGAGGCTGCTGGTGCCTCGTTGGGACCACCTAAAAACAGAGGCCAGACAAAATTAAGGGTATAAAAATATATTTATTGAAGGGCCTTCAGGTACATTTAGGGCAGATAAAGCCCCTCCCAGGCACTGCACCCTAAAATCGACCACAGGTCATGGCTTTTCACACTTTATAAGTTTGGTCCATTTTGTTATAAATATGTATTATATAATATTGGCTTTCTGCAAATATTAAAATGAGTATATGTATAAAGTTATACATGTAAAGCTATATCTATAAAGCTATATGTATAAAGTAACTTTGCTATAAAAATGTAGTTTTTATTTTTACTGTTAACTAAACTTAAACATAGTAGTAAAATAGCTAATAGAACTTAGTTAAAATAACATCCAATAAACATATAATAAAAACCTC
The DNA here is from genome assembly GCA_013397245.1 of Thryothorus ludovicianus. NCBI lineage: Eukaryota > Metazoa > Chordata > Aves > Passeriformes > Certhiidae > Thryothorus > Thryothorus ludovicianus. The sequence continues at coordinate 3,151 of VZTB01011457.1, read as the reverse complement.
TGCTACTCATACACCAATTATTGACGCCTGCCATCTAAAAAAGTCTAAAAGTAATAAGAACAAACTAAAAGTAATAAGAACAAACTAAAACCACAACCAAAAAATGCTCATGCTCTAAAAAAGCAGGCCCAAGAAAAAGCCATGCTGAACAGTTCCTAAAATATGTAAAATAGTTTTGTAGAGAAGTTAAATATGCGTAATAGTTTATAAATATGCAATTAGCTAATGTAATTTTAAAAATATTTAAAGAATATCTCAAAAACAATGGGTGTGCCCTTAGCTGAATGCCAAGCACCCGGCCGTAAAAACTTTATTGTCTTTATCTCTTATTGTCACTTATTATGCTTTTAAATTTTAACAAAAAAGTAAACCTCGTTTTTCACAATTTATATTTTGGGGGTTAATCTTCCAATTACAGCTTCAGGTAATTAAGTCATTTGCCCCAAGTTTGCTCCTCCCAACTCACTTTTGTTTGCATCTCTCAGGGCCTGAGGCAGTGAGGTGTCCCTGATTGCCAGGCCTGGAGAGGAATGAGCAAAATGGGAGATTCTGAATATGGAATTTAGAGTTCTACGCTAAAGAATTGCAGGGTTACAAATACGTGAAAAGTATAAAAAGCTAAAATCCTAAGGCATCAGTGTTGGCTGAGGGATCTGCAGCTCTGGTCCCAGCTCCTGGGGATGTGATTTGTGTCCTTATCTCCTGGAAGTGAACCCAGCAGGACCTGAGTGTGGTGGCTTTGTTGAACATCAGAGTGTCCCCCTGCTTGAACTCACCCAAATGTGCTCTTTGACAGAGATTTTTTACCATTCTCATTAAAAAAACCCACTTCTAATGCTCTTTTCCTCTTCTCCCACCCCATAGGACAGAAATTCCCTCTTTAGACCCCTTTGGAGCAGATTTTTCCAAGTTTTGGGCTCTCTGACCAAGGTTTGATGTGTCCCAGCAGGGGACACCTCTCCAGGAGAGAAATGCAGGGAAATAAAATGAGAATCGGGCAAACATTCAAACGAGCTCTTGTGGGTGTCACATCCCCAAAAACACTCCCTGAATTTGCTGTTTGATGCCTCCAGGAGTGTTCCCAGCTCAGCACTCCCACAGGGCTCCAGCAGAGGGGTTTCTTGGTTGTATCTACAGAGTTAAATGCAGAGATTCCACCTGGATGCTCTATAAACACAATCAAGCTGCAAATATTCCCTGCTGGATCCCTGGTAGAGCAGGAAAGTGAAATCTCTTCACCAGCAGGGAAAGCACAAAGCTGCAGGTGAGCACTGAGGGCACCACATCCATCAGCACCTCTGGAGCTGCATCCCCCTGCAAGAAATAGACATAAAAATCAGATTTATTTTTAAAATAGGTAATTTTGAGCATCTTTTCTTTACAAACCAGATGAAAACACAGCCTTGGCTTTGCCTTCCCTGCATGAAATGTGTTTTCTTTAGGAGCTGCCTCTCCCCACGATAAATAGGGTTAAAAATAAGGTTTAGATTTGAAAATAGATAATTTTGAGCATCTTTCCTTTTAAACAAGCTTGGCTTTGCCTTCCCCACATGAAATGTGTTTTCTTTAGGAGCTGCCTCTCCCCACGATAAATAGGTTTTAAAAAAAGGTTTATTTTTAAAAATAGATAATTTTGAGCATCTTTCCTTTAAAACAGGCTTGGCTTTGCCTTCCCCACATGAAATGTGTTTTCTTTAGGGGCTGCCCCCCTTCAAGCTGGTTTGTGGAAGGAGGTGCAGGAGGATGAAGAATTTCCTGCAGATCTGAAAAGCTGGTTTATGATCTGGCCCTGCCTCTGCGTGGCAAATGCTTCTTGCCTCTG
>VZTB01011456.1:129916-175884 GCA_013397245.1 Thryothorus ludovicianus | reverse complement strand
CCATCCCGGATTTTGGGATCAGCTTCCATCCCCCTCATCCCTCCCCAGCTCCTCCAGGCCGAGGTCTCTCCCATTCCCTCTGCTCCCACACTTTCCCAGCTGTTGGCATTTCCAGGGAAGGAATTTTTCCCAGCCAGGATCAACAATTACACCCCAAAAAGAGAAACTGGGAAGGGAAAGCTTTGCCTGCTCATTTCTCAAGTTGCAAGCACTTGAAAAACACAATTAAATTTACTAAATTAGCGAGCTGGGAGTACTCCAGTATTCATTTACTACAGGGAGCACACAGGATTTTCCAACTAAGTTGGAAAAATGCAAATTAACAAGAAAAACTTTGCCCAGGCTTGTTTTAACATTCTGTGAAAATGAGGTTATCATTGAAATATATTAAAAATAGCATTTTGTGAGCACTGTGGCACTTACTGGAGAGACTACTACAGAGAGTAGTAGACCACTCTAAATTTGCTCTTTCGATACATTATAGTGACAGTAACCTCAGTTTTATAGGATTTTAAACAAGTCTGGACACTGACAGCCTTTCCTTTAAAAACCAGGGAGCACTGGGTATAAAACTCAGCAAAAAACAGGGGGGCAAAGTTCAGCAAGTGAGCTCTGAACGCAAGAACCTTAAATTTGAGAAAATACAGTTTAAGAACATTGAAGTCAAGAACTTTAAATTTAAGAAAAAAACATTTTAAGAACACTGAATTGAAGAACCTTAAATTTAGGAAAATACAGTTTAAGAAGACTGAATTCAAGAACCTTAAATTTAAGAAAAAGCAGTTAAAGAATTCAAGAACTTTGCATTTAAGGAGGTGAAATCACTGCTGGAGTTCTGCACGTCCTGTGTGGAGGTCACCTTCACCTCTGCCCTCCTCACACCCCTGCTCCCCCCATTTTGGGGCTTTTTGGGGTATTTTTGAAAACTCCCAGGGCAGGAGCCCCGCTCAGCCAGGGCAGGGGTGGGGACAGTAAATTTGGGGACGGTGAATTTTGCCGGATTTGTGGCCACCCCGCGCTCGTCACCGCGGGCACACAAAGCCAGGGCTGTAATTCAATGCTCAATTTACCCTTGTCTCAGTGGAGATTTCTCCCCGCTAATTGATAGAAATTAAGCCATTAATCAAGGCACCAGCCATCATTCAACCCGGGGAAGATGAATCCAAACTTTCATCATAACCACCTTCCCCATTTTAGTGTTCATTAGCATTAATTTTTAATGCAATTATGCTCTTCTTTTACGCTGAGCTCATAAATTACTGCTCTTTTGTTGCTCGCTGGCCTTGTAAAATCCAAGGTAATGCTTTGTGCTCTGATCTTAAAGGCAATTACTGCCTGCTTCTATCTTCCCCATCCCTCCATCCCAAAGCACCCCGGTGTTGGAGGGACAGACTCACCAGAGGGGATCCCACACCGATGTTTCCTGCAGAGCAATTTGTCCACGTTAAACTGACACGGGCAGAGCAGGAATTCCTGCTTTTGCTGCTGGACCCAGGATCCAACAGCAGAGAAATGTTAGGAAAATGGGGTTGTACAACGGACACGGGGGGAAGATTGGTGTAGTGCAGTGGAAATCAGCTGTGGGTGAGCTCAGGGGCTGTGTGGGACAGCAGGGCTGCAGCTTGGAGGCTCTGCAGCTTTTCCAGGGATCACTCTGTGCTGTCACTCCCAAAAGTGCTGCTGGCACGTGCCCAGTGCTCCTTCCCTTCCCTTCCCTTCCCTTCCCTTNTTATTCCCAGTCCTTTATTCCCAGCTTTTATTCCCTGATCCCAAGAGCCCCAGCAGGGAAAGGCTCCGAGCACCTCTGGCTGCCCCCAAACACCTTGGAAAAGGAAATGCACAGGAGGAAATTATTCCAGTTATTCCTCTGTTTCTGTCCCAGACTTTAGCTGGGATATGAAGTCACTCACTCCAGCTAAAGCTCTGCCCAGCACCAATAAAATCCCATCCACCTCTACACTCCCAATTTATCTCGGCCTCAACCAGCCTAAATAGCACAATTCCCACAGATTCCCAGAAAAACACCCTCTGGAAGTACCTGTGCGATGGGCCCAGACCCACAAACCCATAATTTTCATCAAAATAAAACCCCCACACCAGGGATTATGGTTTGAGCAAAGGGATTTGGAATATTGTTCCATGGACCCCTATTTATTTCCCCATACACCCCTATTTCTTTTCCCTATATACTCCTGTTTATTTTCCCCATACACCCCTATCTCTTTCCCCAAATATCCCTTTCTGTTTTCCCCATACATCCCTGTATATTTTCCCATAACCCCTATTTATTTCCCCATACACCCCTGTTTATTTCCTCTACATCTCTATTTTCCCCATACACCCCTATTTATCATCTCTATTTTCCCATACACCCCTATTTATTTTCCCCATACATCCCTATTTATTTTTCCCATATACCCCCATTTATTTCCCATACACCCCTGTCTATTTTCCCCATAACCCCCTATTTATTCCCCATACATCCCTGTTTATTCCCATACACCTCTGTTTTTCTGCCCTTTACAAACAGCTTTTCAATACGCAGCCATAAATTTGTGTTTCCACTGACTGAAGTCCAATAACCAATTCCAGGATGGTTTTTACAACCCCATTCCCTTAAGTGACTTCTCCTTTAGCACAAATAAATGCCAGGGAGATGACAGGGAAACACACAACATTAATGAAGTACAGAAATCAGATTTGTTCCTCATCTTGAAATTTGAAGACGATTTCAAGACTTTAAATTTGTAAAAATAAATCATAAATTCCCCTGTTAGGGAGATCATAAATTTCTGTTTCACTTGTAGAACAGTAAAACTTTAATGACACCAGCTGTGATTGCTAAAATAAAATCACTCAAATATCAGCTTCAAATATACTTGGATATTTTTAAACATTCATGGAATGGTTTGGGTGGGAAGGAACTCAAAAGATCATTTAATTCCCACCCCTGCCATGGCAGGGACCCCTCCCACTGTCCCAGGAGCTCCCAACCCCAGTGTCCAACCCGACCTTGGGCACTGCCAGGGATTCCAGCTGCTCTGGGAATCCCAGCCCAGCCAGGAATTCCCAATTCCCAATATTCCACCCATCCCTCTGGCACTGGGATCCATTCCCTGTGTCCTGTCCCTCCATCCCCTGTCCCCAGTCCCTCTCCAGCTCTCCTGGAGCCCCTCCAGGCCCTGCCAGGGGCTCTGAGCTCTCCCTGGAGCTTCTCCTCTCCAGGGGAACATTCCCAGCTCTCCCAGCCCGGCTCCAGAGGGGCTCCAGGACTATGGGATCACAGCAAAGCAGGGAACTCTGGAATACAAAGGGACAGGAGAGGATGGGCAGGCACAAAGCAGGGTAAAATCTAAGGAACAACGTTTAGAAGTGATTATTAATTCCAGCAGCTTTAATAAAAAGCCAGGAATTGATTCCCCCAGCAGCCATTATCCATGGGGGGCCATCGATCCCCTCACCAATTCCCCTTCCCTCAGCTCCCAGAGAGTGGCCAGGACCCCAAATTCCAGCGACCCTTCCCATCTCTCATTATCACCACCTGCCTGCTCTTCCTAACAAGCCACACTCTGCCACCACACAAAAACTTGGCACCTTTATTATTATTATTATTTTCCCCTTGATTTGTTCCTGCCCCCTTTCAATCCCAGCCCAGCAATCTAAAGATTAAACAGAGATAAAAGAAGATCACAGTGTGTGCCAGATGCTGGAGCAGCCTCCTGGGAGCAGCAGCACAACACCAGGTGTTGGTGGCAGCCTAATGAAGTGACACTGGCACATGAGGGACACCCAGCTCCAAACCTGCCACTGTCGAGGCAAAAACAAGGAATACTGGAAATTCCAGCTTTGGGAGGCAGGGAAAAAAAATAATCCATGCCTTCATATAAATGTATTAAATAATTTGGGGGTTAAACAGATTGAGTTTGGTCTTTGCCACCACGATGAACTAGAGGAAAATTGACTGAAGATAAATGAGGAGCTCAGGCAGTAACTGATGAACTTAAGGGCATCCCAATCTAGGGTTGAGTAAAGCACTTTAACTTATTACAGACTGACCTCACCCCAGCAAATCTTCTCCTGGCACGTCCATGCTGTGGTTTAATATCCATTACACCCAGGGAAAGGCTTTTAACTGCCTGGAGAGGAAGTGGGAAGGGAAATCAGTGGGCAGGGCCAGGGCTTGGACTCGGGATCCCTGTGGGTCCCTTCAGCCCAGGATATTCTGTGGTGACCATGGATGAGACTCCTCATGTGAGAGCTCCTGACCAGCAGGTTAAAGATGAATATAAAAAAATTAAAACTTTTAATCTGGGTTGGTAGAGTTTATAATTAAACTTCTACAAGTCGAATCCTTCAGGTTTTTTTGTGCATTCTAACTTTGCTTCCGTGACCCCTCTATCGCTGAAAACCACGGAGCCACAGAACCCCTTACAATAAAATAAACTCTGGAATATTCTTATTGCACTGTACTAAATACTAAACAAACAGAGACAAAAGAACAAAAAAAATAAACCAACAACTAATCCAGACAGTGAACCTAAACCAACAACTAAACCAAACAGCAAACCTCAGCCAATAACTCTTACTACTAACACAATAACTCTTACTACCAACACAAAAAGCAAAAAGCACACAAACAAGACCAATCGACCAGTAAATGATAATGATAATTAAAAAAAAAACCCTCAACACCTCCTAACATAAAACCAGAAATGAGAACTAGTACAAAATCGAAAGTCAACATTAAATTCTTTTCCCTAAAAAATCTTCGTAACCTAAATAAATAACTACACTAACAACCTGATAAATCTGTAATTAACTAATTAATCCATCTTTATGATACTACAAACAAAATTACAATTCTAAATAGCACTGAAACAAAGCATTTGAAATGCCTGTTACGTAAGTCAGTTATCAACCAAAAAATAATAAAAAAGACTAAACCTCACAGTCTCTAAAAACAAGTTCTAAAGAATGGGACAAAAATATCTATGTGCAAATAATCTATATACAACAAACCAAGTAAAAAACCATAAAGCAAGAAATTCAACGCTTGAAATAACAACAGCAGAAATTATCTTTGCTCAAAGACCAAGTCGTACATAATAAATAATGCAAAAAAATAAAAGAACGCCACGTGTACCATGGAATGGTTTGGGTTGGAGGGACCTGAAGACTTGAAGAATTTCACTTTTGCTAAAGAAAAGTCCCCGCAGCAGCACGGAGAGCTCAGGAAAAGCCAGGAATGACCCTGGGGGACGGGGCTGGTCCCTGTCCAGGGCCAGCTGCTTCCCAGCCCCATTCCCGCTCTCGTTTGCATCCCGGCCTCCCTCCCCTGCCCACGTGGGCCTCATTTCCAAGCCTACCCCAAATGATATTTTCCAAGCATGTGCCACACGACTTGTTCATATAAATGGAACAAATTAAACTGTCTCCACAGATATCCCCTCACATTTGTAGCCCTGATTCCTCTCCCTCACACGCGGCCCAGACACCGAATTATCTCCCTGCAGAGGTTGACCTCAGGATATTGGATTCTGCCACGGAGCTCTCCGGGACTAAACCGACGGGAAACACTTAATCACCCCTGCCTTTGCAGGGAAAAAAAATCAACTTTAAATTTGCCCTGATGAAAAATCAATAAACCAGTAATTGCTTGGCTTATCACGGCGCGGAGGGGACAAATTGGGAAGCGCGGGTTCCAGGGAGAGGCGCCGAGTTTCGGGATCACTAAGCCAGAAAAGGGAAAGGTCTCGGCGTGATAATTAAATCTACTCGTGCTGATTTTCTGCCAAATTTATTTCCCCCGAGTATATCAAAATGTTGCAGTGCTTACCGGGGATGGGGGGGGTCAGAATTAATCAATTCAGCATCGGGCCGGCACGCGCCAGGCGCGGCAAGGAAAATCCTGGGAAATGCAAATTCCAGGATAACCCCGCCCCAGCCAGCACCACCCTCCCACACATCCACACCTAGGGAACGACTGACTGCCAAAAATTCAGGTTTTTTACCCTGCTGTGCTCTGGAATAACCTCTTTTCCTGATTTTCTGACGCGTCCCCAGCCCCTCCTCCCCACACGGCGCCGGACACGCGGCCTCGCCTTGATGGATTTTAAACTCAATATTTAAAAATATTATTGTTCCTGGTGGGTTAAGAGAAACGAGCCCAAAACCTCTCCCTAACAGCATCCAACGTGTGCGAATTTTTCCTTAGTTTTTTTTTTTTTTCCCAGTTTTCCTCTTGTCTGCTTCACCTGTTTGGGATTTGTCTGGAGTGAAACCGAGTTTGGTGGCAAAAATCCCCTTTGGATTTTGTCACTTTTCAGGCAGTCCCAAAGCAAGTAAACAAAAAACCAAACTATGAAAACCCAACCACTGAAAATACTCCTGGAAAAGTAGCAGTTTTTGCAAATAGACCTAATTTCATGCAGCAAATTAGCATAGCTCCAATGGAAGTGCAAATGTAATCAAACTGAAAAATTCAAATGAGGCGGGGGGAGCCTTTTTCTTTCTTTCTTTGCTTTTTAGTCACTTAAAAAAAAATAAAAAAAAAATCAGCATTTTGCTGTGTGTCCTTCACCAGGCTGGAGGGACTGTGGTAATTAAAACATTTAAACCAGCACAAGCCCCCAGTCTCTAATCTGGAGCTGGGGTCAGCTGTGTGTAGATTCTAATTTGTCCTCAATTTTTTATTCATGCTGGGGAAATGCTGCATATTTAACAGGAAACCAGCAGGAAGGGGCAGCGCTGGGCTTGGAGGTCAAATAATTTGATTTCCGAGCAGATTACATGGAACATCCAACGTCTAATCTCACACCTGATTTGGCAATAAAATGACAATAAAAGGGATGTTCAGACACCCTCGCTGTGGGGTGGGCAATAACCAGCTTTTATGAATTGGGAAAGGATTGGTTTATTTGTAGAATTATTTTTATTGCAGCTCCTGGGTAAAGGAGTCACAGGCTGGAATTTCCTTTCGGAGGGTTCTAGTTAGGGAAATAAAATAAGGAATGTTAGAGAAATTTAAAATTCTTTTAAAATCTGAATTAAATCCTAAATTACTTTCTAAAGTAATCTAGAAATATCTTAGAAAGATTTAATTTAATATAATTTTGCTTTACCTTATTTTATTTCAATGACTGGATGTAGCATTCAGTGCTCTGGTGGGGACCAGGCACAGCTTGGAATTGTCTGGGAGGCTTTTCCCAACCTCAGTGATCCCATGAGGGATCAAAGAGGGTTGAAAATCACCCAGAGATGTTGTGTGAGGAAGGAAGAACCAAGGAAAAATGCAAAATGCTTTTTCCAAGCAAAAGATGCCACTGGAACTCAGCATGGCTGGGACAGGGAAGGGAACACACCCCAAGCACTGGGTAAATGTCCTGCAAATCCATAGGGGACATAAACCTACCTAAAACTGGAATTTTAAATCTATATGGGACATAAACCAACCTAAAACTGGAATTTTAAATCTATATGGGACATAAACCAACCTAAAACTGGAATTTTAAATCTATATGGGACATAAACCAACCTAAAACTGGAATTTTAAATCTATATGGGACATAAACCAACCTAAAACTGGAATTTTAAATCTATATGGGACATAAACCAACCTAAAACTGGAATTTTAAATCCGTATGGGATATAAACTTATCTAAAACTGGAATTTTGAACCCATATGGGACATAAACCTACCTAAAACTGGAATTTTAAATCCACATGGGACATAAACCAACCTAAAACTGGAATTTTGAACACATATGGGACATAAACCAACCTAAAACTGGAATTTTAAATCCATATGGGATATAAACTTATCTAAAACTGGAATTTTGAACCCATATGGGACATAAACCAACCTAAAACTGGAATTTTTAAACCCAGTTTCCCAGTGTGCAATTCCCCTGGATGTCTTGGAATGCTTCACACACAATTTAGCAAGACTTTGGGATCACCAATTCATCCCCCTCAATCCCCAGGTAAAACAAACTCCACGTTAGAACATTTGGATTTGGAGTGAAATTCTCAGCAGCGCTATTGCAAAAATGGGGAATTTTCCCGAGTTCCCTCTTGTAAGTAAATCATGGAATGGTTTGGGTTGGAGGGGACCTTAAAGCCCATCCAGGTGAGGATTTGAGGCTCCTGGGATTGTTTGGATTGGCTCCCTCCTGATTTTGGGAGTGGCTCTTCCCATCCCTGCCTGACATTTCCATCCACTTGGTTTGATCATCCCACCTGCAGAGAAGCAGCTCAGGACACCAAATTCCATCATCAGCCCGAGGAGGAAAATCCCACAGCCCCACTGGAGCTTGGACACTTCAAAATAATCATTCCTGAACTTCCTGGGCTTTGGTTTGTTATGAAATAAAAGAAGATTCCTCACCTTCTTCCTTTCTTCTCTTGGCTTCTTCTTCACTTCTCTCCTTGGCCTTCAGCGCTTCGTCTGCTTTAGCTAAAAAGCAGAAAAACAAGAGCTGGGATTAGTTAAATTCATCCAATTAAATCATGGAAAGGTTGGGTTTGGAAGGACCTTAAATCCCACCCAGTGCCACCCCTGCCATGGCAGGGACCCCTCCCACTGTCCCAGGGGCTCCAATCCCAAAATCCAACCCGGCCTTGGACACTGCCAGGGCTGATTATTTGTCAATAATCTCTTGCCAAACAATATTTCCTGGGCTTTCTGCCCAATTTCACGTTCCTTTCTGCAGGTTCCACCATGAAATCCACGTGCAGGACAGACCAGAACTTGGTTCTTCGTTTGTTTTATTTAAAGTCATTCCCACAGTTAAGGAATGGCATAAATGGGATTATGGAGGGTAATATCAGGTCAATATTAATTCAATACAAATCCCCACATTCATTTTGTGTTAAGTAAAGCCCCTGAGAGACTTTTAAGAGGTTTTCTTTCTTTCTTTAAACCCCAATCTCCCCAGCCCGGACCGAACTGCAACGCCCCAAACGTGGCACATCCATCAAGTTTTGGATTTGCTGCCATAGTGAATAATCCATCAGACCTATTTTGAGGATAAAACAGAACTAAAACAATATTTCCAGGGCTGCAGACTCTGTTCAGAGTGGGAGTCAGACAGCTCTTCCTCGGGACTTTATTAGGTAGAACACAATTTTCTCTTCACTCCAAATCACAGCAGCAGTACTTAATCCATGTTACAACAATCTTTTTTAAAAAGAATCTTTTTCCCTCTAGAAACCTCTCCCCTTATTACTTAATTATCTACCAGTTGCTCAACTGCAGGGGTTTTCAAACACTTTCCTACAGATGTTAAAGAAGATTAAAAATATACAGCACAGTAACAAGGGACTATCAATATACTCTGTAAATTAATTAAATTTCTGTTCTAGCACATCATTTATTCCAAAGCATTAATGTCTCAAAGGAGCCATTCTCTTTTATTGCCATCTCACTGCCTGATGAGTGAACTAAGTGAGAATAAGTCTCTAATAACATTATACTTGATGAAATATTAAGTTTTCAAAAGTATCACCAGGCCGGAAAGAAAAGAACCAGCAAGGACCAGGAATCCAGCATCCAAACCAGGGAGGAAAATCACTATAAACTGTGGGCTGATGGCAAGGGCTGAGTCAGATTTGCAAATATTTAATCCCAGCACCTCCTGAAGGAAGCAATAATTTCTGAAAAGCAAATTCAGCTCCGGAGGGGGTGAAGGGGTCGCTCCTTTTTGGAGCCACCGGCTCCACCTTAAAATGCACAACCTGAGCAGGGTGTTACAAAGTGATCCAGTGACTGCACAGACAGCTGCTCCCATCTCCACACTTTTATACATATTTAGACAACATTTAAAGCCATGAAATATTAAAATTTTTCTGCCACTGAAGATCGTTACAAGAATCTATTAAATCCCATAATAAAACCAAACCACGAGTAACTCTAAAGACTTTTACTTCATTTACACTTTATTCTCCTTGGTAAAAGGACAGGGATAATAGAAATTCCATTTAAATTCAATTTTGGTGATATGTGTAATTGTAGATATACCCCTTGAGTCATGTAAAATGCTCAGCTTATGTTTCTTTCAAATTATCCCGCTCCGAATCCCATTCTGCTCCTTACAACTGTCTTCAATATGTATTAGCAGAGCTCATTAGGCTGGAATTTAATAATGCAAACATCAGGTGGATTTCAAGACCCTCCATTATCAGCACAAGATGGATTGCTCATATAGCTCGTGGGCCAACTGGGCACAATTTAGATTCAATAAACTACCAGGCCTAAATTTGATTTATCTATTCCACTGAGCTACTTTGTTCTTCCTGCCCGATTTGTTGCTGCACAGGAACAATTCATTGGGTATCTCAGTGGCAAAAAGATATTAAAACACACAGGAAAGATGGTGCTGGTCAATGAATAAATTTTGAGCTTGTCTTTGTTAACTTGAAATCGCTGATTTCCAGCCCTGGCAAGTCAAGTTAAAACTGCTGCCGAGGCAGAGCTTGGCCTTTCAAGTCCTGGTTAATTAGAGGGACAACGGGGCGATTTAGGAAGTATCACGAGGACAATTCTCCACACAAAATTGCTCATTAACAGCAATTTAACTTAGCCCTTCAATCTCCAGAGCAGTCGGGGCTCACAGGGCTCTGCCCACCATGACCACTGAAACTCTGAGCAGCTTTCAGCCTTTGACACCAGGGATTCCCTGCACGCACTCCACATTTCCTGTCACTTCTGCACAGAATCCCAGAAGGGGATGTTTCCTGTCATTTTTGCACAGAATCCCAGGCTGAGAGGAACCAGAGTGGGTCAAGAGGTTCAACCTCCCTGCTCCAGCAGGGCCATCCTGGAGAACACGGCACAGGATGCTCTCCATTCTTCTCCTTTTCTTCTCCTTCCTCTTCTTTTCTTCTCCTTCTCCTCTTCTTCTTCCTCTTCTCCTTCCTCTTCTCCTCTTCTCCTTCTCCTCCTCATCTCCTTCTCTTTCCTCTTCTTCTTCCTTTTCTTCTCATTCTCCTCTTCTTCTTGTTCTCCTCTTCTTCTCCTTCTCCTTCCTCTTCTTTTCTTCTCCTTCTCCTTCTCCCTCTCCTTCTCCTTCTCTTCTTCTCATTCCTCTTCTCCTCCTTCTCCTTTTCTTCTCCTTCATCTTCTTTTCTCCTGCCTCTCCTTCCTCTTCTTCTCCTCCTTTCTCTCCTCTCCTCCTCCTCGATGCTGTTTATTATTATTATTATTTAGTGAATACATTGTTGTTCACTGCCCCAGTGCCATTAAAAGCACTAAAAGAGATTCCCTTTCCTCAAACCAAGCTGCAATTAAACAACATTCAAACATCTTTACAACCTGAGGGTGGGATTGGATGTCTGAGAGGGCTTTTCCAACCTGAACAATTCCAGGATCCCATGGAACCCCGGGGGTGGTGGAAGCAGAGTCACTCCTGATGGATGGGTGAGGCTTTAATCCTGACCAGGGGCAATTCTTATATTATTCACCTGTGCCAAGGTGAAATTATTCCAAGCAAAGCTGCTAATGAAGAGAAATCAGGAAAACCCTGAATTACTCCAAGGTAGGAACCGGGCAGGGGATGTTTTTGGGGATGGAAAGGGCATTTTGGAAAGTGTGGCCCAGGCTCATGGAGGGGCAAAGAACAGGGAAGAGGCATGGAAAGGACTCAGCCCTTCACTCAGAAGATTTCATTTTCCTGTCAAAATTAAAAAGAGAGGAGTGTCAGAACACCCACAACTACAAACCGCAAGAGGTCAGGAAACATAAATTAATTCAACATAATTGTGGACTTTCCAACTGCTCAAAGTTGAAAATACAAGATGTGTTTGAGGAAAAGAAAGCCCAGAAACTGTAAAAACACACATGGACGTCCCATTTAAAATGCAGCCAACCATCCACAGTGCTCATCAGAAAGACTTCACCTTTTTTTTTTTTTAAACACAAACATTTTTGCACTTATAAAATATTCAGTCAGCTCACATATAAAAATACAAGTGGAATCCATTATTAATTTACAAGGCCCTGTTTAATTTACATGCTATTTTTCTCTGGTATAGTAAATTTATCAAGGCTCATGGAAATCCTCTCCACTGAATATTCATAGGCTGACGTGTAAAATTATCTGTTACCCATCCGACAAATTCCAGCACAAACTCCAAACAACCACTTGCTCAGAGAATTCCTCTGACAGGAGCACAAGGAGCAGCATCCAGGAATTCTGAGTTCCAGAGGAAAAGTGACACATTTTTATCACCCCACGTTTGAGCTGGTTTTCTATATTTTTGCCTTTACTAACACTTCACCCAAAATTTAAACACCACCAACATTCTTGGAGATCTTTTGAGGGCTTTTCCAGCCTAAATGAGAGGATGATTCTAGTAATCCATGATCCCATAAATCCACAGAATTCGGTGATTCCATAAATCCATGTTTTGGGTGGTCACTTGCCCAGGCCATCACGGCCATGGCCATGAAACTCTCCATGCCATGAGAGCTCCCAGCAGGTGGGAGCCTCCAGTTTTATCTTTGATATTTTTCAGATTCTGGGCTGTTTTGGTGGGGAGTTCTGGGTTTCACATTCAGAGCTCCTGAGCTCTCTGCACACAGCAGGGACACAAAACAATTCCTGCTCCAGCTCAGCACCAAGGACAACTTTCAGGGCAGGAACAAAACCAAGGGTGAAGGGAGAAGGAAAAGCAAGGAGGATGGAGCTGCATGAGCTGGAGCTGGAATTGGCCAATGAACTGCAATGTGCTGCTGGAGCAGAACTGATCCAAGTGTGAGCCCTGGTGCCTTGGAGCCCATTCTGGGCCCATTTTGGGTCACCCTGGGTGTGGCCCAGCCGGGCTCTGGCACTGCCCAGGTGTGTCCAGGGAGGCCTTGGAATAAATCCCTGCTTTATCCTCCTGCCATGGCTGGGATCTGCTCCAGGGCAGCCTGGAGAAGGCCTCGCTGTCCACCCTAATTACACCAGAAACGCCTCAATTCCCAAATGTGGGAACTTCTGCCATTGCTGCCCCAAAATTTAATTACACCAGACTCTAATTATGGATATTGGAGAGGCCTGAGCATGAGGGTGAGGGAGGAGCTCACTGCTCCCTCCCCAGCTCCACCAGTCACACTTAAAAATTCCCCACAAGCCCAAATCTGGTTAGTTTAAGCTTCTCTGAATTCCCAGGGGAACGTGCCCAGCGTTTGGAAGGGAGACTTTATTCCCACTGATTCCTGTAGGAATGCTGTTTCTCACCTCTTCACCAGCATTCCTGCTCAGTTCCTTTCTCTTACAATGAATATTTTGGAAAACATTCCTTACTTTGGGATAAATGTCCCATTATGGCAGAGCTAAGGAGCATCTGGCTCGCGGCCATGAGGGTTTTCCCAAATATTAAAGGTATTTTTGGGAGAGGATCTATCAGTCACGTGCAGCCCAACTGAAAAAACACGGGAAAAAACCCAAACACTGTTTTATTCTAAAGCATAATGGAGATGTTTGTAGTAACCGAGATATTTGTTTATATTGGGTACAACCAAGATAATAATTAAGATAAACCCTTCCCCACCAGCCAGGCAATTTCCCCCCAGTTTCTCCCTCTGTTCCCATTTTCAGGAAGCACTTTGTGCCTCACCTGCTGGCTGGAAACAGCCCAGGGCTGGGAGAAAGAGAGAAACCCAAAATCCCGCGGAACAGCCCGAGCCCAAACGGGTTAAAAATGAAACCAACTTCTCTGGAGGGAGGGAGGCACGCTCATCCTTGGCTGGAATATCAACACGCTGGGCAGAAATCCGCGAGGGGGAGAGGCTGCAGAGGTGCTGGGCAGGGGAAGGTGAGAGCTGACAGCCAAAACCCCGCTCAGCAGAGCGGGGCCGACCTCCCCAAAGGCTCCCGGATCCCGGTGACTGCCTCCTGTATTAAGACTGCCTTTCTCATCACTTAATGCTTATTTTCATCACTTTGCTTAAAATATTGATAATCAATTAGGGCTACGTCTGTTTTGCCACAGAATCTGTGTCACAGTCTATCAGCCTGTCAGGGCCAATTCAATCCTCATTCAAAGTTAATTTTTTCTCCATAAATCCGCCTTTGGAGGAGTCATTAGGCGCAGAACATAGCCCGAGGTGCAATCACCTATTCTCTTTCATTAGAGGCAGGCAGGGAAGGTGAGGGAGATTATTAGAACTTTGGAATGATCACAAAGCAGCGTGCTGCCTGTCAGATCCCCCCAACATTTCATTCATCTCGCCAGCTCGCTGCCAAGGCTTCTAAATGGACATTATTCATGAACATCTGTGGCACGCTGAATATTCCGAGGCTGGGAGTGATGAAAAAGCCGTGCCCCCCTCCCTCCTTTGGCTGGGAAATTAATTCTGTGGTCAGAACAATTAGGAATATAACAAACTTGCTCTCCGTGATGTTATTTTTAGGCCTTGCAAGATCTCCCCCTTAAAAAGGTGAGGGGTTTTATTGGATTTTTTTTTTTTTAAGCATAAATGTGGCCACTCCAAATGGTCAAACGCTGGATTTTGTGGTACTGGGGAATGATGAAAAAGCTGTGCCCAGCTCTGGCTGAGAAATTAATTCCGTGGTCAGAACAATTAGGAATATAAAAAATTTGGTTCATGTTGTTATTTTTCGTCCTTTCCAGATATTCCACTTTAAAAAGTGGTATTTCAGAACTGGACTTTCTTTGGGTCCACTCTAGAGGGTCAAACACTGCATTTTAAGGTATTATTGAACAACGTGCATTTCCTTTGCTATGGAAATAAGATTGTTGGTTGGGTGTTTTTAAGCAATTACCAAATTAGCAGCTTTGCAATCTGATTTGTTGATACCTTTCTCAAATGCAGCCAGATGAGACCCCACGTTGGATTTGAAATTTGGCCGTCTGAGATTCCAGCCCACTCCACTCCTGGTGGAGAAGCAGAGTGGGAAACAGATTTCCACAATCAACTCTATTTATTCCTATTTCCTTCCAATGAACGTGTGATGGCCATCGAGGCATTTTTTAGGTAGGAATGGCAGAAATGCTGGTGCTAGAAACAAATCATCCACAAAATTAAACAAACCACCACCTTCTCCATGCATATTCCCTTCCTACATCAGGGGGTTAAGATGCAGCTACTTGGAGGAAAAGTCATTTCCATCTAATGAAATCACATCAAGTGGTCCCTTGAATCTCATTACAAAATTCAAAAGAATAGTCATTTACATTTTTTTTCCCTGATATTACCAGGTTTGGTGTTCTCATCACCAAACTTCTCACAGCCCCCATCGTTCTCCTCCCCAAAAATCCTCCTTTTCCAGAATTAAGGGCCAGATCCTCAGTGAATTCAAGCTGGCACAATTCCACTGACCCGAGCTGAGCCAAGCCCATTTACTCCAGCTGAGGATCTGGCACTCCCTATTTATAATAATAATCCTAAAGAAGACTTAATCAGCACATCTTGGCTAGGTACATTCATCCATTATTTAGTGCATCCCTCATTTCTTTCTTTATTTCTCCCAGTTTCCCCCCCAAACACAGGCTGGAGGAAAAATCCACCCTCAATAGGGTTTAGCACCAAGGATTAATTGGCTCCTGACTCATTGCAGGGGCTGCTGTTAAATATTCCCAGGATTTGTTTCCATCCCAGAAAAGGCTGTACATTATCCACCTCGACACCTCCCAGCCAAGCCAGGCTCCACCTCGGATCTGCTCCCCCAGCTCAGAACCAGCAGAGCTGGAGGTGATTCCTGTCAGCTCTGGGGTTTGGCCCTGGGGAGGAAATCAGTTCTCGGAATAATCCCGTGATTCCAACGGGAGTGTTTAAATGGCACCTCCCAGGTGAGTTCCTCAGGGGGAGAGGAGTGGGAACCGTGGAATCAGGAAATCATTAAGGTTGGAAAAGCCCTCTAAGATCATCCAGTCCAATTGTCAATCCAGCACTGCCAGGCCCACCACTAACCCTGTCCCCAGGTGCCACATCCACGTCTTTCCTGAACCCTTCCAGGGATGGAGACTCCACCACTTCCCAGGGCAGCTCATTCCAAAGCCTGATCACCTTTCCCAGGAAGAAATTTATCCTCAAATCTAATCCAGACTTCCCCCAGGGCAACTTGAGGCCATTTCTTCCATTTGATAAGAAAGGAAGAGCTTCCTCTTCCTCAAGGAACCAAGAGCTAGAGAAAGTGAAAGGATGGCCTGGGGTTAAACCTTCCCCTAAACTACTGAGACAAGAGAAGCACCCATATTTAGGAGCAAAAAAAATAAATTCCATACATAAAAACCGATGGGGTAAAGAATGCTCTTACTGCTATATCCTTCAGGAATAATTCCCAGCTCAACCAGAAAACCAAGAAGTGATTCCTATGAAAAACTCAACCTTGATTCAATGTATTTAAATTGTCCTTAAGCCAGTATTTGTTGCAGAGTTGTTTCCTCCCCCCTGGCACGCCATGGGTGGAGAAAGGAGGGGACAATGGACAGGGCTGTCACTGATCCAGGTTGGACAGGGCTAGTGGGAGTGTCCCTGCCCAGGGCCTGCAGTCCCCAGGGAACAAATCCTTTCAAAACCATCCCACAAATTCTGAAGGAGAAATTCTGGCTGCTTTTTTCCTCCTCAGTGACTCCAGTGCTCCCTCTCCTGCGAGGAGCTCAGCCCAAACCACGACCTTGGTTCTGCACCCTGTTGTAAGCTGAGCTCAGCCTAAGCCCTGCAGCTCCACAGATATCCCAAATCCCATATCCCACATCCCAGGAAACATTTAATCCTCATGGCACCTGCCATTCCCCACCCACTGCACCAGAAACCACCTCCCCATGAAAACGCACCAGCTCCTCCACTGAGCTCCACAAATAAATCATTGTCATTCAAAAAGCACCTCCTTGCTTAAAATATAACCACTAAGACAAATTATTTAAATGATTTCTGGGGAAAAAAAGAAAAGCACTGTGCCTCAAATACAATTGGCATTGCAGGCTGTAGATTGGCAATGACAGCCAGCTTTTCTTCCTGGGGTAAGGGCAGGATTCAGCCTGACAGCTTGTCAGCAAACTTGAAAAATTCACTCCCAAAACTTCGATTCCAAACGAGCCCTTCTTTCATCTGCCAATTTCCCGACGTCAGGAATCGCCACGTTAAGTGAAAATCAAGCAGATGACAACTCGTGTGGCAGGGGAGCAATAAAGCAGGGAGCACACAGGGCTGAGTGCAGGGAACAACTCCTGGGGAACAACTCCGGGGATTTGCAGCTCCCGTCAGGAGTGAACACAGAAGGAATAAAGCTGAATGTTGGAGCAGATCAGGAATGGAGCACAGCTCACATTCAAATAGTGGTGCAAGAATCAGAGAGCATTCTGGAGGATTTTTTTAAGAAAGGAGGAATTTTGTTCACCCTGTGTACGATCCTTTCCCACTTTGACCACGATGTTGATAAAAAACCTCTGTGAAGCAACAGAACACAAAAAAGATCAAAAAGTACTTTTAAAAGCTTTTTTTTAAAACCTCTAAGTCCATAAACCCAAGACACGATTAAAAAAAATAAATATTAGCACCAAGGAGTGTTAACTCACAAAGATACTGAGCGGGGCATTGGAAAATCAGGAAGGGTTGAGGTGAAAAACTTCAGGGAGGAAAATTTCAGGGAGGGAAACTTTGGTTAAGAAAACTTCAGGGAGGAAAACTCGGGGGAGGAAAACTCTGGGGAGGAAAACTCAAAACTCCGGGGAAGAAAACTTTGGGGAGGAAAACCTCGAGGTGGAAAACTTCGGGGAGGAAAACTCAAAACTCCAGGGAAGAAAACTTTGGGGAGGCAAACTTCGAGGTGGAAAACTTCGGGGAGGAAAATTTTGGGGAGGAAAACTTTGGAGAAGAAAACTTCGGGGAAGAAAACTTCGGGGAGGAAAACTTACTCCGGGGAGAAGGCGCAGCAAACTCGCAGGATTTACCGTGCTGGAGCTGCAGAATGTGAGACAGGAACCTGACATCTGGCACCAAAAGGGGGAGCGTGAGTCCAGGAAAGATTGGTGGGGAAGAAAGCGGCACACGCTCGGTGACAGCCCCGGGAGCAGCCCGCTCATCCCGGCAGAAAAAGGATGGGAAGCTGCACGTCCCCAGCTTGTACCCTTAACTCCCATAATCATTTACTGTACTCAGCATCGCTAAACACTCCCCCAGGATAAAAGAGGTAAATATATTGCTTAAATATTCAGCGGCTGGCTGTAAAATTTCATTGCGGATTAAGCGATGAAGATGAAGAAATGCTGCTGAAAACAAACAATTTATCTTCACTCGGCGCAGCAGAGAGCTCCTGGAACCCCGCCAGAGGCTCTGTGGGTTGGGATTCAATAACTGCATTAAAAGAAAACTACACCCCTACTACACACCAGCCCTGAGTAAACACTTGCAGCAGCGGCGCTTCAATAATTCAGGAGGGAACTTGGGGTATCAAACATTTTTCTCAAGTACTGCGTTCCTTCATGTATTTCAAATAAATGCTTGTTTCTAAAAGTTCGAGCAGAGCCCATTAGAGCAAGTGGGAAAACAGACAAATCCAAGGTGGGAAAACCACCAAAGCAGTGATTTCCAGGAGAGGGGTGAGGAAAGATTTCTCATCAGTGAGGAAGGCAGCGCCAAGGGCACGGAGCTGATAATATACACAAGCATTCCCACTGCTCATCTGCAGCCTTGAGACATTCCAACTGGCTCTCGTAAGTCTGGACAGCATAATTTTCCCTCAGACACATGGGCATCCATATATTTGTATAAAGCTGTAGCAAAGTAATAAATAAACAGCCTTATTCAGCACCAGAACTTCCATAAACTTTCTCCAATTAGGTTTCATTTCCAGCCAGCTTTGACTTCGGATGGGAGAGCTCTGCCAAGTACTTGGAGAGGGAATTTCTCTCATTCCTTGAAAACAGAAATAATTTGAAATATTAGCACATCCTTGGGTGTTTAATGGTTTTAACCATGAGGAAAGGGAGTTGAGAACAGTGAGGAGTTGCTCACTGAGGCTCATCATCCTTCATCCCTCAGAAGGAGCCTGGTTCTGAACTTGCACGTGCACCCAGGGGATGTCTGGGTGTCCTTCAGATGGAATCTGTGCTTTTTAATGAACATCATTGTGTTCAGCACACCTTTAATTGCACTGCTCAGTCACCAAGCATAGAACCATGGAATGGTTTGGGTTGGGAGGGACCTTGAAGCCCACCCAGTGCCACCCCTGCCATGGCAGGGACACCTTCACTGTCCCAGGTGCTCCAAGCCCTGTCCAGCACAGCCTTGGGCACTGCCAGGGCTGGGGCATCCATCAGAGGGAGGCAGGGGGTGGAACTGGATGGTCTCTAAGGTCCCATCCAACACAAACCATTCAGGGATTCTATTAAAAAAATTCTTTCAAAAAAACCATTTATTTTTTCCCAGACAACTTCCACCACAACATTTTCAGAAATAATATTAAGTGATTACTTTTACAATTGGTACCAACATTGCAAGCAGGGTAACAACCACCTCCAAAAATCCATTTTAACTGCTTTAATCCCTGTTTTTTGCCAATCCTTTGAAGAGTCCCCAGTCAATACTGCCCAGTATTTTTGAGCCCTCCTGTAGGAGCAGTGAGGCACTGCTGGGCACAGGGCAGCTCCAGCATTCCAAGAGCTCCTCCCGCTCCCGGGGCCCTCTCCTGCATCCCCTGATCAATCCCCTCACCTCTGTGGGCTGATCAGTGCCCAGGCAGCCCCCAGAGTCAGCTGGAACGTGGGATCACTGCTGGCAGGAATCCCTGCCCACCCCGCCGGGCCCCAAACCGCGGGCCAGGGTCAGCGCTGGGAAAACAAAATTCACCTTCTTGGTAGGATGGAAAAGGTTTGATAAAAGACAGTAAGGATGAGGCAATAAAGCAAAATACACACCGGGGTGTCTCTGGCCAAGAGCCCACCCCTGTCCCAGAGACCCCTCTTAAATCTGTATATTTGAACTTTTCTAAGAACTTATTTCCATGTTTTTAGGAACTGTTTTTCCATNGGGGTCAGTGCCCAGGGCAGCTCTTGGAACCCTGCTCTGCTCCAAGCACGGGTTTGATTACTCTAATTAATATCACATTGTTTGATTACTCTAATTAATATCACATTATTAACAGATTTTCATATTGATCCCTCACACCTTTAATGGAGAACCCCGAGCTGGGAGGGAGGGAGTGGAGGCGAGTGGGGTTAATGGTTTTAATCCTACCCCAGCTTCATGCTGGATTTCCTAAAAGTGCCTTTGACTCTTCACAGCAGCAAACTGATTTTTTTAGCGTTTAATATTTAGCTAATTTTATGTTTTGGTGTTTTCCTTTGTTATCAATGACAAAAATATCATGAACACACAGAGCCGTTATTTTCACTGAGACGAATAAAAATATCAAGTTGAAATGAATCATGAAGTTGAGTTTTGATTTTACGTTTAATTTACTAAAAATAAACTCATAGAATCATAAAGGTCAGAAAAGACCTTCAAGGCCATCCAGTCCAACTTCCAAGAATTATTTATGTTTATGTTGTTGTTAGAAGTTTCTATCCATAGTAGGTGGCTAAAACACTTAAACACGAATAATTGCAAATAGAACATATTGTCAAACAACATTTAACGTCCATGAGAGAGAAAAAATGAGACGCTATAAGTTGTAATATAAGCAACAAATATTTTAAATTTTGGAATTTTTTTCATCAGTTTACAGCAGGGACGTTCCTTATTACCAAGGCCCAATCCCACACGGCCCAAGCCATAAAGGAGTTTCTAATCCCCCAGCTTTGTCCTTTCAAACTCCTCTAGCCCCAGCCCAGCCCGTGCCCCCAGCCCCTCTCATTCATGCCCTATTCCCCCAGGTGCTGGCCCTGCCCAAATGGCAGGAGCTGGTGAGCAGCACATCCCTGGAAAGCCCAGCCCGTCCCCCAGGACCAGAGCCCTGCCAGCACTCCAAGCTGTTCCCCTGGCTGCAGGAAACAGCTCTGAAACAGCTCTGCCCTCAGCCAGGCCAAAGGGAAGGCAAAGAAAGCTGATCTGAAGGCAGAAAAAGTCAAAGTGGGGTCCTTTAAAGCAGCCCCTCCCGTGCCAAATACATCAGGGACTGCTGAACACGTTTGCTGTCGTCCTGATTTTTCCAAGTTTTCTGAGGCACTTTCTAATTTGATGTTTTTCATAGTTCTTAGTTCTTTCTCTCACACACAGGTGTTGTTATCAGAAGTCTGTTTTGATAAGATGAGGTTGTTTCCACACTTTCTCTTGGTGTGAAGAACAACTGATGGGCAGTTGTCTTGACCAAGGGGATGGGAGAGGTGTCAGCCTTCTCCTCCAATCCCTGCTCTGTGGAAATACTGTAAATATGGAGTCAGATGTTTTAATAAATAGTTTTTCAGCCTTCTTCACCAAGAGTGTCTGTGTGTTCTTGCGTGTCCAACAGCAACAGTTCGCTGCCTAAAATTTGGGAAAAAAACTGGGAAATAGCGAGCGTTGTTTCTAAGGGAATTTGTGTTGAAGCACACTGATACTGCTAACAAAACCTGACACTTTTAATAAAAACCACCTTCCACTCAAAGTCCTGCACAACTCTGGTTCCAGCCCTTTAATATTTCTTAGATATTTGGTGTTTGTGCTTGGTTTCATCCCCACGCTCACAAAGGGAAGGAGCGGGGCTGCCAGCCAGAGCCATCCCGAGGGATGGGATGGGCAGAAAGCCCTGCCCAGGACACCCACAGGGTGGGAAAAGCCATAAATTAATGGCATTGCTCACCCAGGGCAGCAGCAGCAGCGCCCAGGGAGGGACGGGCACATCCAAAATCAGCAGCTCCCAAGGAAACACTCGCGCTCAGGATCCAGCCCCCACAACTCCAAAAGCCTTTTCCATTTTCTTCCTCCACCCTCCCAAGTTTAATAAACAACAAACCCATCATTTTTTAACACTTTAAGCAGCGAGAGCAGTGATTCATAACTCTGTCATAATTAAAATTTTATGGCAAATACACACAGCCATCAGTCATCCAGGCGGGAACGTCCGAAAAAAGTGGGATTTCAATTTATAAACCCGTGCAGGGTTGTGTGAGCTACACTGTATAAAAGCACATTTCTAGGGAGTTATTGAACAGGGGAAAGCAAAAGTTGGTTGGGTTTATTTTTTTAAAATCAAATACAGAGGAGGTTATGAATTTGTTGGAGCAGTGGCTCCGTACAGTGACTGATGGTTAAAAAGGGAAGGAAATATTATCTGTGTCTTCCTCCAGAGCTGCACTAACCAAGTTTGCTGATGTCCCTGGTGCTCCCTAATGCTACAAACACACATTTCCTGAAATTATTAAAAATTCCAAAAAAGAAAAAAAAATAGAGAGAAAAACCCACATCAATGCCAGGGGACAAACGGGGTAAATCAGTGACATTGGTAAATTGTGAGATATGCACAAACAGAAATATTTGAACATAAAATAATATGGATTCATTCAATTTCAATTAATTTTATCCCAGCAGCAACATGGAATTCTCCAAATGAATGAAAAGAATGGAACTGGTGGTCTGGTATAGACACACACATTCAGGGATTTCCAAAATTTGTACTTGGTTCTCCTGTAGCTCCATCCTGGATCCAGACATAAAATGAAATACTGTTTAAAACATGGATCAGGATGATTTTATTTATTTAATATACAGCTGAGAATAAATAAATGCTTGCAAATCAGTTTCACAAGCTGCTTTTTTGCTTAGAAATACAAGAAACCCAAAAACTTTCAGTAACTGTTTCTCACACCTGTCCTTAAAAGGAGTTTTTCCTAAATCCCATAAATATTCCACATCACCTGGGAAATCCCTTCTGCTGGAACACACCCAGCTATTAAAGCAGTTGTGTTCTACAGTACTTTGAGGGGCAGTGGATGCTCCATGGATTTACAAAAATATCTATTTTTAAGGCATAACTGGCACCCATTCCACCCCAAGGCCAGGTGATAGGAATTCTCTGTAAGAATATTTATGGATTCCCAACACTCTTTGCTGATATAACACTGTCAATATTTGAGATGTTTATCCACTTCTAAGATGAGAAAAATATCATGGGGCGTGCAGGGAAAAGTTGGGTTAAGTTTTTTCCAGTGAAATGGTGAATGTGGCAATGCTGGGTTAAGGGCTGGGCTCCATGATCTTGGAGATTTTTAGGCATTTTCCAACTTTAATGATTCCATTATATAATTTCTGCTGGGAAAAAGAACCAGTTTGTATTTTCACACCAAAAAAAATCAAAACAAAAAGAAAAAAAGCTAAACACGAGACTTGGAGCTTCCCCAAGCTGTAATTACAGATCCCCCCAGTCCATTAAGGGCAGTAATTGAATCAGTTTGCGTTTGCGCAGCAAAATCTCATTCAGAGAAATTTTATTGCCGGCCATCTAAATAGTAAATACTTATTATCCCCTGCAAATGAGGTTTTGCTTGCCAAGGGCAAGGCCGTGGCTGTGACTGTGGTGCTCTGTCAGAGGCAGCAGAAGTTAAAAAGGTTATAAAGACCCCATTAATGTCACGGGAGGGCTCCGTAATTGGCGCCTTTATTCCCAGGCCCAGGCCCTGCTAATAGGATGCTTTAGGGTTTCTTTGGTGGCAGCCCCACATAATCACCTCCACCAGCTCAATGTGGACATTTATCTGCTGGCCAGCACGGCCTGGTTTATCAGAGGGCTGAGCCTGGGAATAAAATGTCAAAAATCAGCAGCTGAAAGGCCCAGAGGAGGCACGGCCACCGAGCCAGAGCCAACAAATTGGGTTGGAGGGACCTTAAATCCCATCCAGGGACACCTCCCACTGTCCCAGGCTGCTCCAAACCCCATCCAAGCTGGCCCTGGGCACTGCCAGGGATGGGGAATCCATCAGAAGGTGGCAGGGGGTGGACAGGGACCAACAGGGGATGGCCACGCTGAGAAAGGGCACAAAAATCTCAGGAATAAGGTTGGAAAAGAAGCTTTTAAAAGCCAGGGGAACCTGGGAATGGCACAGGCCAAAGGGATTGATTACAAATAATGTATTTCTAACTAGACTGGCACAGACTGCCCCAGCCCTGGAGGAGGCCAAGGAGCACCCTGGTCCATGGAACGTGTCCCAGGATGGGATTTAAGGTCCCTTCCAACCCAAACCAGTCTGGAATTCCACGGTCTCTTTCACAATTTATTTCCTTTAGCCACCCTTCAGAGCAGAAAATCCAGACACAAATCCAGTGCTGCTGCAAGTCAGGAACGTACAGGAGGAAAATCAGAGCTGCAGAGAATCCCAGATGGTGGGGTTGGAAGGGACCAACCCACTCAGTCCCATCCCCTTCCAGGGACAGGGACACCTCCCCCTGTCCCAGGTTGCTCCAAGCCCTGTCCAGCAGAATCACAATTCCCTCTTGCTCAAAGAGACTCATCACTATAAAATAATCCACATTCCTCAGAGAAAACTCTCCAAGGGCTTAAGAACAGCAGCACAAAATGCCCAAAACCCCTAAGAAACTACTGTGATTAAATAGTTTTAGTGGGTATTTTAAGAACATAAGGGGATACACGATGGCTTAAACAAAGCAGCTCAGAAATCTTCAACAATAAATCACAGTGCAGCCACAGAGAAGAGAAACAGAACTGGAATTAAAGGGAGGATCTGCAATAAAGGCACCTAATTTGATTTTTCACATAAGCTGTGTTTTCAAACACTTCTTTTTTCTTTGCCGGGCTGATCAATACGAGAGATTGGCAAAGGACACGAGTTTCCATTGCTGCTGCCTTTTACTAACAATGCTGCTCTGCCCTGTCCAATGGATTCTTTAATGGGCTCGTGGAAACACGGCTCAAATCATCTGATGCAGATTTAATTCAGTGTGAACTTGCCTTGCTTCCCATGTGGAGGAGTGGTAAAACTTAACTACTACAGAAGTTTGACATCTGCTTTTCAAGAGCATTATTTCAGCAGAAAACATTGTAGAAAATCCTTTCCAAGTCACTTAAGTTACCAAACATCCCCAAGGAAATACTTTAGATAATACAGATATCAAATATTCATGGAATAAAGGTGTCTAAACAACAAAAGGAAAATAAAGGAAGATTTTCTTATCAGTCTCTTAGGTGTGAGGAGAAACATTTCGCTGATAAAAATACATTGGGGATCTTGTTCCTATCAACCTCCACGGCCCCCCACGTTTGCAAAAGCCCGAGAACTGCCCTTAAAGCACCCAAAACTGCCCGTGAGTGACAGGCAGCAGCCTCGTGAGGAGCCCACCCCAGCCACCAAGCCCTTGCCAGGCACCCCCTGCTCCGCCGAGATTGATTCGGCCGACGCCTCATCATCACCTCCAGATCTAATGGGACACGAGTGCATTTCATCACAGAGCAAAACCTGCAGCGCCCGCTCAGATGAGAACCCAGGAATTATTCCAGCGCCGTGGCTTGGCTTGCAGCAGGCATTAATCAGGAATCACAATAAATCCACACAGCACACTCGGGCAGCACATTAGTCAGGCTTTTTGCATGATAACGACGTTGACTAATGGGCTCCGAGCTGGAAGGGTCAATCATAAACTCATCAAATGCTTCATTTAATTTCTTAATTTGGACAAACACGATTTGTTTATGGGAAAGATATCAGGTGTTCTTGAATGAATAATGGCTGTGAAACCAAAGTCCATTAATCAGCGCTTGATTACAAATGACTGGGAGATTGTTTGTTCTAATTTCATTCATTTGGGGCAACAAAGAGAACACGAGCGAGCAAAAGCACTTGGCCAAAATGGCACATTTAGTTCTCCGTGTTTAATAAAGTTGTGATAAATGGGCTTTCAATAACTAAAACAAGGGGGTTATTACCCATATTAAATACTGCCCCTGAAAAGAATTAACACCTAGGAGTTGCAGGGAGGTGGTGCAGGCGCAGAACAAGGAGCTGCATGAGTGCTGAGCTCGTGTGCTGGCATGCCAGGGCTTCCTGAAAGGATGGATGGGACGAGCACAGAACCAGCAGGGCTTGATTTCTACTCTCTGTGAAGTATTTTAATAAAATGATAAAAGTATTTGGGTTGGAAGGGACTCTGAAGCCCACCCAGTGCCACCTCCCACTGTCCCAGGCTGCCCCAAGCCCTGTCCTACCTGGCCTTGGGCATTCCCAGGGATCCAGGGGCAGCCACAGCCTCCCCACTGTCATTGGGATTTATAATTAATTTAATTTAATCCAATCTAATCCATAGGTTCCTCCCAACAAGATGATTCCAGCACATTTCCCAAGTGGAAATTAGAGAGATCCCCAACACCAGAACACTATCAACCAGAGCAGATGGGGCAATTTAAAACTTTTTTCTGGGCATTCAGGTTATAAAATCCACCACTGGAATTTATATCCGTGGACAAAAGCACCCTCCACTTTCACTTGTGAAAATCCAAACACCCAAAGATGTACAAGGGAAAGAGTGGGAACAAAGCTGGACACGATTCCTGGGAATGCTGGGCTGCCCAGAGCCCACAGAGGGCAGATCATGGAAAATGTGAAAACCAAACATTTCCCCATCAATATCAAGAAATAACAACTCCCAAAAGACTTGCTGAAAAACAAACGAGCCCCACGACCACATATGGTTTGCACAGCCCAACCAGCGGATAATTAAATTACAGCAAAGTTGCTAAATATGAATTGATACAAAACTTGAGCTAACTGAAAAATTGTCTTTGACTGCAGATCAATAGCAGGCCTGCAAGATTCATCTGCACGTAATTAGCAGAGATTTGCATCAAAATCCTGGATCCCATATGCTGCAATATTACTGAAACCCATTAGGCACCATGTAAGCCTGAGATACTTTTGGTGCCACAAAAAAAAAAAAGACCTTGGATAAAAATCTAACAAAAAAAAAAAGAAATTCTGAAAGCTTTAGAATTATTTCTGAAGGCAATAAATGTTCATTAGCTAATAAAGTTCCTCTAAATCCTGCTTATAGGTTCTGGTTTGTATTATGGCATCCCTACAACTCCTCATTGGCTTCTTACTCTAAAAACAAATTGATATTCTACAAAAATGGTTCAAAGCAATTTCTTTTAGTCTCTTGTAAGACCCTAAAAGAGGTCCCTGGAGTGAGCAGCTTTTAGACACCAACAGAATGATATTATACATTGCACAAGTGAATTCTTTAATTTCAAACACATTTATTCTCTACCTACCTTCAATTAAAATCCTGTATTTTTTCAGCAATTCTGCAAATTAATTTAAATTAATTATTTAGTTGTTATTATCCTGCAAATTCATTTAAATTAATTATTTAATTAGTTACTATTATCCAAGTGTTTGCTCACCCATGCCACAAACCAGCTGCACTTCAGATATCACATATTTTGTAAAGACAACACCATTAATATGATTTAAAAAGCAATTAATTGGAGCAATGACTCTTTTCTACAAGTGTCACTTTGTGGGCAGAAATTCTTAATTTTTTAGAACTCTAATGAGATTATGAAGCTTTCCCAAGAGCCCAGGGGCAAGAAATGGCTGAAGAACTGTGACTCTGTCCAGCTTGGCTGTGAAGCTCATTGGTGTGGAGCACCCAGGTGAGCTCAAATTTTCTAAAATTCAGGCTTAAACCACCTGAAATTCCCATCAAACACGTAACATAAAAAGTAGTTACTTCTTCTAATGTCCACCTCCCTGATATTTAAACTAATTGTTTAATTCTTCTATTGCTCAGAGCTTTTTTTAAAAAAGTTCTTTCTCCTGAGGCTGTCACTGAAATGAGATTTGACACCAAAATCTGCTGAGTAGGAATGAGCAGTTGACCTAAAAACTGGGTTCATTAACTCCATAATGAGATGGATTTCCTAAATTAGCTGGTGCTCCAGAACAGGACAACCCTCCCCTAGGGAGCCAGGAGAGGAGAAGCTGCAGGGAGAGCTCAGAGCCCCTGGCAGGGCCTGGAGGGGCTCCAGGAGAGCTGGAGAGGGACTGGGGACAGGGGATGGAGGGACAGGACACAGGGAATGGATCCCAGTGCCAGAGGGATGGATGGGATTTTGGGAATTGGGAATTCCTGGCTGGGCTGGGATTCCCAGAGCAGCTGGGATCCCTGGCAGTGCCCAAGGCCAGGCTGGATCCACCTGGGCCAGTGGAGGTGTCCCTGTGTCCCTGCCACGGCTGGGCTGGGGTGGGGATGGGATTTAAGGTCCCTTCCAACCCAAACCTGTCTGGAATTCTGGAATCTCAGAGCAGGATGTAAAGAGAAGGTGTTGGAGCAGTCACTGTCGAGGCTCTTCCCAAGTGGAATTTGTTTTTCCTCTGACATGGGAACAGAACAAACCTCCCAGAGAGACTCACTAGGGATGAAAAGTCCTCTCCTTGCTGGGGGTTCAGGAAATGCTCCCTCAAAACCCTTTTTAGCACCTCCATCCACATTTGTCAAAAGAGAAAACACGATTCAAGGAAGACACCTTTGCTCTCCAAACAGAGATTTTTATATAAATAGAAGTCAAATATCTTAAGTGCCAATTGCTACTATCTAAAACAAATACTTGAAATCGATAAAAATTCAAATTTTACAATAAATCAAACCCACTTTGTAACTAAATTCATCTTTTTTTTTCAATATTCAGAACTTTTAAGCTTGTTAAAAGTTCAAATTCTTGCAATTTCTGGGGCAGGAATTGTTTTTAACGCCTGCTTTAAATTTCCACAGAACAAGTAAAATATTTCAAGTATTATTTCATCCTTTGTGCATCTATAACAGCACATGTTATCCACCCTTCTAAAATTCATTGCATAATTAGAAATTCAAATTAAAGCCAGCGAGTTCTCAGTGTAAAGAGCACAAATACAGAAAACTGAAAGAAAACCATCATCAAAACGAAAAATCCATAAACATTTGATAAACTTGGCAGTTGAAAAGAGGCCCCAATAAAAGGAAATTTTTCATACTTGTTGCCACCTGCCCGCCCGACTGCTTTGCATCTCTAGAAAAGAGCAAAATAGAGGCCAAGCTATTTAACTAAACAGTTTTTATTAAAGTAAAAGAAAAGCAAGAATCTATAAAGTAGCAAGTGATCCTATTAGTTCCACCAGACTAAAATCATACAGTCTACGTATGTGGTCCTTCCAGCCACATCTGTTATGAGCCATTTTGATACCCAAAAGCAGAGAATATTTGCCTAAATTTATCAGGCACTGAGTGCAAATCAGGCTTTTTCTCCTCAGTAACTCCTGGGAGATTTAAAAAAAAGCAGTCAGAATTATCAAACGTTTGTTTTTGCCACAGTTAAGGCTAAAATTCTCATTATATTCCGTGATTTTCCCTTTGAGGGATACGTAAAATGCAATGAAGGTGCAGGGTACAAAATAAAAGGCAGCAATCTGATAGCATAATTTAAATATAATGAGTTAAATAGCCAATATCCAGAAGTGGATCTGATAAATGGGAAATGTTTGGGATTTGTATTCCCCCATTTTCATCAGCTCACATTTAGTGCCTCGGTCCCGAAGTTTCCTTTACATAAACTCCGGCCAAGTCTTTGCACAAAACGCCCCATTCTTGACTGCTCTTTGAGCCACAGATTGAAATGCAGATCCCAAAAATAGATCAGTCACTTATTTCAACTCTAGACCTTTGAAAATCCTGATCAATTGCCTTTTGTCAGCGCCTTTATACGGAGAGCAAGAAATTTCTGCTCAGCACCGTGGCAAAGCTTGGGCTATCGACAGCCCGAAACGCCCGCGTGATTTCACAGGAGTTTATCGATGTTTTGGGGGACATTCACCCATATTTTAATCTTTATGAGAGAACACAGGTGCCACCTGATTTACAGCAGGCACTAAGCAGCTTTCAGGTTCCGAGGTTCGCCCTAAGCTCGGGGTTTAAGGTTTGAAACCAACTCGCGGCCGAAATCGGCGCAAACCCCCGGCTCCTGCCGCCCCTCGGGAACGAGGTCTGGGAAAGGAATCACAGACACCCAAGTGGTTTGGCAACTGTAAGTGACAGAAGCCGAGCTAAATCCTCTGTTTACACTGGGGATTATGCGGGTGGATGGTGCCGAGCTCCCGGAGCCCGCGCCGGTCAGGGGACGCTGCTCCCGTCCGCCCGTGGGGCAGCGGCACAAAGCCCCGGCCGGGGAGGAAGTGACCCAGAAGGAGCTGGCGAGCAAGGATTTACACAAAGCCAGTCTGCCTCAGAAAAACTCCATATGACCATTAACTGGGCGGCAGGGCCTGCCAGGAGGCCTAATTACAGCCCTGCAGAGCCCGCTAACAAAAGCTGGAGAGCTTTAGCCCAGGGATGATCTGCTTTATACTGACTTGAGAGAGTCCATATAGAGAGAGGGAAAGAAAGAGGTTTAGCTTGGAAATTCTCCCAAGGGACAAAGCATTGTGGCTCAGTCTGGAAGGCCCACATGGAACATACTTCAGATGGGCTTAAACATCCCACCCTCTCCAAATTAACATTCAACTATTGCCTGCTTAACATCTGCTCGGGCACGGCGACTTGTGGGAGGTTGTCAGAGGAGCCTAAAAAGGCTCCCTGGCACCTCAGTATTAAGAAATCTACTTCAATCAATCGTGCAAATATGAATTTATAGCTGGAACCAGCAACTTCTGAGGAATGGAGGGTTTTATAAATCAAAACTCAGCTGTCTCGAGAATTAAGGTGTTTTGGTACGTCCCAATATTGCCCTGCTTAATGAGAACAAAATAGAGACATCAATCTACACTTAAAAAGAAAAAAAAAATAAAAAATTCAACCAAGTCAGTATGAATGCAGGACTTGGAGAAAAACCTTCTCAGTGCTGTATAACCTGAATATAAAAATGGCCATCTTTCCCTCCTCCCCCACAGACACAGGTGAATATTTTTTATTTTACCTGCTCTCGTAATCAGAGACTAAAATCACAATTCCCATCTCTAAATATACCAGGAAAAAAAAGAAATCTCAGTACCAAGAGCCTGTTTTACTACTTGCTGATCTCTGCCTTTCAGAGAAAGCAGTTGCTATTTCCTAAAATAATATCTAGGTTAAATTCGGAATTTTCTCAAGATCCTAAATAGCTCCACAAGGGAAATTTAGAAAGGGAAATACAGCCAAGGAATTCCAGAGCAGCTGTGGCTGCCCCTGGATCCCTGGCAGTGCCCAAGGCCAGGCTGGACACTGGGAGGTGTCCCTGGCATGGCAGGGGTGGCACGGGATGGGATTTAAGGTCCCTTCCAGCCCAAACCATTCCATGGTGCCAGCAGGGATGGAGCAGGAAGGGACTGTCCCCAGTGTCCCCCCAAGCCCTGCTGGGGATTTGGAGCCCCTGGTTTGGAGGAGCAGCTGAACCCCAGACCCCTGGAGAACACCCTGGGAACACAGCACAGCTCCCCCCTGGTGGGACTGGGGCAATCCCTGCAGGATATTCCAGGAGCTCATTCCCAGATTCGGGGTGCAGCCTCTGCAGAGCCCTCAACAGCTCCACTCACAGTTACCAAAGTACAGAATTAATCCAAATTATAACCAAACACAGCATCACCACAATAGCAATGAACCTGTTGATCCTCAGCTCCTCCAGAAGCTGCTGGGTAATGGCTCAGCACAAATTTATTTTTAAGTTTGAAGACTAAAAGTTGTTGATTTTGCAAGGAGTAAACACACAGAAATATATTGAAACAACATTTATCAACACTTCCAATCTCTTCTCGCAGCAATTAAATAAAAATTAAATGCAATTGACTGAATGCAGGACTTGGGGGAGAAGGTGGGGGAGGATCTCATAAATGCCTGGGATGACCAAGACTTAAATAAAGCCAGGAAGGAGCTTGATTCTGTATTTTGGATTGTAAGAGACACAAAGAGATTAAATCTCTTCTGTCCCTTATGAACAACCTGCAGCTTCAATCTAAGATGCAGCTCTCCGTGGTGGATATTTAAATTTAACAATGTCACAGACCTTTGGTAAGCTTTGGAAAATTTTGGAGCCCAGGTCACGATGATATACAACCCCCAGTTATCTTTTGTACATCTCCCAGGTGTGAAATTAAAAAATGAGATGTGATTGATGGCAGCAGAATACACAAATTGTGCTTTTGAGGTCAGGGCTGTCACATCCATTTCATAATTACATGCTTCAAAGATTTATTAAAAGTTCTGGAGAACAAGGAATGTATTGGAACAGAGACAATGCAAAAAGCTGGATGGGGTTTGGAAGGAAAAAAAATACATCAGCAATGTGAGGAGATTCCTCAAAACAGAGGGTTTCCAAAATAGGAAAAATATATAAAAAAAATATATATACTTGAACCAATTTAGAACAATGCTAAAAAATAAAGAAAATTGAAAAAAAATAAACAAAATGAAAATTTTGAGAGCACAGAATAAGGTTTTAACAGCAGCAGGAGCCAAAGGATAAACATGAGGGTTTAGTGTAAAAAACAGCTTATTTTTATTTCCTTAAAGGGCTTTACTACTTGCCAATGATGATGCAAATCAATTTAAAGTAAACCTGAAATTTAAGTGAGCTACAGAGAACGGGATCAGCATTTGCCAAACACAAAAGGATAAAATCCCACCTGATAGCACAAAAATGACTGAAATTTTTGAAGATTGCCATTTACTCACCAGCTGCCTCCAGGACCAGCTGCAGCCTGGCCTTGGCCTGTTCAGCAGGAGTCTGCAAGAGAGGATTGATCAGCTCACACCTGGAGGGACACTGCACACTCCAGGTGTGACATTCCCACCTCAGACAGGAACTGGGATCAGACTGAGGGAGGAATTACCCCAGAAATCTCCAGAGCTGACCCCAAACACCATCCCCACGAGGTGGCCACGGCACGGTGACCAACCCACACCCAGCTCCTCTCCCAAACTCACCAACCCCAAATCCTGCCTGGATCCTGGGTGAGTGAGGCCTTCTCCAGGCTGCCCTGGAGCAGATTCCAGCCAGGGCAGGAGGATAAAGCAGGGATTTATTAAAAGGCCTCCCTGGACACACCTGGGCAGTGCCAGAGCCCGGCTGGGCCACACCCAGGGTGACCCAAAATGGTCCCAGAATGGGCTCCAAGGCACCAGGGCTCACACTTGGATCAGTTCTGCTCCAGCAGCACATTGCAGTTCATTGGCCAATTCCAGCTCCAGCTCCTGCAGCTCCATCCTCCTTGCTTTTCCTTCTCCCTTCACCCTTGGTTTTGTTCCTGCCCTGAAAGTTGTCCTTGGTGCCGAGCTGGAGCAGGAATTGTTTTGTGTCCCTGCTCTGTGCAGAGAGCTCAGGAGCTCTGAATGTGAAACCCAGAACTACCCACCAAAACAGCCCAGAATCTGAAAAATATCAAAGCTCAAACTTAAGGCATCCTGACCCTGCTCCACACAAACACACAGCTCCAAAACTGGCTTTAACATGATTAATGTGGTGAGCTCCTCACACTTTTCTCTCCTCTGGGCTGGTTTTTCTCTCTCCTGAAGGCACTGCTGCACCTCTGCTGATGAGTGCCAGTGCTGCTGCACGTGCCCAAAGTGTTTGCCAGCCCTCCAAAGGGGAAGCCACTCAAACATTGCCACAGTTAAATTGATGTACAAACCCTGTTTGGCACGGAGGGCAGAAGTTGATTATTCCTGCAAGCGACGGAGAAGTTTGGGAGGTTTCTGCTCTGCACTAAAAACAAAACCTGATGGGAATTTTGGTGGCGTTTTGCAGTTTAGGGAGCTCTTCTCAAGGTACTGAATGTCACTGTGGGACACACAGGGACACACACGGACACTCTTTGATGAGAAAGCTAAAAACTATTTATTGAAACATCTGACTCCATATTTACAGTATTTCCACAGAGCAGGGGTTGGAGGAGAAGGCTGACACCTCTCCCATCCCCTTGGTCAAGACAACTGCCCATCAGTTGTTCTTCACATCAAGAGAAAGTGTGGAAACAACCTCATCTTATCAAAAACACATTTCTAATTTTAACACCTGTGTGTTGAGAAAAAGCTACAGACTATGAAAAACATCAAGTTAGAAAGTGCATCAGAAAATTCTTGAAAAATCAGGGCGACACCTACATGTCTGCAAAGGGGAATTTAAAAGGAAAATAAAGCCAAGAGCAGCTGTGGCTGCCCCTGGACCCCTGGCAGTGCCCAAGGCTGGACACTGGGGTTTGGAGCAGCCTGGGACAGTGGAAGGTGTCCCTGCCCACAGCAGGGGATGGGATTTAAGATCCTTTCCAACCCAACCCATTCCGTGATTCCATGATTTTAACCAGGCAGAGCTCCTTGCCATCAATGTCCCAACTGGAGATGCCCTGCAGGGCCTCACCATCCTCATCTCCACCCCTGAGGACAGGCTGACAATGACAGAACAATTCCATTTCTACTCCAAGAATTTACAGACAGCTCCTTCCAATAGGACAGATGCTGCAGTAAAATGCAATTTAAGTGAAGATCCAGATTTTGGTTGTACAGAGATCTATTATTTTTAGTTCAGATTCTTGCTGTTTGCATAAACCCAGAATTACTGGGCAGAATTTATTATTATAGCTGCAATATGGATCCTACCAGCAAACCTGACCACTAATCCTGGTGGCAGCAAGAAATACCTTGGAATTTATCATAAATTATCTTCCCATTTCTTCTTCTTGCCATTAACTAATCATTGCAATCTGTTCTGGCATCTAAAGCATGACACAGGGGGAAAGGAAGGAGAGGAAGGGAAGGATCTGCTTTTTATCCAGAACCAACTTGCCCAGCTTCAGTTTCAGAGAAGCTTTCCTTGGGTTTGTGGTTTCCCCATTCCACGACAACTTCAAATTAAAAAAGACCCAGCAGGATTAGCTGGGTGTGGCAAAATTTTGCAGGACAAGCAGAGAATGAAAAGCATTTGGTGCCAAACACCACCTGTGCTCACGTCTGCACGTGAGCAGCCCAAATCTTTGTGCACCTCATGCACCAGGTGGGCTCTGGCATCCCAAAATACAATTTCCTATTCCTACAGCACCCAGCGCAGATATTTCACAAAAAAAAACCAAAAACCTGGATCTCTCAAATCCCTGGAGCCCTTCTTGTTGGCCACACAGCCACCACTGACTGGAGAAAGTTCCACTGGCACTTTTGGGATATTCCTGTCCAACACCACCACAAGAATTCCATGGCTGGAATTCTCCAGAATTCCATGGAAGAGCAAAGGCTCCAGAGGAGGAGGAGGAGGGAAGCAACAACTGCACAAACATCACTCCCAGCACTGAACACACAATTCCACGATCCCACTGCTCTGAGGAGCTCCAAACATCTTTTCCCATGGAGTTATGGCTGTGCCTTGTTGGTTTAAGGGAGGGAAAACTCAAATCCTTCTCTCGCAGCAGTGCCCCAGTGGGAGCAGCCCAGGCAGCTGATCCCTGCCCCAGGTGCTGATCCCTCCACAGGCACCCTCCCATCAATCAATGAGCCCTAACCAAGGAGTGCAAGCAGGATTCTGGAATAAAAGAGACTGGCTTGGCCCCAGAAAACATCTCCCCAACTGGTGAATGAGGGCAGCACTCGGAGAAAAAAGGACAGAGAGGGTTTCAGCAGAAAAGCACAAATTAGAGCCTCAAAGAAGCCTGGAGCAACGTGTGAGAACAAGCAGCTACCCCAGGGCAGTATTGATTTAGGGGGCCATTAAGTGAAAAAATCCAGCAAGACCCTCAGGAAACTTCAAAATGGTGAAATGATTGGTGGAGGAAACACAACCAAGAGTCATGTCGAGCAAAATAAACCCTTGTTCTTGCCTTGTGGTCTTGAGCATAACACAGAAGGGAAAGAATTCTAAGAGTAAAAGGAAAAATAGAATTATTTCTAATGCCAGCTGGTGAAGGAGCCCACTGACTGTAAAAGCAGGAGAGGAATTCCCTAAAATTCCATAACAAGCACAGTGTAAAATGACCTGAGGTCATCCCCAGCAATGAATTTCACACATCCAGAAGTGTCTGGTGGGACACTGGAACCCCAGCTCAGGAAAGGAGGGCATTCCACAGGACACCAGCCAGCAATACCCTGAGATTAATAACAGCCTTTAATACTGCAAAAATTGGACTCGATAATTCAATTTTTAATGGCAGCTGATTTATGAAGATGTGGCACATCCTCAACTTGTATTTCTTTGCAGTTCAGCCACTGCATTCCATCACTACTCCTTTCATAGAGAGTTATTTTAATAAAACTACACTAAACCACTCCCACAACTTTAAATTTGGTGGGTTTTGTGTAAAAAATCCCCACACAGGTTGCTTGTCACAGCTCCAGGAAACAAATGCTGAGTGTGATGGGCAGTTCCAGAAATGCCAGGACAGCCATGGGTAGCTTTCAAAATATTCCATGTCAAGGGAGATTCAGCTTCTCAATTCATTAAGAGATTAGAACAAACACTTTCATTCAGCTTTAGAATGTATTTTTAAAATTATTCCTGCAAAAAGAGAAAATATTGAAGTGCAAACTTGAGAACACTGAGGGAAAAAATGTGAGAAACGTGAAGTTTCTAAAGGGAGTCCAAGTTCCTGCTGGAGCCACTGGGAATGTTGTGGAGCAGAGCGTGGGGCTCTTGGGATAAAAGAAAACTTTAATCCCAGGATTCCAGCAGCTCATGACACTGCAGCATTTTGGGTTGGGATGTTGCCTTCCTGAATTTTTATCATGATGGAATTTCATATGGAAAATGATTTGTGTTAAAACTGGACAGGTGCCACTCCTCCTGCTCAACCCTGACACTGCTGGGGCAAAATTTACCTACAGGGCTTAGTTCTGTCTTAAAACACCTGAACAAAAGTCCAAAAAACTTCTGGTGATGGTGATCAGTTCTGGGGGGTTTTCACACAAATCTTTTCTCTTTTCATTTGATAAAGACAAACCCAGCCCTCAACATTCCCAGGAAAACCTGGTTTCCATGTTTGATTTGCAGAGAGGATGTGGGATATCAGCCCTGTTTAATGATAATAATCAATCTCCTAATTTAAAATCAGGTGAAAATTGGAAATGAAAAGTGAGTTGTGGTTGTGGGTCTGTGGATCTTCTCCTGTCATTTCCCAGGGTTCAAATTCCTCTGGATGCAAGCGTAGATGGTAAAAATCCCAGTTTAAAAGCACAATCCAAACATTACCCAAGGAGTCAGTAAATAAACACTAATTAATTAATTCCACCTCAGAGCAGACTCATCCTTCTGCTTTAACTCGAGCCTCTCATCCCTTTCTTGGGGACATTTATCCGACTTTTCCCAGTGCCTGATGAGCTCAAAAGAAGGTTAAGGGGAAGAGTAACACGAAAAAGAGAGAACAAAACACACATCCCCCAGCTGTGTGGGGAGGTGGCCACCCAAAACTACTGGGAATAATTCCAAAGTGGGTCAGAAACCTACAGCAAATGTTTGGAATGAATTCCAGGGAAAAGAAAAGTCAGCAAGGTTTAGAACACGAGAGAAATTGCCAAGTGGAAGTCTGAGAGGTTCCCCCAGAGGCAGGAGGCCTGAGGGAGGCTGGGGTTGCTGGGATGAGGGGAATTGTTCAGCAGGGATAAATCCTGGGCCTCTGGTGTTGCAGGGATGGAATTCACGTGGAGGAAGGAAAATAAAAGGAGAATAAATCCCATTCAGGGACTGCCTGAGTGGTGACATCCCTGGAGAAACAGCCACATCCCAGGAGCCTCACACACACGGATGGGGCTTGGGAAGAGCAGCTGGGGTTTGCATGGAGGTGCCAAAGACTGGGATCCAATTCCTGTAAATCAGAAACCACAGCACTGCCCCCAGTCCCATCCCAGTGCTCCCAGGAATCCCTGCCTGCTCCTCCAAACAAAGATTGGGATCCAGTTCCTGTAAATCAGAAACCACAGCACTGCCCCCAGTCCCATCCCAGTGCTCCCAGGAATCCCTGCCTGCTCCTCCAAACAAAGATTGGGATCCAGTTCCTGTAAATCAGAAACCACAGCACTGCCCCCAGTCCCATCCCAGTGCTCCCAGGAATCCTTGGAAAATCTTCTATTTTCCCACAGGAGCTTTCCACTGCTCTAACTCAATAAAGGAGTGTGGTACCTTTACACACAGCTATGTNATCCCATTCAGGGACTGCCTGAGTGGTGACATCCCTGGAGAAACAGCCACATCCCAGGAGCCTCACACACACGGATGGGGCTTGGGAAGAGCAGCTGGGGTTTGCATGGAGGTGCCAAAGACTGGGATCCAATTCCTGTAAATCAGAAACCACAGCACTGCCCCCAGTCCCATCCCAGTGCTCCCAGGAATCC
This sequence comes from Thryothorus ludovicianus, assembly GCA_013397245.1. Lineage (NCBI taxonomy): Eukaryota > Metazoa > Chordata > Aves > Passeriformes > Certhiidae > Thryothorus > Thryothorus ludovicianus. The sequence continues at coordinate 137,708 of VZTB01011456.1, read as the reverse complement.
CTGCCTGCTCCTCCAAACAAAGATTGGGATCCAGCTCCTGTAAATCAAAAACCACAGCACTGCCCAATCCCATCCCAGTGCTCCCAGTGCTCCCATGCCTGCTCCTCCCAAACTGGGATGGTGTTCCAGCTGCAGTGGGGGTGTGGGAATGACAACAGCCCCTCCCAGTGACACAAAAATCAGTATTTTGGGGTACAGGGGACTGACCTGCCCAGCTGGAGTGGGAGAATTGCAATTCCCACCAGGAGAACGTCTCTGCCTCACTGCATTCCCAAAAAACAGCCCCAACTCAGGAAAATCCCAGGTTGGGGCTGTGGGCAGCAAAAAGGAGACCAAGGAAAAAATCAAACAGAGAGGAACCACATAAAATTAAATCTGAATTTATTCTATAAATCAGGGGCTGCCTTCACCTGGGATATTATCAATCCCACTTCCAGCAAATCCCAACAGGAGAGAGCAACAAAGGAGCCTAAGCCCAGCCAGCTTTTAAACAGAGTTTGATCAAATTATGGAAAAGATTGTGGGACAGGTTTATCACAGCAATGCTGGATTCCTTTCCTGCCATTCATTCCTCTTTGGGTGATTAAAAAAAATTATTACCAAAGAAACTGAAAATACTTATTGGTATAAGAAGATACTTCACAGGAGAATAAAATACTAAAATAAAAATAAAACCAAAGGAGATTGAGAATTTGCAGTTGTCATCTTTTCCTTATGTAAGTCTTTGAGGGTGGCAAATTCCAGATTGACAAAGGAATGATTTTCACATTAAAAACATAAAAATAAAATCCCAGAGAAGAATCCCTAATCTGAATTAATAGCACAGAAATATAATAAGCACATCTGGCACTATTTGAATTAAACCCCTGCATTTTCCAACATAAATCTGTTGAAAAGATTGGATGGTAAAATTATATTTATGCCTGAGTTTTTCCTCTGATACAATTAATCAACAACACCACTCAGGAATAGGCTATGGCAGGAGTGTCCTGGCTGGATACAGATCCTGCTCCCAAAAAAATCATTTTACATTTGTCAAAGTGAACTATAAGTGGAGAAAAACCATGTAAAACATGGAATAATGGCAATTTCTGTCCATGGAAGGCACAGATGCTCTTGGTATTTCCACAGAAATAAAGAATCCAGCATCAGGGATGGACTAATCAGGAAAGGCAAATCATTAAGCAAAACAATGGGCATAAAAACCAAAATTTTAACTTATGTAAAGGCCACAGAAAATATGACCAATGATGGAGGGAAGAGTCCAGCTTAATTAGACACCAGCACCACAGTGAGGGGAAAATCTGGCTGTGGAATCTCCTCCAGGCAGAGCCAGGAAAAAACATCTGAACCTTGGGAGAGAGGATGGAAAACTTGCCCAGAGCTCTCCTCCTCCAAGATTGGCCATTTATCAAAAAAGGAGACAGACAACGAGGGCAAGGCCCAATCCTTAAGTTCAGAGCCCCGTGAGGAATCAAATATAAAATCCCAGCTCTAAAAAAGTGAATGGAAGGTCCCAACTTCCTGCTAAAGCACCACAGGATATTCCAAACTCTCCTTCCAGTGGGATTTTCACACAAATTTGGGATCAAAGGGAGAATATTTTAAATTGTCCCCAAACATCAGCAGCACTTTGACCTGAGGATTCTCCAAATCCTCTCCTCCAGCACACAAATTGTCACTAAAATATTCGGATTTCACTCAAATTGTGGATTTTTAATTCCATTCCACTTAACCAGGAGCCACTGGTTAAGGTGAGTTTTGATCCCCCATATCCAGAGAACCCCAAAACATCAGTGGGTGCAAAAATCCCATTTTACTTCCACTAAAAGCAGCCCAAAATGGGAGGAATAAGCAACAATGGATCCCTGGAAGCAAATCACAGGCAGGAGGGAAAGGCTGTGGCAAACAGCCCGGGATTTTGGGAATTCAAAGGAGTTTTTGAAGCAAGGGCTCCTTTAAAAGGACCAGAAAACAACAATGTCCTGATTTCAGTGAAATATAGAATATTCCTGAGAAAAAGCAAGGAAAAAGGAAAACTTCTGGAAGTGGGTACAGCAAAATGGATTAAACACTCAGCAGAAATAGGGAGAGTTGTAAATAAGATTTTTTTTTTAAAAATTAATGGGTAAATCCAGCTCTTTTCAAAAGGAAGAATTCCTGGAAGTGTTAAACTTGCAAAGCCATAAAACTCTGTGTGGAGTCTTTAGTAAGAGAGGAAAAATGATAATATTGCACTAAAGGCTAAAAAATCACCTCCCCTCATTTATTCCCTTGCAGCCTGGAATATCATCCCTTAGATTTACATTTGCATGGAAATCCAGCCACAATCACCAAAAAATTCAACATTCTGATAAAGAGCTGACAGAACTGAGAGGTTTGCATCAACATCATCTGGCCATTATTCTGTAAATTCATCTATTTCTCAATTTAACCTTTAACAATTAAAGGTAGAGTGGTCCCCATAGCTTACAAAAATTATAAAATTATTAACATTTAACTCTTAAATATGGATTTTTATCTTTTATCACTGCTTCAAATTTCTGCTGCGTTATGTTACAACAAAGTTGCGGGAGAATATAAAAATAGCAGCAGATAAACGCAGGTTCCAAAATGAAAATTTTTAATGAACACATCATAAACTGCTTTTGGAAACAGCTCCAGCCAAGGCTGGAAAAACAGGAGCACAACCAACAGGTAACAGGGATTAATTAACAAAAGGAGCAGTTACTACTTGAATTATTGCTTTATTTTTTCCACTAAGAGAGGAGTTTTCTCTAAATAAATTGAAGTTTTTCAGAAAAAGGGAATCCCATCCCCTTTGGAATCTTTGCATCGAAATGCAGCAATTGAAAAATAAAAGAAAAAAAATTTGAAAATGAAAATAATTTCAAATATCACGGGATCTAAACTATTATTATTAATATCACACGGTTCTAAATTAGCATTCAGTTTGAAAATAATCTGATAATCTCCCCCAAATCAAGCCTAATTACAGAGGAATTAACCTGAACTTAATCAAGATTATACTTTGAATAAAAGTGCATTTTTTCTTTGCTCTCAGATTCAATGATCAGCTCACCCCCACTGTACCTTTTTTTTGGGCTGGCACAGATTTGCTGGTTTAACTTTTCCAAAAATGACTTTTGTGTCACGCTTTTGGCTGCTGCTCCTGACAAATAAATACAACATAAAATGTGCAGGGCGAAACATAATTATTTCTGAGGAGCACCTGCATAAAATCAGGGTGCAGAGATTTGTATTTTAGGTGCAGACCACAGATAGTTGGGCAAATTTATGCTTCATCTCAGTATTGTGCCAAGATCCCTCTTCAGAATGCGCAATAAAATACATTCAGATCAAAGCCCTCCACACAAAATCCCCAAAAAGAGGAGAATGAACCCCCTAAAAAGATGAATTTGCTGGTGGCCTCAATAATTAGATTAAAAATCAATTACAGTCCTGCCAAAGTGTTTGTTTGCTGGAGAAAACCCTCCCAGGAAATGCATTTATTGAAACTTGGGGAGAGTGAAGCAGCCACTGCCCTCCATAAAGTTCCTTTATATATTTTTCCACAATATGCACAAAACCAGAATATGAAATCAGAAACATTTTACACATTCTCATACTTCAGAGAGCACTAACAGCATTTTACTCGTCGAAAGCACTTTATCTTCATGTCTCTATAAGGCAGAGTTGGTGCATAATAATGTAATTTATATTGCCTAAATGTTATTTTGGGAGCATTGCATCATTTCTCAAACTTCATGACCTTTACAATTTTCTAAACTTTTATTTCCCTCATTATTCTGAACAGATTTCATTACATATTTTGAATGTAAACAACCCTGAATAATGATGGGCCCCATTACGTATGTACAGCTCTGACAATCGCGCGCGGGGCCGAGATGGAAACCCAGTGCATTAATTTACCTCTCATCCGCCGTAACTGCACTCCCATAAAAAGTTTTATACTCAACTCACATAAATCACGGGGAAGAAAAATGAGAAAATCTGGTGGCTAACTCATCTCCCACCATTCTGCGAAAATGAAATTCACTGAAATACCTATCAAAACTGCAATCATCAAGAGATAATGTCTTCTTAGGTCTATCTGCACTTTCCGATTTAATTTCCTCCATGCCCTTGACATCCACAGATACCATTAAGATTAAGAGCAGCGAGTAACTGAGCAGTTCTCAGATTTTGATATATGGGGCCCAGGCACTAAATGTAATATCATCATTTGAAAATTAATGCAATATTTCTTTTGTTAGTTTTTCCCGCTCGGAAAGCGGGATGAACACTCGGGGTTCTCGCCAGTAATTTCCCCATCAGAATGCCGTGCAATTATGAGGAGATGTGCACCTGGGCAGAGGTCACCCAAATTACTCCATCATTTAATGAGCACCGAGATCAAACCCCAGCACACTGTTGCTGCCGAGAGACGCCTCGCAGCCTGTTACATCAAATCTGATGGAATCATTAGAGTAATAAGCAGGAAAATCTGTTTGCAGATTAACCTCTGGTTTCATGCTGCTTTCATCTAATGGGGCGCTGCGGAAATCTTGTCAGCTTTTCATCAGCCGCGATCAAATTACGGGAATTGCGAACAAACCGCCGGCGCGATTGGAAACAACACCCGCACGTGCCGGGGGTTTCATGCAGATGCCAGGGAAAATCACACTCTTTATATTTTACAGGGTTATTTACTCCAGCTGATGGCTGCTCCCGTCCGCCTGCCGAGCGGGAGTCGGGGCCGATCCCACCGGCCCTTCCCAGTTTAGAGCAGAGAACGGGAGCCGCACGGATCCAGGGGGCAAATCCGAGCGGGGTGCCAAAGGGAGAGCAAAATAAAGGCACAAAGGTCAGGGGATGAGAAATCACAGGGTCCCCACGGCACCAAGGGCGGGGGAGGCACCTCTGCCTCGGTGGCAAACGAGAGCGATCAAAGTTCACTTTTCAATAAAACGCAGAGACATTAAAGCTCTGCTTTATGTGGAGCTGCTCTGGTTTCGGAGCCCGCTGGTAATGGGAAGTGACAGGGCAAAACTCGCTTCTCTTACAAAGTTTCCACAAAATTTGTCGCTGTTGGAACAACAAACTGCTGCAAGCCTTTGAATATTCTGCCACGAGAAAGCTCTGCCTCCAACGGTTTGATCGCGCCGTTCTTTGATTCACGTCTGCAGCCAACAGCAGCAGAACCTTAAATAAAAGTGGCGTGTGCACCTGGATTGAAGGTGCACACATTCCTGCAGTGAGCCCCCAAAATCCCTCCAGAACCCCTCTGCAGGGGGGGTTTCATCCCCACAGCCAAACAAGATGGGTTTTTCCATGGATGTTCCTTGATCTGCTGCAGTGATTACCCGACGTGAACCTCGCCCAGAGCTCCCGGAAACATTCCCAAGGGTCAGCTGAGCAAGGGGAATGTTTGGGATGCCAACCCTGGCACAGCCAAAGGGGCCATCAGCCACTGACACCTGACGAGCTGGGGACACCGGGGGTCCCCTGTCCGTGGGGGACACACCAGAGCCAGCACTGCTCCTCAAACAGCACCTGCCAAGCTGGGGCCTCCAGCCGGACACTCAGTGGCTCTCCAGCCCATCCCAAGGGAAATTTGGAATGTCCCTGGACACAAATGTCACTCTGGCCATAGGTGGAAAAGCTCTGCACCCTCACCCTCTGTCCCTTCCTCTCAGAAGGGGACAACAGACAGACACAACTCAAGAGAGACTCAAGAGACAATTCAAGCCTGCAGAGCATAATTGACCAGCATGGAATTTTGCCAGGACTGCAAGATAAACATAATTACTCGTATTAAGAGCGTTAATTAATTGTTTGTGAACACAAATAACTGGCAGCTTGGTTTACAGCTCGTTAGGGAGCCGAGGACTCTGAGACGTCGCTGTCCAGTGGCAACCTGAGGGCCAGGGAGCTGTGACACCACAGGTGAGAAACTCAGAGAAACACCAGGGAGGGGCCAGCACTGCAACCAAACCCCGTGGAAAACCCAGTGACAGCCAGGAGATAAACACTGACATTCAATAAAAATAAATACTTGATCAAATATTGATCACCGAATAAAGGAGGAGGGTTCTTGGTTGGGGTTTGGGGTTTTTTTGGTTGACCAGATCAAAAGAAGATGTGGACATTAAAGCCCATCCAGTGCCACCCCTGCCATGGCAGGGACACCTTCCACAATCCCAGGGGCTCCAAGCCCCATCCAGCCTGGCCTTGGGCACTGCCAGGGATCCAGGGGCAGCCACAGCTGCTCTGGGCACCTGTGCCAGGGCCTGCCCACCCTCCCAGCCAGGAATTCCTTCCCAATATTCCATCTAAAGCTGCTCCTTTCAGTTTGAAGCCATTCCCTGTTTCCTGTCAGTCCAGACTCTCGTAAACCCCAAATTATAAAACACCCTTTTGTTACAGAAGGGATTCAATATCAGATCATCAAAACAAGAAAAAGACCCTTAAGGTGGGAGAAACTTCCTTACAAGCATTTGGAGATGCAGGAATTAAAGCAGTAGAGCTGGAATCACGAGGTTTAAATCTTTGCAGGAATATCTCCGTAATTTACTGGAGTCCAAAAAGTCTTAATGAACAAAATGTTGAGGTAGGGAACAGTTTCCAGCACAAATATTCCTACCTGTGGGTGCCTTGGGAAACTGTTTGTTTCCTTGAGCACCCATTCCCAGGATATATTCTAAGATCAAAGGGACAAGGGGAAGAAAGTCTCAGACCTGGATGTTTTTGACAGGTCCTTCAGGGAAATGTTCCCTGTCCACAGTAGGGGTGGAATGAGATCTTTAGGATCCCTTCCAAGGCATTTTAAGGTCCCTTCTGCCCAGTTATGGGATTCTAAATACAAAGCAGCCAATTTATTTAACAAAGACAGAATTTTATTCCAAATTATTGTGAGTTAACCCCTAAAGCACTTCAGGCATCATCATCCACAGGGGACGTTTCCAGTGCCTTTTGCCAAAATCCCAGAGAAACCCTGAGCACCACTGAACTCTTTTCCTGCTTCCCACCTCCCCAGGCTACTCCAAGCCCACAGAGCCTCTTCCTTCCCACTTTTTGGGAATATTTGTTGTTACAAATCAGCCCTGCAGCTCCTGCTGTGGCAGAAACCCCAGTTCAGAACAAGCCCCAGCCATGGTCAGTCTGTCAGGAGGGGAGCAGCTCTATAATGCACGAGAAAAATCCCAGGAAATCACTGGATTACAACTCCCTGCCCCCAGCAGGGCAACAAAACCTTCCCCAAACGTATTTCAGGGATTCAGCTGCAGCTGAGACACCCCTGGAAGCAGCAAACAAGATGGATTTTCCAACTGCTCTGAGAACTTTGCTCTTTATTCCATTTCTTGATTCCCAACACATTGCACAGGGCACCTTTAGAAAGGGGGAGCTCCTGGGAACTGTGCCAGGAGATCCAGCCCACAGGGATCTCCACCCCACCAGGATCTCCATCCTGTCCAGCCCACCAAGGTCTCATCCCACCAGGATCTTCATCCTTTCCACCCCACCAAGGTCTCATCCCAGCAGGATCTCCAACCCACCAGGATCTCCACCTCACCAGGATATCTATCCCACCAGGATCTCCATCCCTTCCATCCCACCAGGATCTCCATCCCTTCCTTCCCACCAGGATCTCCATCCCTTCCACCCCACCAGGATCTCCATCCCTTCCATCCCACCAGGATTCTCTATCCCTCCCACCTCACCAGGATCTCCATCCCACCAGGATCTCCATCCCTTCCTTCCCACCACGATCTCCATCCTTTCCATCCCA
>VZTB01011456.1:105121-124552 GCA_013397245.1 Thryothorus ludovicianus | reverse complement strand
ACCTACTGAAAATATTATGAGTTGTATTTGTATCATTATGTAATCACATTTTAAATATATATATTTAAAATATGTACTGTAAATGACATAAAATGTGTTGTATTTGTATAATTATGTAAAATAATCACATATTTTAAATATATACTGTAAATTATATAATAAAATGAGTTGCATTTGTATCATGTAAAATAACGACATTTTAAATATATAGATTTTAAATACATACTGTAAATGATATTATAAAATTTGTTGTATTTGTATAATTATGTAAAATAACCACATATTTTAATTATATTATTTGTAGCAAATTATACAAACAATATCATTAAAATTAAATAAAATTAACTAAAATTAAAATACCCCACCCATACTATATTTCATATGTTATTTTAGGCCAAATCAGACCTTTGGCCACAGCTCAGTCTCCCACGTAGCCTTGAGTGCCTGCAGAATTTTAAACCATTAAACACCACAAACAAAAGGCAGGAGCAGCTTGATGCACATCCAACATTCCAATGCTCCCACCATAAAAGAAACCACCAAGTTGTATTAATTTGGTATCATTAGCAGGTAATTATGTTTTACTCCATTTTATACCCCAGAGCTCCCAATAATTTGCTTTTCACACCATCTCCAGTGCAGCACCTTAATTTCTTTGGTTCGTCAGGCAATTTTGATTTTATCCCTGAGATTTCCTTTTTTTCTATCAGAGAAGCTTTGGAATTTTTGCCCACTACAGTCAAGGATTTGCAGTAAAACACTGCTTGACATGCACATATTTAAAATCCTCCATTAAACCCAGTAAATATCAACCTCAGGCTCATCCAAACCTTTCAGCAATTCCAGGGGAAAAAATTCCAGCTCCATTTGAGTCCTGGCCATGAGGGACCTGTAGCAAGAAACTGGGAATTCAATGAAGGGGTGGAAAGGGAAGAAGAATTTCATTTTAAGGTCCTTTCCAACCCAAACCATTCTGGGATTCTCCCAGTTTTCCCAGGTTTGGGATTATTTTAACCCACAGTAACTAACTGAGCTGGAGTGATCTTCCTTTGCCACTAAATTAAATTAAAAATATTCCCTAGCTCTTACTGAAATCAGGATTTTAACCCGGAACGTATTCATGTTCCTAAAAACACTCCCTGTACTAAACTAATCATTAATCAAGGGAGCTGAAAAACCCTCAAAATATCCCATTTAGGTGTTATAAACCAGCTTAAGATTTCACATAAAGGTACATCCTAGTGAATTCATAGCAGTTCCACCCCAGAACTGCAGAACTAATATGTAATTAATTAATATCCAACAATTGCCACAGATTTTGGGCTAGAAGCCATAGGCTGCAGGATAATCCTACAGGTTATTTACAGCTCTCTGGACATTACAGGAAAATTCAGGTCAAAGGCCCCTGGAGGGTGCAGAGTTCCTGAGAGGAGAATTAGGTTTCCACACAATGACACTATTTTATTTCTTGGGATATCCCAAAATGAGATCTTGCTGAATTTGTCCTTTTTTGCTGCTCTGTCCAATCTTTCCTGCACAACAAAATCATCAACAAGAGCAAATTGTTTGGGAATCCCACACCCTGAGAGGAAAAGCATCCACTATATATATATATATATATTTTTTTAAGTGTGCAAAGTTGTTTTGTTCTTATCAAGTATCAACTTCAAATGATCTGGAGCTGATCCTGGAGTGGACTCCAAACCTGGTGGATCCCTCACCCCAATCCTCCAAATAATTTATCTCAGGAAAAACCAGCAGGTTTTTGGCCAGTTACTGATAAATTTAAATGCAATGAAGACCCAAGAAGATCCCACAAAGGTCACTCAGCAAAAGCAGGAGGAAAAGCCAAAATCACCCCCCACTTGGAACTGCCAAGGAACTCCGTGGAATAAAATGCAAACCAAATTGAATCAGGCTAAAACAGGGACTTTAAACAGGACACAAGGTGAAACAATTTCCATAACACGTTATCCTAGAAAGAAGGAAAATCAGCACCCAAGAGACTTCATCAAATATTCAAGAGGGGGAAGTATATAACAACCCTGGCTCGGGGAGCAAAATCCAGGATTTAATGCAATATCAATGCTGGAACTAAACAGAGAGGCAAACTCCCAAAATACAGTGCTGATAAAAGCACTATTTTCAAACAGGCCCCACAAAAATATTGCATTTTTGGCTTGTATTTCTCAGGTGAACAAGAGACAAAACAACCACCCAAAAATCTCCTGGTTTTGGTTCAGGGATGTTTCAGGTCAGGTTTGAAAATCCCATAAGTCACAAGAGACAAAACAACCACCCAAAAATCTCCTGGTTTTGGTTCAGGGAGGTTTCAGGCTGGGTATGGAAATTCCATAAATCACAAGAGACAACACAACCACCCAAAAATCTCCTGGTTTTGGTTCAGGGAAGCTTCAGGCTGGGTATGGAAATTCCATAAATCACAAGAGACAACACAACCACCCAAAAATCTCCTGGTTTTGGTTCAGGGAGGTTTCAGGCTGGGTATAGAAATCCCATAAATGCCCAAAGCTGATTCCTCAGTCCTGGCTGCCTCAGAGCCACCCCTCAGCTCACCCTGGTGATTCCAAGGACACTGGAATGTGCAAGGCCTTGGAGTTCTCCTGCTTGGAGTGGCTCTGGTTGGCTTTTCCCTTGGCTCTGCTGGTTTTACACCCATGGCTCTGCCTTGATTTTCCCCACAGCTTTGCCTCTTTTCCACCCCTTTGCCTGTTTTTTCCCCATGGCTCTGCCTTGTTTTTCCCCATGGCTTTGCCTCAATTTTCCCCTTCCCTCTGCCTGGTTTTCCACACCTTTGTCTGGGTTTTCCTCTTGCCTCAGCCTCGATTTTCCCCATGGCTTTGGTTGGTTTTTCCCATGGCTTTGCCTCGATTTTCCCCTTGTCTCTGCCTGGATTCTCCCCATGCCTCTCCCTCCTTTTTCCCCTTGCCTCTGCCTGGCTTTTACATCCCTTTGCCTGTTTTTTCCCCGTGCCTCCACCTGGCTTTTCCCCTTGCCTCTATTTTCCCCCTTGTCTCTGCCTGGTTTTTCCCCTGTGGCTCTGCCTCGATTTCTCCCTTGCCTCTGCCCAGTTTTTCCACACCTTTGTCTGGTTTTTCCCCTTGCCTCTGCCTCGATTTCCCCATGGCTCTGCCTCTGCCTCAAATCCCTTTGCCTGCTTTTCTCCCTTGCCTCTGCCTGGCTTTTCCATTCCTTTGCCTGGTGTTTCTCCACAGCTCTGCCTGGTTTTTCCCCCATGGCTCTGCCTGGCTTTTCCACCCATTTGCCAGTTTTTTCCACAAACCTTTGCCTGGCTTTTCCCTGGTTTTGCCTGGCTTGGTGGGATTTCCCCTCCTGCTCCCTTCACAAGGAATAAAAATCTCGTTCCTCCCTGTTTGCATTCCCAGCAAACACAGGCAATTAAACATCAGGCTCTGGAATGTCACTGTCTCTGTTAACCAGCCTTAAATAAATTAGACAACTTTGGCCTGGTTTACCTTCTCTGTAATATTATTTAGTAGATATTCAATTAAAACACATCCTGTAGGTGAAAGTGTAGGAAAACATTTCCATAATGGACATCAGTGGCAGTCGGAAGTGCTGCTAATTAGCCTCAAAGCACAAACCAGATCACAAAAAAGTAGCAGAGAGCCCGGCAGTGGAAATGCCCACCACGCTGGGCTGAATATTAAACAAAGCCCAGCAAGTTCCAGGCTCGGGAAGCACAACTATGGGAAAAACTCTCTGGACTGGTAGAGAGTGTTGCAGGTTAATGAGGAACATAGAGGAGAGCACAGTAATTATCATACCCAACACCTCCCCATCTGTGTGGGGATGGCTGCAGAATATAAACACGGAGCCCAGGCTGCCACTAATTACACGTGTGCTGCCATTAGCAGGAATATTGGAAACGTGAGCTTCTCCCCCTGCTCCTGCTATTGGGGAATATTAAATGCAAGTGTAAGTCAGGGAGGAAATCTGAATGTTCTAAGCACTGAAACAATTTGAGTACAATCAATTTTCCATTTGCTGAAAGCTTCTAAATCCCCCTCATTCACCCAATTACTACTGTACTTAACCTAATGAAATTTTATTCTGAGGGAACAATACTATTCTTAAACAAATTGTTGAAAAAAATATAAGATTAAAAACTTCGAGACAAAGAATAAACTCCCAGAGAAAAGATGCAAATAAAATTACTATCATAATCTTTTGTTTTTTATTTGCAAGTAGAAGAGCGAGGAGAAACAAAAGCATGGAACATAGCATCTGTCATATCAGAATATAAAAAGATGATCCTGGCACCAAATGAAAAAGCTCTAATTCATTTGCAAATCAAGCCTGCCAGTTCTATTTCAAGCTGGCGGTAACTGTCAAGAGTTAACAAGATAATCACTTTCAATCCTGCCTTCAATGGTACATTACACTGTTATTCCATTCAATAAGGCCCTTCTTTGGGGCACTGGATGAATGGTTTTCATTTCCAACTCACACAAAAAGTTGCAGAGAGAAAAAAAAAAAAAAAAACAAAATCCATGGGGCTTAAGAAAGAAATCCCTTTATGGGCATTTATCTGCCGGCACTTGCTTTTAGGCAAAATGAGATATTTGGATACATTGGTGTCCATTCACTTCCTCTATTCCTTCAGGCCCTCAGTCTGGTGATAAAAAAAAAAAATTAAAAATCCCACAAGGAAACCTCAAGCCTGTTTAGTTTGGGGTTGGTTTGTTTTGGGTTTTTTTTTAACTATCTATGCTCATTAAACAAGTTCTGCAATAATCTTTGGTAAATACTTCACACCACACTGAAATCCGTGGCTGAACGGCTCCATCTTGGTCTAAATTCATTATAAACTGCTCAGAAAATAGTAAATGCTCATGAAAATTGTGCTTAGGGAAACATTTGCCAGTTGCTCATTAAATATTCAGTAAAAATAAAGTTCCCAATTAAAGGCTCTCTGCCTGGGAAACAAGGCAACCTCCAATTTATATGAATTAATTATTTTTAATTCTTCTCTATGACTCTGTGCCATGAATCCTCCCCGAGAGGAGAAAAGCTTGGAGAAGTTTATTAAGTATTTTAAACTTATTTGCTGGCACCCAACTTTCCACTAAGACCTGTGAATAAAACTCTTCAAGCTCTTGCTCAGTGCTCAAAATTCACTTTTCAAGACACAGGCTTGGTTCCATTGCACAGATCTCATCCTGTTTCTGCACGTTCAGATTTAAAGGTTGGGATTGATGGCCTTGGAGATCTTTTCCAACCTCAAAGATTCTACAGTGGCAATTTAAAGTTTCTCTACTGGCTTTAGAAACAAATTACTCTTTTTTTTTTTTCCCAAAATTTTCCTTCTTTCTTTAATCCCTCACAGATCTCAGTTCAAGGAACAAAGCTAAATTTATATTTATAAATTTATATTTAATATCTGCACTGAGCCCAGCTTATCCAACCTACAAACAATGCAGAGCTGTGGATAATTTTTATTTACTTTGTTAATCAGCAAAAATCCCTTTCCTCAAACCCAGGGACCCACTTCACCACCACTGCTGATTCTATTTGCAGAATTCAGATTTTTTGATTGTTTTTCTAACCCACCACTAGAAGTCAGACAACTTCTTCCCAACCCCTCTCATGCAAATGCTCCTTTCTATTCAGAAAATCTAAACACCACAAGTTAAAGTTTCCTTTTTGTTCTTTGCACTTCACAAGCTCTTTAAAGCTTCTAAACACAGAGATGTTCTTGTAATTAAAAAAATACTTTAACAAACCCAAACCCTAAATGCCTCTATCAGGATACAGCTGGTTTTGTTGCCCTACTACCCCTCCTTCCCAAAAAGAACCTAAAGCAAAAATTAATTTAATTAATTAATTAAAAACTCACACAATTTTGAAGGACAGTGGAAGAGCACAAGAAGTTGCACTTGGAATAGAATTAAGAGGAAGAGACAGATTTCAAAAAGCAGGTCAGGACTTTAAGGGAGATTAATAAAGTCCCAAAAGATCCAGGAGAAATTTGGGATGGGCTCCCTTCCTCTCTAGCCAGCAGCAGGATGACACCAAAACTGCTGAAAAATAAACAAATTATTAAAAAATAATAATGAACCAACAAGCAATCAACCTCCTTCAGATAGGAGAAGGACCAGCATCACCCAGCAGCCCTGGAATGCACAGATTTTAAACAAAAACACTCAAAAAAAGGTTTCCAACATCCCTCAAGAGGAGTGCAGCCCTTTGGGAATCGTGGCCAAGTTCAGCTGAGCCCCACAAATTCCCCCTCGGCTGAAATCCCAGTGCCTGGGACTGGATCCCAATTTAGCACCTGAGACCTGGGGCTGTTTCAGGGATCCCAGTTGGGAGGGATCCAATCCCAGTTTGGAAATGCTGGGCTGCTCGCTGCTGAGCTGCTTTCATTTGGTTTCATCCCTCTCCCTTTCTTCCACCCAGCCTGGGCTGGGCTCCCTGAGGGACCCAGAATATTCTCAGAATATTGTCACACAGGCCCAGGTTTTCATCCCTCCACAAGACAAACATTTCCCTACTACAGAGAAAACCCACTTGATCTGAGAAATTTCATCTCCTCAACTACCTCAGATTTTTGGTCAGAAGAGATTGGAGTTTCAGGCTTTCCTTCACAATTAAACTTCAATTTTTTATTTATTTATTTATTTTCATCTCATCTCGATGCAGCCCTAAGGAAAACCTTTGGAAGTCCCTTGGTTTCTCCAGGATGGTCATTCCAAACCCAGTCTAAGTTCCAGTAAGGAAGTTGTTAATTCTAAAAACTTCCATGCTGGGCCATGTTGCAAGACAAATTTATAAAGTTTTCAAAGGGACAGCTGAAGTTGCTCAAGCTTGAGGGGGAATGCCTCAAGTTCTTTAGCCACAAATGAAGAGGGAGAAATAATATTTCATCAAAATTAAATAAAACCAGAAACTGATTGCAAATTTCAAACACATCTGACCAAACCCAAGCCTAAGAGTGATAAAAATAACCTGGAAGTGCTTTGAAATTAATAAAAACATGAGGGGGAAAAAAAAGAAAACAAATTAAAGCCAGCAAATTGGAGCTCCTGAAGGACAGGAGATGGACAGGGATAGCCAAAATTTTGCCAGGCCCAATTCCCACTTTGGTTTTCAGAGGATTCAGCCCAAAACAAGGCTGGGCACCTTTGGGACGTGGCTCTGAGGGCTGAAAACACACATCTGGATTTTTTTGGAGGAGCAGCCAAAAACCCCTCTGTGAACTGAAAATTCTGCCTCCCTGTGATGCTCCCAGGATTAAGGATTTTCCCCTGTTACAACTCTCTCATTTTTGTCTTATTCCCCTCTTTCAGAAATGCACCCACACACTCTCACTGCTGTCAACCAGAACAACCTGAATTTTTTGCCAACTGCTGCTGGAACAACGTGGTAGGGAACGCTGGCTGAAAGGGATTAAGATAAAATAAAAATTAAATATATAAACCCAATAAATAAACTCATAATTTTAAATGAATGTGCAAAATGAGGGACTGATCAACAACAGCACCTTGATATCGCTGGGGAAAAAAAAGCCTCATATTTTGGATTTTCCCCCTTTTTCAGTTTGGGCTGAAAGCTGCAAGTTCAATCTACAGAATGATTGTGTCTTGCAAAGAAGTGCCACCAAGGGGTGTCCCCAGGAAGTGGAACTGGAACCATTCCAAGCACAAAGCTCAGCACTGGGGAGCTTCTCACACAAAGCATGGGAGAAGCCACTGCTCAACTTTCTGTCCAAGATATTATTTTTCTGATCATTTTTCAGGCCTTTCAAACAGGTCAGGATGTTCTAGCAACATAAATAAACAAAATATAAAATAAATATGTTTTAAAAAAAAATCCCTTTCCTCTGGTCATCATGGCTTCAGTCAACCAGGTCAGCGTTTGGATGAGTGACTTTTACACCAGGACCACAAGCAGAGAATGGAAGAAACGGAAGAATCAAGTGAAGAAATTAAAAAATAAAGTTGAAAATGAGGATAAAATAATTTTAGTTGTTCTCTATATGTATTTTTTTTGTTGTTCAGCAGCAGAAATGCAGCACAGCCAAGAGCTGGAGTGAACACTGCTCAAACTTCAGGTAAAATGGGAAAAATCATTTCAGCCATAGGGTAAAATTTGCAAAGTCTGTTTCATATCTGGGATTCAAGGTGGGATTTTCCTTGTAAATCTGTAATGACAGAAGCTGTAATGGTAAAAACAGCAGTGAAGTGTCCAGTCTCTGTACACACAACACAGCCTGGCACGTGGTACTTGGTGTACCACAAAAGGGCCAAAGAGAATTTTCAAAATTCATAAATTGGTCTTTTTAAACCCTTTTTCCCATTCCATGTCTGGCACTCACATCATGAGGAAGGCTGAAACCAGCACATTCTGAGGCACCTTCTGCACTTGCAGGATGTCACAGACCTGACTGGGGAATGACAAAAAGCCAAGTGCTGAGAAATATTGGAGAAGCTGTAATAGCCCAGCACCAGATAAATATTTTTTAAAAAAATTCAGACGCAGCCCCCAAAGTGAGAGCCGGGGGAATTCTCTATCTCTTGGATGTGGAATTGATCTGAATGCAATTACTTCGTTCTTTTCAGCTCTGCTTGACTTTGAACTAAACATCAATTAATGCACACACAAGATCTGTTAACTCCAATACTGATTTTTCCATAAAAGATGTGAAGCAAATCCATTGGCCTGCCCTGAACGGCTCGGGGCAGTCGCACCCATCACCCAGGCAAAGCTCAACTTCATTTTCCAGTGGTCACTTAAAACCCTTCATCCTCACCATAAAACTCGCCCAGCCTCACTTTTAAAGCCCTTAAATTAGCAAACAAGACATCACATAATATATTCTCCAAAGCTGGGACCTTCCAGTGCTTCAGCTGCGACTGCAGCCATTGAGCCACGGCCAATGGAAGCTCATTTGAATAATCAATATGACAACCTTATTTTTCTAATGCAAACAGGATTGCTACAGTAAGGTGTCTCACTGCCACATCACAGTCATGGCCTCTTTTAACCCCTAATTAGATTTAGGCGATTATCCCTGCTCTTCCTTACAAGTGTACAGCCCGGATAAGGGATGACAAAAGCTATCTGCCACTTCCTCAGCCTTTGCAGGCTGCAGGTTATGCAGGGAGATACAGGGGGAAGATCAGCAAACAATTGTTATTCATATCATCTCCAGTTTGGAGATAGTCACAGTTTGCCATCCACGCTGGGGGAAAATAGCCCAGAGCATTAGGTAAATGCAAAACCCTTAAGAACACGGGGGTTACACAGATGGAAATTCAAGGTGATGTTGGGGAATTATGGTTAATTCAAATTGGTTATCACAAAGGAAACTATGGGGTTTGTGCCTCACGCAGGAAACCCTGCCTTTTCAAGAGATTGCTGCTGGTGTGTTACATTTTACACGGCTGTTTCCACCAAAATCAATCAAACAAAAAAAAAAAAAAGAGAGAAATCAAACTTAGAAACAGCAATCCCAAAAGAATTACATTGCTCAACAAAGTCCGAGCAGACAGAGAAGATCTATTACAGAAATGTAATCACATTTCATTTACAAGAACTCTTATCTCAAGCACTTAAACATAACATTTAAACAGTTTTCCATTTTATTGTGCTCAGTATTGGAGCTAATAAGATAGAAAAGTATAATCATGTTAGCAACATTTCTATTGCATTACATAAACACAGCAGAGATTAAAGGCAGCCTGGAGAAGGCAGCCCTGGCTCTGAGCAGCACTGGGATCCTGTGTGAAAACTGCAGCTGGATCCCAAAATGGCCCTTCCCAGAGTGACTGAAAATGGCATTTCCCCACTTTCTCCACACGGGAAGGTGCTCTGGAGCAGGAGTGCTGGCTCTTCCTGGAAGGATCATTGAGCCAAGACAAGGAAAATTTTCAGAATTGCTAAAAACCCATTTGGACAGAGCTTTGAAAAGCACTGAAGGAGAACAGATTTTTAAAATATTGCCTAAGTTGGGATGAAGGCCCTTATCAGCAAGGCTCAAAGCAGCTCCAGTGCAAGCCCTGGCTTCATTTCCCATGAGGGAATTCCTGCAGCTCTTCCCAGATTTCTGCTCCATCCCTGGCACAGGATGGGCCAGGCTGGGAGGGAGCACAGAGCTCACCTGGTGCCACCTGCCTGCTCCACCAGAGCCACCCCAGGGCTCGGGGTTGGAATTTACCCTGGGACACTCCACAGCCTCTCTGGGCCAGGGGGAACTTCCTGGGATCAGCCCCTGCCCCAAAATTTGCCCCAAAACTTGCAGGGCAGAGAAAGGAGGAGAGAACAAACCAACCATGGAGAGGAGAAGCTGCAGGGAGAGCTCAGAGCCCCTGGCAGGGCCTGGAGGGGCTCCAGGAGAGCTGGAGAGGGACTGGGGACAGGGGATGGAGGGACAGGACACAGGGAATGGATCCCAGTGCCAGAGGGCAGCAGTGGGTGGGATTTTGGGAATTCCTGGCTGGAAGGGGCTGGACTGGAATTCCCAGAGCAGCTGTGGCTGCCCCTGGATCCCTGAGAGTGTCCAAGGCCAGGTTGGACATTGGGGCTTGGAGCAAATAAATATTTCAAAACCAGGGAAACTTTGTCAGAAGAAAATTCCTCTCCCAGAACAAAATAAAAATAAGGCACTTCCATGAATCAGATTATAGTACAGAGTAAAATTTTCAAAAATTCTATCTAAAACCTACAGCATACAGAATTTCAAGCCTATAATATCAAGACCTAATTATCTACTAGCAATTTACTGAGTTATTGTAGGCTGAATAGTTAAAAAAAAAAAGCAGCAAAATTATTAAAATTACCTTTAAAGCTCATGAAAAGAGTTTCCAGCAAGCTCTGGGGCCAAAGCTTGTTTTGTTTTTTTAAATAAATTAATTGATGGACTTTAATCTCTTGTCCTCCTCAATAAAAAAGACATTGTGACCCTTTAAATCAGATTTAGTGGCTCCCACTCCATACAAACCCCTTCCTTCTCCTCCATCTCCATGCTCCTGGCTCACAGGGGACCTGTAAATTAACTCCCAGCAGAAACTCCCACTGCAACATTATCCAAAACTTCCTCCAGCTTTTTTAAAACACTGGTTAACGTGGTCAGGAAATAAAGGCAGAGCAAAGGAGGAAATAAAAAGGAAAAAGGGAGATGGCAGAGGCAGGCACATGAAGCCTTCTCACTCCTGCCCCTGCACTCCCCATTCCTGTGCTGAACACTCCCAGAAATCCATTGTCTGGATTTCCCGAATATTTTCCAAAGCACAAGCAATGCCCACCTGACAATAATCAATGGAAAATCCCCTTTTCCCTCCTGGACACAGCATGATCCCATGAGGAAGCCTCAAAAGGTTCTGCTCTGAGCAGCCAAGGCAGCCCTTCCTGATCAATTCCTTAATCCATCTGGAGAGAATGGCCTGATCCTGCTGCCTGGATTGTCCAGGAAAAATCATTGCCCACATAATTCACCATTAAATGGGCCTTGTACTACAAGAACTTCAGCTGCTGGGAGCAGCTGAGGAGCGAGGCAGGATCCAGGAGAACCCAAGATGCTCCCTCTCAGTCTCCCCATTCCCACCCTGGAAATCACCCAAAGCATTTCCCAGCTTTTTCTTCCGTGGGTATTTGAAGATGTTGGTTTTTGCACTGCAAATAAGGTAAAAATCAAGGGCAGGAGTTCAAGTCATTCCCAGACTTTTCCTCCAGAAAAAATGCAACGTATCAGGCTGCCAGAATCTCTGGGAAACAGGGAATAAACCCAACAGGATATTGAATGATTGCCACAATAATTGCTCCATGGGCTGAGGGTTCTGCTGGGGAGCTGCAGGGGTTCCATTCCAAGCAGGGATCAGGGAATTCCCAATGAACAGAGAAGGACATGAAGGTGAAGAGCATCCTCTGCATCTGGAAATCTCTGATGGAAACCACACTCAGGAGGGAAAATTTGGGTTGGACAGTCTCTTCTCCATGGGAAGATGCAAGACCCTTCCCCCTTGGATGGAAAATGACTCCAGGGAAAGGCTGTGGAAGCAGAACAAGGTAAGCACAGGATATCTGTAGGGTTTAACCCCCCCGAGTAGGAAAACCCTGCCCTGCACAGAAACAGGAGGTGCCAAGGATGAAACCAGAGCCTGCAAGTAAATCATGGAATCATAGAGAGATTTGGGCTGGAAGGGACCTTAAATCCCACCCAGTGCCACCCCTGCCATGGCAGGGACACCTCCCACTGTCCCAGGGGCTCCAAACCCATCCAGCCCGGCCTTGGGCACTGCCAGGGATCCAGGGGCAGCCACAGCTGCTCTGGGCACCCTGTGCCAGCCCTGCCCACCCTCCCAGCCAGGAATCCCTTCCCCACATCCCATCTCCATCCCTCTTAAAACAATTCCCTCGTGTCCTATCACTGATCAACAATTTAGATTATTTCATTTAAGTTTGTCACATTATTTTACAATTCCAACCAACTGAAAGGTCCAAAATTAGACCAGGATTAGAAATCCTTCCTCCAAACAAAGATGCTCCTTCCCTTCCTAATCAAAGCCGTGGATGGTTGATAATCTCCATAGCAGGTAAGCTCATTCCAGAAAAACCGTTCCCAAGCCAAAATCCGAGGTGCAACAGCGAGTTTGATGTTTGAATGTGAATTCTAATTTCACTTTCCCACAGCACTGCCTTTTCAGTGGGCTGTTGGTGACCTGCCCCTCCTGTGCCTGCTCTGAGGAGCAGTTTCTGCAGGTTTGGGGCTGGGTTTTGCCCAAATCCTGGTGGCTTTAGTGGCAGGATGCAGGAGCAGGGTGCAGGGTGAGGTGATTACTGTATCTCTGCTGTTCAGTATCTGCAGGGTGTCTCAGTGCCACTCCAACTCCTTAAAGCCAGTAAAGAGATTACAGCTCACACTAACTGGATTTGCACAGCTCGGGATCATTCACTTTGGATTCCTCCTGCCCAGATTAAGGCAGCCCATTAAAACAATAGTCAGCTGCTCTCCCAGCACAAGGTGTCCCAGGGAAAAAAAAAAAACCAAAAAAACAAGCCCAAAACTCCATGTTTACATTCAGAGCGTGTGTGTGCTGGGACATGTGGGCAAACAAAACCCTGTGTGAGCAGGAACACTCCGTGTGCAAGGAGTGATCCCAGCAAAAAGCCAGGATAATGCAATGATATAGTTATAAAAGCACAATCACGGAGCCTGGCAGTTTTAAGGAGCGGAGAGTTTGGAAAATTTTAAACAGCTTAAAAGAATGTGTGTGTCTTTGAAGATACTGCCTTCAAATGCATTCCAAAACCTATTTCTGGAAATAGGGAGAAATATAATTCCCTCAACATAGTCCATGAATTTAGCAGGGAAGCTCATCTGACAGCCATCACTAACTGACAGTCTGAGCCACAGAATCTGAACACAAAACTTAGACTGTTGTACTTAGCACAAAAAGTACTTAATGAATGAAAATGAAATGGTTACTCTGAACTAAAATCTGTTTATTTTCCAGAGCCAGTGGTTCCCCAGCACCTCCTGCACAGTTTTGCTCCACAGCTCACACACGTGTCCCATCCACGCTGGCTTTTCCAGCTGTCTGAGAGTGAAAGGAAAAGAAATCATCCCATATGCTGCTGCCTACTAAATAAATGGCCAGTCTTTTGAGTCCTAAAAGGGGATTTTTAGCAAACAAAAAGAAAAACAAGGCCAACACAGCTTAGACAACAATAGCAACAAATCTCGGTCAAAGGCAAGTGACCCTCGAGCTGCTCTGGGCATATGGAGGTCTCAGTCCTTTTCAGGGAAAACCCTTCCTCTGCTTCCCATTAGCCTCTGGCTGACTTACAGGAGGAAACTGTCCTTGTCTGGCCTCTCTGCAGCTTCCTTCTGCCTCCCAGCAGAGCTGGGACTCCTCATCCACCACCCCACCCTGGGCACTGCCAGTGCTGGTGAGCGAAAGGGTTAAAAGATTTAGGAATTACAAATGGAGCCAGCAAGATGGGAGCAACACGTCCACAGCAGGGCCTAGAGTGATAATAAGAGGATCAAAGGAGAAATTAAGGGTTTAATCATTAATATACAGGGATAGAGCAGGACAATCTATCCTGTATCTGACACTTAGTGTTGTAAAAAATCAGAAAATCAAAACTTTGGATGCTCGAAGCCAAGGAAAGAGCCTGGACCATAACCAAGGGGTCAGGAAGAGCTGGCAACAGCACAAAGTGGGGAGGAAGAGTCTTTACTTCCTCCCACACGAGCACTGACTCAAATCAAATGGACTCAAAACCAGAACTGACATCCAACTAATTTACATACAACACGGGACAGGTGTTAAATATGAATAGGTGCATTAGGTAACTTCATGAATATGCATGATTTTGGGGAATAAATAAAGAATTCAAAGCTCTGTAAACTCAGCACGTGTCTTTAGGACACCAGTCCTCAGTGCCCCAGCGCTGAATAAACACACAAATATTGCAACCTCAAATAGTTGGAAGGTTTTTTTTGTCTGTCACACACCTTTAGGGCTTCCCTGGATGTTCCCAGGATCCTTCCCCTGAGCATGGCATGGGAACCAAGCTCCTTTTCCCCCAGGAAACCCAGATCCTGACGGGCAAGGGATGGAATCTCCCTGCACTGAGGTCACCCAGACCCCCACCAGCACTGCCAGGGGACTCCTGCCTCAGCACCTCAGGTTTGGATCCTGCCTGCAGGCTGCAGCTGGAAAGGAAGGCAAAACGAGTAAGAATACATTAATTAATTCATCAACAGAAGAGGCATTTTGGTTTTATTGTGGATAAGTGACCCCCTTGCCATGACAATACCTCCTAAAGATCATGGAAACCCCACCTGGAGTCCAAGGAAGTGCCTGGAACTGGTTGGAGTATCCCAGATGGGACAAAGGGGCTCGACTTATCTTTGAATTTTGGAAGCTGCTCCTCAAGAAGCCACCAAAAGAAATCACTGGAAGTAAAAAGTCCTACCAAGCATCCTAAAACTTTACTGCAAGCACTTCTCAGCAGCATGACTGAGCTGTTGTAAAGTCCTTGTGATGTAACCCAGACACTGCAAATAAACCTGCTTGGATTAAGGAAAGGGCTTTCCCCTCTGACAAAAGAACAAAAATATTTCCCCTAGAAGCATTCAAACTACTTTCCACCACAGGATGGAGTAGTTTGGTTTCAGCACTCAAAATGTAGCTGCTGATTTTAAACAGATTTTAAAGAAGTTCTCCAGTTTTTCTAGGAATTTCCATGTTTGAGATGGATTTTTTGCCACAGACTCTACAATTCTCACCAGCCCATTTCTACTGCAGGAAAGGCTGTGCCATCATTTTCCTGGAAGCACCTCCTCTAGGATGCTTATAACTCACCAACAAGAAAAAGATCAAGGCTGAACCATGGCATGCAAGGTTCCAGCCCAGAAAAGCAATCCTTACTTATTATATTTGGGATCAAAACTCCCCAAATTAATATATTTTCATTTTGGACTCCTGAGCTACAAACTAAACGCAATGTACTTTATATCTTCCTCATAAGCCTCTTTGAAATAAACTCCAAAGAGAATTCAAATAACCAAAAAACTCCTGAATCTGAGACCTGAGCAGCACAAATATCCAAAGAACTCCTGAATTTGAGGCCTGAGCAGCAAAAATTACCCAAAAGAACTCCTGAATTTGAGAACTGAGCAGCACAAATAACCAAAAAACTCCTGAATTTGAGACCTGAGCAGCACGAATAACCAAAGAACTCCTGAATTTGAGGCCTGAGCATCACAAATAACCAAAAAACTCCTGAATGTGAGGCCCGAGTAGCACAAAAAACCAAAAAACTCCTGAATTTGAGGCCCGAGCAGCACAAATTAAACAAATGTCGCAGCACCCTGAACATCAATTTGTATTTGCTCGTTTCTGCTCCTTGAGAAGTGGATTTTGTCAGGTAAGATGTTGAGGAAAAGGTCTTGGAGAGGCAAAAGCAGCCTCCCCAAGCCTCCAGCTCCTGGTGTAACACACACCCCAAAGGCTCCAGAGGAATCTTCCCTCCCAGTCAAACCACTGGTGGAAGGCAAGGAGATCTCTCTTCCTCACCCTTGCTTGGCCAATAAATTTTGCATGAAAACACGTCAGCCCAGCCCGGAGTTTCCTGCTGGCAGGCTGGGAGGGTGATAAATGTTTAATGCCAACAACACACCCAGCTCAGCGGCAGACAACAGCTCCCACACGGCCCCTTTGATCCCAACACATCCCCAGCAGTTCTGGGGGTGCTCTGCACCACAATTCCAGCACCTCTATGCAAATCAGGGCCAATTAGCATCAGTGAATTCCTGCTGCATTGGGAGGGAAGGGGGGGAACAATCACGAGCCAAGCTCCAGCAGAGTGTGACTCAGAAAAGTCCAATATTCCCATTTAATTCCTGATGTTCTCTGCAAACTGCAAAAATCTCATCAACAGCCACCAACCACCCACGTGCCATCCGTGGGGCCCTGGGCATGGATCCAGCTCCAAGGGATCTGGGGAAATGCCACTGGAAAAAGGTCCCTGGACAGGGGGACCTCAGGGAAACTCCCAAGGCCTGAAGTGTGGAACTGAAAGGAAAAGCTGAGATTGTGTTTGAACAAGGAGCTCCTCAGCTCTGTCACAGTGCCAGGACACAGGGAATGGCTTCCCAGGGATGGGATTTTTGGGAGGGAATTTTCTCTGGGAGGGTGGGCAGGCCCTGTCCCCTGGCAGTGCCCAAGGCCACCTGGAGCAAGCTGGGTGTCCCTGGCCATGGCAGGAGCTGGAATGAGATGGGATTTGAGGATTTTCCAACCCAAACCATTCCAGGATTCCAGGATCTGCCCAAGTATTTAAGGAGCTGTGAAACCATCAATGCCCAAATGTATCAATTACCTTATTGAGCAATTAAACCAGGTTTGATTCATGGTTCATCACTTCTCTTAACAACTGAGGAGCTGCCCTTAATTTATATTCTACTAAAAACTGTCAAAATCACTTGTAGAAGTAAAACAAAATTCCACTAGTACACAAGCAACGATGAGACCCATAAATCTAGGAAAAGATTTTTAAAAGTAACAAACTTTTAGCAGCTTTTCCCCCTCAATTTAACAATGAACAAGGAGCCTCATGAAAAACACATCTCAGAACAACAGAATTTGCATGTTTTGAAGCTGATCAAGACCTAAAACATCAAAATTCAACAGCACACCCAACCAGGTCAAGGAAGACATGGATGTAGGTTGTTTTAAAACAAGCAAATTTCAAAAAGCATAAATAAAAGATGAATGTAATGCTTTCATTAGTAAAAAAAAATAGTGGAAAAACATTGTAGTAGTGTAAAACCCTTCACTTTTGCAGACTTGGACAGCTGAATGTAGATGGTGTTGGTCTAAACATGGGATTTTGGGAGTGGAGGGAACTCCCAGCCCACATTCCAAGCAGCTGCTGCCAGGATTTCCCTCCACAATAGCTGGACAAGTGGAACATCCCTTAAAACATTCCAGGATATAAGAGAAGAGCTGAGCTGTTTCCTTACCCACCTCATGCTTCTCTAACAGCCCAGAAATTCACTGCTCAACATTAGACGATCATCACTGAAATGGGGAATGCCAAAGGACAATGCTCAGAATATTATTTCTTTAAATCGTTTCCATTTTTTTACTTTTGAAATGTCTCTTGAGGCGTTTACTGGGACAAGATCTCCCTTGAAAGAATCTAAAGCTGCTCCCAAAAAACCCCAAGCACAGACCTTTCCCCCTCACATCTACAAACACACCCAAGGCAAGGACAGAAAATCATCATTAGTGTTTACAGGAGCCACAAACAAATTTGCTGCTTAATTAGTGAAAAAAAAAAACATTTTGATTTTGTGCTTTGGAGGAGCACTAAAGCCCCAAATATACAACATCTCTCAGAGAAGCTGCAGTGCTGCCAAGCTGAAATACCTCCTTTTATGCAAAGTTAAACTATAAAGTCAGGCAGCACCTGAGAATTTATGTTCCCTCTTCCCACAATCTGGCTTCAGGCTGATCTTCATTACAGCTCCAAAGCAGCTATTTTGAATAAATACATTCCAAACAGCCATGAATTTCAACTGGGAACCAGAGCTGGTCCTTGAGGTGCCTTTGAGGAAGGATCTGCTCCAAACACTGAGCTCCCAGGATTGCTTCCCCTACAGATTCCCTGGAGGTTCTGGAAGGGCTCTGTAGGATAAGGACACTTTCAGTGCTGCTCTAGACTCTGGGTCTAGAAATTCTTCTGCTTGGAGAGTCCAAACCGGATCCAACTCAAGCAGGAACTTTCCTGGGAAAAGGGAAAATTCCAGAAGCCAACACAAGTCCATCTGTGGGTGGAAGGTGCTGCTCCAGAAATCCCCAGGAGCATTTTTTGGGAACCCACCCAAGGGAAGGTCATGAAGTGACACCTCAGTGTTTCCTTGTTTGGAAAAGCAAACAGCCCAGGAGCAGCACAAGAGCCTGATGTACAAAGCACAGGGAATGAAATAAATCCCATAAAACGTGAACTGCCCTTCCTGAAATCTGCAATCAACAATCCAAATTATTCCAAGCAGAAACTGGACTGATAGCAGGCTCCCAAAGATTCCCTCTGTTCACCCAGAGCAAGGCTTGGGCTGAAATTGCATTTTTGAGCCTCAGCCAAAGCCCAGGAGGAACTTCAGCCATGGCAGGAGGTGTTGAACAGTGAAATCCAGGAAGAAGCCCTCATACTGCCCAATATTCCTCATTTTTCCCCCAAATTATGGCTATTACACATGGGGAAAACTTTTTATATTAACAAATTGCAGAAAGCTCTTTAACTCACCTGACACCAAGCGAGGGGAAAGGTGGAAGATTAAAACCATCACAAAATGCTGCCACATTGCAGAATTGTAAAACACTAAAAAAATCCTGCTTTTCAGACATTCTGAACAACTCCCACTTAAGTTTATATAAAATACAATTGAAGGTAAAAAGGAAAATTATTACAAAAGTAACTATTACCGAAAAAGAACAATTGCCAAAAATTAATGACTGCCAAAAAATTAATGACTGCCAAAAATTAATGACTACCAAAAATAACAATGACCAAAAAAATAATGATTGCCAAAAAATAATGACTACAAAAAAAAAAGATTACCAAAATGACTACCAAAAAATGATTGCCAAAAATAACGATTGCCAAAAGTAACTACCAGAAAATGATGATTACCAAAAAAAGGCTACCAAAAAGTAATGATTGCCAAAAATGATTACCAAAAAAAAAAAGATTGCCAAAAAATGTCTTCCAAAAAAATAATGACTACCAAAAAATGACTCTTAAAACATGATTGCCATACATAGCGATTGCCAAAAACAACTACCAAAAAAATAATGATTGCCAAAAACGATTACCAAAAAAATAATGATTGCCAAAAACGATTACCAAAAAAATAATGATTGCCAAAAA
>VZTB01011456.1:83014-96702 GCA_013397245.1 Thryothorus ludovicianus | reverse complement strand
CCCCATGGAATTCAGGCACCATTCCCTATGGAATTCAGGCACCATTCCCCACTCCCCATGGGAATTCAGGCACCATTCCCCATGGGAATTCAGGCACCATTCCCCATGGGAATTCAGGCACCATTCCCCATGGGAATTCAGGCACCATTCCTTCCTAAAAATTAACCTCAAATTAAGATCATCAGATAAGAACCCATCTGTGGCTTGGCCTGACAGGAATTCCCCTCACTTCTTCTCAAGTGTATCCCAAAGCAGGACTTTTTTTTTCTAACTCTACATTATTGTTGTCATGTCATGACTGAGCAGAAAAACCTGGAATCTGATTCTAATAATCTTTAGGAATAAAATAATAAAGAAGCAGAAGTTAATACAGAAATTGGTACATTGTCCTATTAAATAAACTTAATAAATAAACATAAATAAATAGCCAAAAGTCCCTCCCATTCCTTGTCCTTTCTCATTCAAAGCACTCTAAGTTCAAGGGCAAAAAACCCACATACACCTAAAAAAAATCAGGAATGTTAGCTAGAAACTTCCATATGAAACCAAAGTTTAGGTTGGTAAGTGAAGTCAATTATTCCAATAATCTGAAGACAAACAAAACAAAAAACAAAAAACAAACAAACAAACAAACAAACAAAAAAAGGCTCAATTGAGTTGAGAACACCCAACTTGTCTTCTGGTCACACAAAAAGTTTAAAGCAGGAGCTGAGGCAAACACAAGCCCCTGTTCCTTTGCCACACAAAGATACCAGCAAGGAAATTCCTTCCCCTGCCCAGCAAATCCCACAGCTTGAGGAAAAGGCAACCAGGAAAAAAAAAATGGGCTGAATGAAAGTTTAAATGGTGCAATCCTGGAGGAAAGACATTTTACGTTTCCTCCAAAAAAAAAAAGGGAAAATTTGAATTCCACAGGAAGAAACAAGAAACATTTTCTATTAGCCAGCAGATCCATCAGGCCCTGTAATTAATCCTCACAAACACGTGCAGCTATTCCCTTCTCCAAACAGCTGGAATCTATTTGAAAAAACAAAGGTGCAGCTTTCTTGCAGGGTAAACAGCCCAGATTATTCCTTTCTGCCTCTGCATCTGCCCTGGATGGATCCCAGAGCTTGGAAAAGGCTCCAATTCCTCCCCCAGATGGAAGCACGACCCAGGTAATTATTTGTTGTAAATTTGACAACACCTCTGATATTATGGTAAAACGTTAAGGGACAGGAGAGATTTTCAGGTTGAGATTTTCCACTGCCCCCGTGCCTCAGCTCAGATTAATTCCAGGTAAACACTGCTCCTCTGTCTGCCTGGGACAAACCCAACATTTCAGGTTTTGGGATCATAAAACCCCCAGTGATGGGCTGAGCTTAAAGACTCTCTGATATTTGTGTGTCCTTACATCCCCAAATTGATATTAGACAGCTGAAGGGAATTACCTAAGCAGATGTTTGAAATCAGCTTCCACACCAGGACACTACCTGCTCTCAGAAACTGCAAAAAAAATCTCCAAAAATCCCAATTTAGGTCACGCAGACCAGCACTGGCAACTGAGCCCTCCAAGTGCCACCAGCACAGAGCCAAAATTGAAACAGCAGGGCAAAAAATCTGAATATTCCTCATTCTTCAACACTGCAACACCATTTAGAAGCCAAAAAAAAAACAACCAAACAAAAAAAACCAAACCTGCTTAAAGACAGGATTAAGGCATTTCCTAGAAATAAATATTTAATTTGGAAAACTGGGAATATTGAGACTGACTGGATTCATAATAACCACCAACAACACCTGGATGAAAAGCTGTGCCTCTGCTTTTTCCTGAGCAAAACAAATGAACCCATTTCTCTGTGCACAATTCTTAAAAAAGGCAATTTTTAAAATTCAGTGATAGCCAGACAGGTTGAGGTTTAAATTTTATGAGAGGGAAAAAATTTAAGGTGTTCCACCTGTACTTTTTACTATTATATGTTTATGAAGAATACAGAAAGATTTTTAGAATATCTTGTTTTCCCAAAATAAAAACAAAATAAGCCTAACATGTTTAATGAAAATTGCTGTAACTGGACTCCAAAAATTAAGGCATGAAAAGACTTTAAAAACACACAAGAAAAGCAAAAATATTTCACACCATCCACTCAAAATCTCACAGAACAACACAAAGAGTTTGGATAATTTGTGTGTTTTCCACTCTAAAAACACAGGGATCATTCTCTAATTTCCAGGCAAGTTGGATGCATCTCCCTTTAAATATTTTGAATTTAACAAAGATTAGACAGGGAAAGCAGAGGCTGTTTTTTCAGTTTCTGATGGGATCTGAGCAGCTCCATTCCTGCTGAAGCCCAGGAGCTGCCACTTTTATCAGCCCCAAAATCTCCTTTACTGGGAATTTCCACCTCCAACCCTGTCCTGTCCCTCCCAGTTCTTATGGCTAATTAAAAACTCTGAATATTTCATTTACTATTCTAAAAAAGAGTGTTTTCCTCACTGGACATGCAGTAGTTACATGAAATATTGACAAATAAATCACATCAGAAAGAGAGAAACAACAAAATCTGGATTGCTTTAAAGAAAGTACATAAAGCAACAGAAGTAGTTAATTTTATATTTCAAAACGTGTTCTGACTGTTCTGATCAACTGATGCTGCTGAGCACAAACTGGCTGGTGTCAGTGCTAATTTAAATGGGGAATAAAGGTGAATTATGATGTGATTTCTACATCCCTGGGCTTTGTTCAGAAAAAGGGGCTCACGGAACTTTCTTCTAAGCTCTGCTTTTTGTTTAAAACACAAAAGAACCTGACAAAGCCAACCAGGAAATAGTGACAGGTTCCTGACTCTGCCCTCATGGACCACACTCAGCTCCGTTCCCAGAGCTGGAGGCAAGAATTCAAATGAAAACTGAATTATTTCCATCACTGAAATCACTATTACCCAAACCAGGCAGCTGAGGAATTCCAAAATAAACCAGTACTTGCTGTGTCACTCCAAACCTTCCTCCTTCTGTCCCCACAACTCTGGGCACATTCACTTGAGGTGTTAATTAACACAATTAACACCAGCCTGGGGATGCTGGAGGGGAGGGAACAGGAAGATAATGGATAATATTATATTCCTATATGGGAATGCAATGGGATTTTAGAACTGAAATGTGTAATTTCTATTGAGTTAACAATGACTAACCAAGGGAAATGTGTCTGACACCCTTCCAGGACTCACTCATGTCCCCAGGTGTCACTGCTGTGTTATTTTTAATTTTTTTTAACTGATGTATTTTTCATGTTTCTCCAATTCTTTCTCCCTCACTTACAGGTTCCTGCTGCTCCAAGTCTCTGGAATTTCTGTTCTGGATACTCCTGGAGGCTGCAGAGGCCAAAGAGCTCCAGCCCACCCAGCCCTTCCCTGTCCCCATCACCTGAGGGTCCCGTGAGTGACCACAGCCCATGGGGGGGTCACCATTCCCTGGGGGAGCTGAAATTCATCCCTGGGGGAGCTGAAATCCCTCCCAGCAGTGCATTCCATCCTCCAGCTCCATGGGGATCCCCCAAACCCCACAAGGGGAATGGGGACACCCCCCCAAACCCCATGGGGGGGACACTCCATACAAATTCCATGGGGATACCCCACAAATCCCATGGGAACACCCTCCAAATCCCATGGGGGGGACACCCATCCCACAGGGACACCCCACAAACCCCACAGGGATGGGGGAACATTCCCCACAAACCCCATGGGGACAGGGGAACACCCCCAAATTCCTCGGGGATACCCCACTAACCCAATGGGAACACCCCCCAAAAACCCCATGGATTTGTTTCCCACCCTCCAGCTCCATGGGGATCCCCCAAATCCCACAGGGGGACCCCCCCAAACCCCACAGCTTTGTTTCCCAGCCTCCAGCCCCGGCCCTGCTCGCTGGGATTGTTGCTCTGAGCAAGGCCCAGGCTCCCGTGGATTATCCACAGAATTAATTCCATTTTTCCGTGTGGCTGAGGCCAGGGAACAGCCCTTCCCTCAGGTGTTTGAGAGCCACCAGAACTCTCCAGATCTGCCTTTATCCTCCTGCCTGAGCCCAATATTCACATTTCCAAGGCTCCTTTCAGCCCAGGAGTGAGGAACAACCCCACCCTCACCATCACCCTCTGAGGAACTGGGGACCATTTGCACTCAAAACCTAATTTAATTTCCCATTTTCCATATTATATGGATGTAATTAAACATCTAGTTTCACTCTAAAATGCATTTCCTAGTTCTGATAACCTACAGAACAATTTCCATCACCACATATTTGCTGGGACTCCACAAAATAAAATTCCTAATGAACAAGAAAGGCTATTTGTATTTTACATCATTTTTCTGTAGTGAATATTTGTTTACAGAGTGATATAACAGTTACCTTTCCACAAGTCTCACAATTAAACCAGTTTTGAAAAAATTTGAACAATTCTGCAGTTTTCCTTATGGATTTGTTTTTATCTTAGCTTACACTGCCACAATTCAGTTGCTTCCATCCTTGACCTCTTATTTGCACCAGTATCTCTCTCTCCCTTTTTTGCACCAATATTTCTCTCTCCCTTTTTTGCACCAACATCTCTCTCTCTTTTTTGCACCAATATTTCTCTCTCCCTTTTTTGAACCCGTATCTTTCTCTTTTTTGAACCAATATCTCTTTTTTGAGCCAATACCTCACGAATAAATGACATTTTGGTTGGCTTTTTAATGAATAACCCTTTATAATCAACCTCACACTTTAACCATAACCATTCCTTGGGTTCTGCATTAATATGGGATTCCCCAAACCCCATTTTTTTGGCCCAAAAGGGCAGGGCTGCCCTTTCTTTCCCCAGGCTGCAGTTTGCTGCCCGCGCCTCCCCGAGCCCTGCAGATGGTTGTGATGACACCCAGAACCTTCCCAGGAGCTTTCCCAACGGGATCTCCCCCTCACCCCGACTGAGGTGGGGAGGTCAAACCCCTCCAGAGTGATCCCAACACCTCCAAACACGGCACTGGGAGAGGGGAGCCCCAACAGCTCCACCGGAATTCTCCGGTGCAGGGATCTGGGATTGCTCCTGCTGCTGGAGATGTCCTGGGATATCAGAGCTCCCAACAGCTTGGAGAGGGATGCCCCAAACTCCCAACACTGGGAAGCAGCAGGGTTTGCTGCTCCTGGTTCTGCCCTCATCGCTCAGATTCCTCGGAGATGCTCCACAGCAGAGATTTCCACTTGGGAATCCCTTGGGAACTGCTCAAGGGAACAAACGGGTTCAGGAAGGTGCTGCAGCTGCTAAAAGGTCTCTGGGAAGCATGTCTGCATTCCCAGGAAGCTTGGAGATGGATACCACAAACTCCCAACACTGGGAAGCAGCAGGGTTTGCTGCTCCTGGTTCTGCTCTCATCACTCACATTGCTCAGAGATGCGCCACAGCAGAGATTTCCACTCGGGAATCCCTCAGGAGCTCCTCAGGGGAACAAACGGGTTCAGGAAGGTGCTGCAGCTGCTAAAAGGTCTCTGGGAAGAAGTTGTGCATTCCCAGGAAGCTTGGAGATGGATGCATCAAACTCCCCAAACTGGGAAGCACAGGGTTTGCTGCTCCTGGTTCTGCTCTCATCACTCACATTGCTCAGAGATGCTCCACAGCAGAGATTTCCCCTTGGGAATCCTTTGGGAACTGCTGGGAACTGCTCAGGGGAACAAAGGGGTGCAGGAAGGTGCTGCAGCACTGCACTGCAGCTAAAAGGTCTCTGGGAAGAAGTTGTGCATTCCCAGAAAGCCTGGAGATGGATGCACCAAACTCCCAACACCGGGAAGCAGCAGAGTTTGCTGCTNACATTGGGAAGCAGCAGGGTTTGCCTGCTCCTGGTTCCTCTCTCAATGCTCAGATTCCTCGGAGATGCTCCACAGCAAAAATTTCCATTCAGGAATCCCACAGGAGCTGCTCAAAGGAACAAATGAGGGCAGGAAGGTGCTGCAGCTCAGCACTGGAGCTGCCAAAAGGTCTCTGGGAAGAAGTTGTGCATTCCCAGGAAGCTCGTGTGCCGTGATGAAAGCACAGCCGGCCCGACGGAAATCCAAACACAGCCACAGACACAATTATTTTACTAATTGCTAATGAATACAGTCAAGTGGCTTCAAAAAGCCAAACTTTGCTTGGACTGCTTCAGGTTTTGACCTCTGCAGGAGCAAATGCATTTCAAACTGGAGCCCACCAAAACTGATTAACGGCGCCAGCCAAGGCCAGCGCGGAGCAGGAGCTTTTTTCCATCTATCACATGGCCCCAAGGATAGTTAAATGAACCTTAAAATGGCTACAAACAGCTCAATGACTACACAGAGTCCTGCCAATTAGAAATAATTAGGCAGTCATTTTGGTGGTAAGTCTTTTTAAGTGCATACATAATGATGCAATGATGCTTATTAGCGAGCTCATAGGAGCTCTGCTCAAACAGCCTGGAATAATTATGCAACTATCACAAAGCCTTGCACATCTCTGTACTTCACCTTAATGCATTTAAAAATCCACTTCATTACCTCCAGTAATTAATCCTCCATTAATTGCAGGAAAAGCCCAGTTTACCGTGCTTCGTTTCTAATTATCTTATAAATAGTTATGGTTCTAATTAATGTGTTCATTAAGCTGAATATCTTTCTCAAAGCCATGCTCAGAGCAAAGGTTCTGCTTTTGAGAGAAAAAGCCTAACTAGCCATAAGGTGAGGCCATTTTGGTTGTATTTGCTTTTATTTTAGTATATTCAACCTCCTAATTGGCATTTAAAATCTAATTTGGAAGAACTTCAAGAAGACTATATAGGAGAAAAATAGGAAAAGGCTTTGCTTTTTTTTTTACCCATTCTCCAATCAAGAAGCTCAGAGCTTTAACAGGAAAACTTTTAGCATCTCTTTTTGATATAGACTGGGAACAGATTTTCAGTGCTGTGCCACAAATTAATTTAAATTCTACCACAATTCAGTTTATCCCTGCATGTTTCCACAGAGGAGAACCAAGAACCATGGAGGAAAAAATAGATACCTAAGAGTTTATACAGAATTAAAAATAACAGACCCATACTGCTGGCCTTACCATCATTTCTAGGATATAAATCCATGGAATTACAGCCAGAATTTACATCAGTTATTTGAGCTGAGCATGACCTGACCCTTGAAATTCATTGAGAGGCTGCCTTCCTAAGAGATATGGATGTGATTCAATAAAAAACACAACTGGAGAATATCTTACAGGAATACCCATGGATAAGGAAACTCCCTGTTGAAACACATTTCCCAGGATTTGGGGGCTTTGCACACAAGACTTGTGCAGAAATCTTAGACTCCAAACAAAATTCTCCAAGAGTACAATCAAAATATTTTAGCTATAGTCACAATTAATGTATGGATACTAAATTCCCATCTCTTCCTAGATTTTCAAATGTGCATTAAATCTAATAAACCTGTCTTCAGTTACACTATGCAAAAAAAAACAAATCCAAGTTTCCCCATTTTTTTTTAATATTAAATATTTTGTTCAGAGAGTTACTCAGACTCTATTTCAACAACCAAAGGACAAAAGCGCTGCACATGCTGCAATTATCCCATTTCTTTTGGGAACCTTTCCTTCCTAGAACATCCCAGCTCAGGAAAATCTGGAATCACTGAAGCCATGGCTGTGACAGGGCTGAGGTTTGATGCCAATAAAGCTGCAGATAAATTACCAGCTCTGCACCCTGCTCTGGAATTTTTGGGATCCTCCATGCTGGAAAATGGGAAAATCTCAAACTCAGGAGTTGAGATGTGAGAGGAGAAGCAGCAGCACAAAGCAGGAAAGGACAGGCAGGGATAGCCCAGCTTTAATCAGATTAATCCCAGAGCACACTTTGGGAATGGCACCAACCCAGGCCGGGAGCTGCCTGGCTGGACCCCACAGGAAAATTGATTTTGGGGGGATTTTTGTTACAAACCTGAGGCAGTGCCTGCCCTGCTCACACACAGCAACGTCCTGCTGTGGAGCAACACCTGGAATCCCAGAAAAAACTGACAGGAAAGATTCCAGGTATGGATGCAGGTTTAGGGAGAAGCATGGAATGGTTTGGATTGAGAGGGACCTTAAAGCTCATCAGGTGTGGAAATCAGTGGGTCCTGAGAGGGGTCCCTGGGTTGGGGAGACACCAGAGGATTCCTCAGAGGATCCCATTTTTGTGATGCCAGTGCACCCCTGTTCTGCCCCCTGAATTACACAAGGGGTTTCTCTTACAGGATCCCATTTCTGTCCCCTGTTCCTGTCCTCTCCCTCAGCCCTATTAACCCCATCCCTGTGTCCCTCAGTCCCTCCCTCCCTATTTTCCCATTGGCTCCCACATCCCAACCCCACCTTTGTACTGCCCCCATGCCCCCTGATAATTGATAAATGATATAAAAGACAATTGGTCCCTGATGCTCTACTCCCTCAGTCACACCAGAAGTTTCTCTCACAGGATCCCAGTTCTGCTCCCTCCCTCAGCCCTGTTAGCCCCATCCCTGTGTCCCTCAGCCCTGTTAACTCCGTCCCTGTGTCCCTCAGTCACNCACACAGGAGGTTTCTCTCACAGAATCCCCCAGTTTCTCTTCCTTGTTCCTGTCCCCTCCATTAGCCCTGTTACCCCATCCCTGTGTCCCTCAGCCCTGTTAACCCCGTCCCTGTGTCCCTCAGCCCTGTTAACTCTGTCCCTGTGTCCCTCAGTCACACAGGAGGTTTCTCTCACAGAATCCCCCAGTTTCTCTTCGCTGTTCCTGTCCCCTCCCTCAGCCCTGTTAACCCCATCCCTGTCCCTGTGTCCCTCAGTCCCTCCCCTCCCTATTTCCCCATTGGCTCCCACATCCCAACCCCACCTTTGTACTGCCCCAATAATTGATATTTGATCATTGATAAATTATATAAAAGACAATTGGTCCCTGATGCTCTGCTCCCTCAGTCACACCAGAGGTTTCTCTCACAGGATCCCCTGTTCCTGTTCCTGTCCCCTCCCCCAGCCCTGTTAACCCCATCCCTGTCCCTGTGTCCCTCAGTCCTTCCCTCCCTATTTCCTCCTTGCCTCTCACACCCCAAATCCACCTTTGTACTGCCCCCATGCCCCTGCTAATTGATATTTGATAAATTATATAAATGACAATTGGTCCCTGATGCTCTCCCAGCCCTGACCATCCCTACACGTGAACCTGGACCCTTCCCTTAAAGCTTCCCTTTAACCCTGGGCAATCTGCACGTGCATAAAATAAATATAAATACATAATGTATAAATAGATAAATATATAGAGAATACACATCTCTGTGGAACCCCACAGAAGCCCTTCCTGCCTCTCTGCCATCCCCAGACCCTGGCAGTGGAAGCCATGCCCCCTTGCTCTATCACTCCACACCCAACACGACCTTCCCATATCACTTTTTATTGGTAGAAATCCACATTTTTTGCTTTGTTCTATTCCTGCCATACATTATCAGAATTAGAGTGAAAGATGGGAAGAAACAATAAATTTTTACTACCGAATTCTACTATTTCGTGTTTCACAGTGGGAAAAGCACTCCTAGAAATGAACCCTGGAAAAAGCAACAGAGCAAAGAGGGTCTTGGGTCACCAGGGCATCCCTAAGACATTTGCTTTTGCAGGGCTGTCTGGAGAAACACGAGCTCTGCAGCAAAGAAATAACAGATTCTATTTCCTGGCCACAGCTTTGGTAGCAGAGAGAAAAAAAAAGAATTAAAAAATATCAGTTAAAATACACAGTGGTTTAGAATGCAGACACACTGAAATCAAAAAGGCAATTCCTCGCTAAGGGCAGTTGTATTTTTCCTTTTTCAAACAGAAAACTGAAACACTAAAAAAAACCCCACAACCTGCAAAGGCACCTTTTTTTCCAGAGAAAGGTCCTGGAGAAATAAGCAGCTCTACTTTAAACACACAAAAAATCAACTTTCCCTGGAATCAGACTGGAGCCTGAGCTCCAAATGAGCAGCACTTATGCATTCAGAGCTTTTTTTAAGGCTCCTTTTTTTGGTTTTATACCAATGAAAGGCATCAAAGCAACTGTCACTCGCAGCTCTGTGGCCTTATTGATAACTGGAGGGCCCTCGGCGTTGCCTTGTGAAGTTTAATTTCCCAAAGTGGTCAATTAGGGCTGGGCAATGAGCTCGGCAGTGCCTGGTGCTCCAGGACATCTCCACTGCTCCTGCTCCACCTCTGGGCCTCTCCTGGACAGCCAGGCACACACACTGATCATTCCTGCTGGAAAAAGTCACTTATTACAGTAGGAAAAAAAAGATCTTTATAGAGGCTGGTGCTGATACAACACGAAATGCAACGAAATCCTAAATAAAAACTGCAGGGTTGGATTTATTGAGGAGAAAAATAAACAGGAGCTGACATGACATGAGCAGGATCACACTCAGTCGTGTCAGCTCCACCTTCCTGCCCCAAGCTCGCATTTGAAGTTCCATGAAAGAAATGCTGCAATATCTTAATTAAATCTATTTGCTAATGGACCAAAGGCTTGAAACTTTCCCAGCAGTAAAAAAAGAGGAACATGCAATATTTACACTGATTCCTCATAATTGCACCTGAATGGGTTAACCTGAGGAGCAAGGATAGGGGACAAAAAAAAAACCTAAGCCACAGATCAATACTTGAAAGGAACAGTAACTCCAGTGGCTACAGCCAGGCAGAAAAATCAAGCAATCCTAAGAATTAATGACAGGAATAAAATTAAAGAATGGAATTGCTCAGGCTGGATCTCCAAAAGCAAAGTTCTAATTAAACAGTCCTGTGGGTTTCTGACAGGACTCTGGGCTGCTGCTCTCTGCAAAGTTCCTCCCAAGGGTTTTCCCAAATGAAGGGGACACAGCAGTGACCCTGTGTGCCCACCTTGCTGGGGGGGCAGCTCTGCTCATTCCTGGGGTCCTGCAGCAGAAAAAGGGCCCTGGGTGTCCCTGTCCCACCCCATCGCTGCGAGGCAATCCTGCTGCTCCCCAAAATCCCACTAGCCATCCCCAAATCCTGCTGCCACCCCAAATCCCACTGCCATCCCCAAATCCTGCTGCTCCCCCAAATCCAGCTGCCATCCCTCCCTGCTCCCCTAATCCCACTGCCACCCCTTCCTGCTCCCCTAATCCCAACTGCCACCCCCAAATCCTGCTGCCATCCCCAAATCCCGCTGCCATCCTTCTCTGCTCCCCAAAATCCCACTAGCCATCCCAAAATCATGCTGCTCCCCCAAAATCCCACTGCCATCTCTCCCTGCTCCCCCAAATCCNCTGCTCCCCCAAATCCCACCTCCACCCCCTCCCAGCAGACACAGCTGCTGCAGGGTCACTCCAGGAGCCTTCCCTTTGTCCCTGAGCTTTTCCTGTTCCCTGGAACAGCCACCACCCCATGCCAAGGCTCAGTGCCACTGCCACACCTCTGTCCTCCCCTGCAATGTCACCAGCTCTGATCCCACACCTGAAATTCCCACCCTGACACCCTTAAAAATCACTCTGCTAACTCCACACAACTACAGAGGATCTTTGCCCACCACCAGAGACATTCCATTCTTCTCTTTCCATCAATCTCTCCTCTACATCCTCCTAAACTCTCCAGGCCCATCACAATTTTACTCTTTATTTATCTGCTGCCCACTCAAAACATCCATCCCTTTTCATTTCCTCTCTCCTAAAAAGCTTTATTTTTCCTTTTAGGCCAATGCTGTTGGAGGAAATCCCTCCTGAAGTTTTCATACTGAAGCTCTGTAATCCATGAAAAGTTTTCCACCATCCTGTGCTGAGCAGGACAGACAGACACAAAATTACTGCAAATTGGGTCTTGATCCACTAATTCTTATCAGCTGCGAGGTCTGATAGGCCAGGTTTTAATGTGCCAAGTCTCCAGCACTTTAATCCCACACTAAAGTAATTGCATGGAAAAAAGGAGTTTAACTGAGGACAGGTACCAGTAACACAAATACAAAAGCATTCAGGGATATCACCTTTACAAAGCCTTACAAACTGTGCACTACCAACCCTCCAATAAAATATACAACAGGAATTTTTTTTAAGAAGGTATTAAAAAAGGAAATTCTCCAAGATCCCAAAAAGCCATCATCAGTGGGGTTTTCCTATCAGTCATTTAATACATTTAAACATTAATACATTAATACATTCCTATCAGTCATTTAAACTTTTCACAGTGCTCTCGAGCCTGTTTTTAAATGGCACAAACGAACTGCTGGACACAAAGAACTGTGCCAGGCTGGGAGGGCTGGAGCCAGGTTCATTCCAGCTCCCACTGCTGGGGATGCAGCTGCTCCTGCATCCCCAAAGCCAAGCCTGCTCCAAGGGCTCCCCTGCCCCTGGATGCAACAACAGTGCAATATTCAATTAATTAGACCGCAGGAATGGCAAAGAAATAAGATGTAAAACTTGATCAAACCCCTTCAGCCACACTGCCAAGGATCAGCTCTCCAGGCAGGAGCACTTTCCATAAAATCTTTTTTTTTTTTCTCCTTCAATACCTAGAGAAGCACTTGCTGGTTTTGTGTCAATTTTTAAGTCGAAGAGCATTAAAGATATTTTAAGGCAGCAGTTTGCAGTTTAACATCCTGGGAAAAGCCAAAGACGTTTGGCAGACAATAAAGCAAACTTGCATATTCACGGGCAATTCCAGAGGAATGCTCTGGAATCACCGGCCCGGACGGAACCCCGGCAATAAAAGGGCAGCACTTTTTGGTGAATTCTATTGAAAGCTCCGTGAATTAGGAGATTTGTGCCGCCAGTTCTGCCGCGGAGTGTGTGATATGTGATTAACTCCCAGAACAATCACAGTGCAAACTCTCCCAACACTCCCAGGGCTCCCGGCAGCTCTGGATTCTGCCAGAGGAATATTCTAATAAGAACCCTCCTAATCTTCACCCAGCAATAATTTCAAGATGATATTATTATTCTCATTTCCTTGAATAATATCCATACTCCAGGGCCATTTTCCTCCTCATATTCAATATCGGGCATGCTCCTATCAAGATTCCTTTCCTCATATCCTGTCAGGGTATCAATCACTGCCTGCTGTCCACTCAATCCCCTTTTGATTTATCAGCCGCCGTCTTCCCGGACTCCATAACTCGACCCAAACCATTTTAGCAAGACAGTGACAAATAACAGGCAGGATCACATCAACCTGTTCCACTTAGCCAAGTGAGGAGCGGGAACTGCGACACCCCTCCGCAGCCTGATGGATATTAATGAGCAGCTCCGAAAAAAAAACGCTCCTTCCACATCAGCATCTAATATGATCGAATTAGGAAATGGGATGATTTATTAAATCCCAGGCAGCTCGAATATCCCTGCCCGCAGAGGAGGGAGCTGTTGCTTCCCATTTTTCCGCGGGAGGACGCGGCCCCCGCGCTCGAATTATTGGGCTTTTAAAAAAAGATTGCGAGCGGGAGAAATGTTATTAAGCAAATGCTCAGTAAAACAAACTAAATCGGTTTTAAAATGCCTAATTTAATGTAAATCCGGGTTGTTTCTGCTGAAATTCAGTTTGTGATCTTATTAAGTCGTATTTGCATTGTGTAGGACAGCTTGGGATTTATGGCATTACTGGGAAGCTCCACTTTTGTGACTTGAAAAATGCATTTAAACCACAATAATTATAATATGCACAAGTTTTCCTCTCAAAGTACAAGCAACGCTGGGAAGCCCCAATTTT
>VZTB01011456.1:1456-66390 GCA_013397245.1 Thryothorus ludovicianus | reverse complement strand
TTATTATTATTATTATTTGAGAGACGTATAGCTATTTAACCTGGGGTACCCTGCAGTCAGTGATTGTTATCCCAGATTTTGCCATCTGACCCTCATGCTTTTTGCCAAGACAGAGGGAAAGCTCTTCTACGCGAACTTTGGTATGGACGGGCTTTGTATCTATTTGTTCTCCATGAAAACAAAATTATTTATATTGACCATATTTTTTCTAGTGTATTTTAAGTTATTTAAAAAAGAAAAAAAAAGGAGAAAAAAAAAAAAGAAAGCAAGATGCTGTTATCTCATTGCATTTGTTGTCAGTACAATATATTTTGTTTCACTCAGGTTTGCTTCACCTTTTTTAATCCATTTTCGACGTCACGGATTTCAATAAGTGCCAAGTAATGAATTTAAGACACTTTGCGACCTATTGACTGAAGGGGGGACGGTTCGGGGGCCTGGCGGTGCTCATCCATCGCTGATGTTCTTTCTTTTCCCTGTTCTCACCTCCTGTAGAGCTCGCACGTTTCTTTCCGCTCCGTAGATATCGCGACACGCCGATAGCGCTCAGCACGACGAGGAAGCGCCGCTCGCCTCCGCGCTGCTTTATTTTTATTTTTTAATTTTTATTTTTTTTTCCCTCCCACTTTCTCGGAGTTGTCCCCGAGTTTCGGCGGCGCGATCCGGGACGCGGCGCTCGCGTTGGGCTCCCGTGCGGCCGCCGAGCCCCAGCTCTGTCGCGATTGTGTCTTTCCGAGTTCTGTCAGGTTCCCTCAGGTAATAAAAGCGAGCAAAGCGGATCGGCTCGGAATCTTTTCCAGGGAGGGATCCGGGGCGCTCGGGACCCCCCCTCTCCCTCCGGGCCGGGCCGGGCGCTCCCCCCGGGCCCCGATTCTCCTCCCGCTCCTCCCGGGGCTCCGGGAATCTCCCGGGAGGGGAAATCCCGGCCGGAGGAGCCGCTCCGGGACCGGCGCTGGACGGGGCCGCCGGGGGATGCGCAGCCCCCGAGCCCCCGCCGGGAAAGGGTCGGGAAAGGTCGGGAAGGGCTGGGAAGGATTGGGAAGAGCTGGGAAGGATTGGGAAGAGCTGGGAAGGGTCAGGAAGGGCTGCGAAGGTTCCCCCGGGCCGGCTGCGGCATCGGATGGGAGAGCCCGAGGTGTCCCCGCGGGATGGGCAGGGACAAGGACGGGGACAAGGACGGGGACAAGGACAGCGAGTCAGAGCCCTCCCGGCGAGCAGCCACAGTCAAAGCAGCTCGGCCATTCCCCTGCTAATAACGGGCTGGAAATGATAGATTTTACATTAGGTAAAACTGCTTTATTCCAGCAAAAGTAAGATACTGCTAATTATAAAGTCAATAAAAGTACCGGTGGTGTCGATTGATCCCGAATAGAGCAGTTCATTAATATGTGCATGAGAGCATCGCAGCCTCGGCCCCAGCCCCTCTCCCTCCTCCAAATAATCCCGTCAGGTCCCACCTGCTCTGCCTAAAGCACAACTGGTTGCCCAACAACCCCGTGCAGGTTTTTGGGGGTGTAACACAAACGTGGTGGGTGCAAGGGGAACCTCAAACCCTCCCTCAGCTCTTGGCGCTCTGTCTGTCTTCGAGGTGGTTGTAATAAAAAGTCAGGAAAAATGGGCTTTCACCCTATCAGGGAAGGTGATTGGATGGTGTGAGAGAACTGTGTGGGTTTTAGCACAGCTGTGATTAAAATAAAATAATCGTAAGGGGATGTTTTTGGGCAGGAATACTCACATTCCTGGTTTCCTTGGATTGGAATCCCTAATAAGCTACAGGCCAACAGAAGTTGGCCGGGACTCTTCTGTTCCTATTTGATTTCTTAGAGTGTCTGAACCTCTATAAAACCCCGCAGATTCCCCCCAAATTTAATTATGGCTGTTTCACGAACCAGGAGCGCTCACGATCCATCCTTCCTGCAGATGAAATCTTCCTGTGGGATTGACACGGAGGCGTGCTGACCTGACAGGGGGGATTTGGAGAAGGGCTCCAGAAATCCTGCGGGAAGGAGCAAAGCCCTGTTCCTGTCCTGGCAGAGCCCGACACGGATCCTGCGGGGTTCCAGGAGCAGCTTCCACATTTTGTTGTCTCTCTGCAGCAGCACGAGCGAGG
Organism: Thryothorus ludovicianus; assembly: GCA_013397245.1. NCBI lineage: Eukaryota > Metazoa > Chordata > Aves > Passeriformes > Certhiidae > Thryothorus > Thryothorus ludovicianus. The sequence goes on along the minus strand of VZTB01011456.1, from coordinate 64,280 downwards.
AGAGCGGGGCAGGGAGCCCCAACCCCCCCGGATTCCTGCAGGGATCTCGGTTCTCCACACGGCAACGCTGGAAGGGAGAAGGGGAGGAAGCACCCTGAGTGAACCTGCGTGAGAAGCTGCTGGCCCTCGCGGTGTCCCCCCGGAGCTCAGCTTCGCTCCAGGCTAAGCTCTCAAAGTTTCCTTGCGGAGGAGCAGCAGGGGAAGAGCCCCCGAGGCTCTGTGGGATTCACAGAGGGGGCTGTGGCTGGGTGGCCGCCGAGTAAATGATGTGTTGTGCTCGCAGCACACCCTGTGCTCCTTCCTGCCCAGTAAATATTGATGCCGGTTCAATTTTGTGGCTGCTCCCGTTTTGTTTGCCCTTGAATCCTGCAGCCCTTTGCTGTTTCTGAGCCTGGTTTCCCTCACCGCGAGCGAGGCACCAGCAAGTGAAAGGGCACCTCAAAGGTCACCTCCTGCGTGGGTTTGAGGAATGAAAGCAGTGGATCTGGATCACTCCTGTGGTTCTGAGGTGGGCAGCAAGGTTCTGCAAGGAACTGGGAAAGTTGTGCTCATTTTGAACCTTCCCTGCATTCAGGCAGCGACTGCCCCTGGTTTTCCTGGAGGATCCAGTGAGTGTTCCCAGCCACGGGAGCTGTCACTACTCACACTTTACACCAGCACTCAGCCTTCTCTCCAGGTGTTCCTTAGGCAATTAAGTTGGTGTGAGTGAAGGAAATCCTCAGAATTTTCGTCACCCCGAGTCCCACTGCTCTGGTGGCAGGCTGGGGGGTTTGATGCATTTCTGCTGCTTTGCCAGTTCCTCCTGATTCTGGTGGGTGGCTCCAATTCCTACGGGCAGAGCCACCAACCCCGCCATCTCCCCCAGCCTTGTGGTGACGCTGACAGGGTAAAGAGCCACAGGAACCCCTCCCCTTCCCAGCCTGAGGCTGATTTTGGGTCGGTGAGCGCCAGGCAGGATCTGCGGGAATCTGCCGAATCATCGGTGTGAGCCCACACCCGGCTGCAGGGGCAGCCTCTCTCTCCTCCAGCCCTGTGCTTTTGTGCTCACGAGAGCCTCAACTTTCCCCAGAGAGGGAAGGGAAGCTTCCCTCTGATCAGGGAAAGAGCTTTGGGAATGTTTTCCTTCCTAACAAAGGGTTTGTGGCCTTTGCTGCTCACTAAACACCCCCTGTGAGTTCTGAAGCTTCCTTTCACACAGGTAAAAATCAACCAGGGAAAGATTCTGGGAGAGGATTCCAAAAGGCAGGGAAGGAACCAGGGGCACTTTTCTCAGCACTGCAGCCACCCTGAAAGCACCAAGGATATAAAGCTGGGGGTGATGAAAAAGAGCTCCAGAGCTTTATGAACATCTCCCTCATTTAGGGCATAGAGAACATTTTTAATAATGCTTTTAGGGGTGGCAGGGGGACACCCACCTCGGTGCTGCACCCCTGGGTGTGGGGGCTCACTTGGGGTCACACCCTGGTGCTGTGGGGCAGCCCCAGGCCAGTGCAGCTGCCTGCAGCTCCTTGGGACCCCTACCTTGGGCTCTGCAGCTCCCGGATGAGGCAGGAAGCACCCACAGCTGAGGGACTGGTCACATCCAGCTCCTGGGGTTTGGGATGCCCAGCTCAACGTGTCCCCTGCACAATGGTCACTCGAGCCATTTGGGCTTCCTGGGTTTGCAGGACGGGGTCTCCTACCACTGTGGAATGGGAATCTGGCTCAGAATCTGACCCCACAGCTTCTGTTCTCTGCAAAACTCAATTATTTCACCCCTCCAGTGACCTCCCCTCAGCCAGAGCCCCGGAGCTCTGGGGAGATGCTGATGTGCTGCAGCTCCCTGGAACAGGGGAACATTTCCTCACTCCTGTGTCAGGCTGCCACTGCCCCCACTGCTGCTCCCACAGCAACCCAATCCCGGATTTCTTCCCCTTCCAGGAGGAGAGCACGGCCCAGCAGCTGATGGGAACTGCAGCTGGAGTGGAGCTCCACACGGGGCTGGAGTTACCCTGCCAGAGCAGCTCGGGCAAGGAGAGTGTTTGGAAAACAAGGACTGTCTGTGTGTTACAGAATCGTGGAATTGTGGAAGAGCTTGCTGCACAAGGGATCTTAAAAATTCCCTCTTTCCAGTGCCACCCCCTGCCATGGCAGGGACACCTCCCACTGCCCCAGGTTGATCCAAACCCATCCTGGCCTTGGGCACTGCCAGGGATCCAGGGGCAGCCACAGCTGCTCTGGGAATCCCATCCCAGCCCCTCCCCACCCTCCCAAGGAGGAATTCCTTCCCAATATCCCATCTAATCCAGGAATTCCCATACCCCATCTATCCCTGCCCTCCATCCCTTTGAAGCCATCCCTGCCTTGTCCTGTCTCTACACACTCTTAGAAAAAGCATCTGAATTTTGGAAGCCACCAGAAGGAGACACAAGGACTTTTCCTGGAGGTCATTTGAATTTAGAGACTGAATCCTGCTGAGGGCTGGCCCCAGTGGGCTCCCCTCCCCTCCCCGTGTGCCAGAGGGTCCAGGAGGGGGTTTGGCAGCCCAGCACAGACAGCAGTGTGCAAACTGTTAGTACTAACAACAACACACTTCCCACCCTCTCATTGTGCTCTGAGTAAATATTTAAGCAGCGGAAACTTGGCTTGCACCTCCCCAGATTGGCAATCTGCTGGAAACTGAGATCCTGCCCGGGTCCCCTTACACAATCCCTGTGAACACTCAGAACTTCTTTTTCACCTCTCCTCCACTCAATGTACACATTTTAATTATTATGCAGATCCTCGTTTAGGAAATGTTTGGATTTGGAAGTGTTTGGCCATGTGGTAATCTTTAGGAAGAAGGTAAACATATTCTTTGTTAAAGAAAATGTAAATAAAGAATTGCCCCAAAATATCTCGGAGAGGTTAAATGCAGGACAATGGGAACCACATGGAAACGTTCCTGCTGTCCCTGGGCAGGGAACTCAGGGATGCTTCCAGGGATGCCGTGGTGACTGCAGCAGGAATTCTGCTGGGGGGAAGTCCTGGCCCTATAAGAAAAAGGGAACAATAGGGTAAGGAATTAGCTGGGGTTGATGGATTTTAAATCACTCAATCCCAGACTGGTTTGGAAAGGATCTTAGTGCTCATCCCATCCCACCCCTGCCATGGCAGGGACACCTTCCACAATCCCAGGGTGCTCCAAACCCATCCAGCCTGGCCTGGGACACTGCCAGGGATCCAGGGACAGCTGCTCTGGGCACCCTCCCAGCCAGGAATCCCTTCCCAATGACCCATCCTGTCCTTTTTCCTCTCACACCTGGTTCAGATTGTCCCAATTACTTGAAGAGCCATTAATTTACAGAGATGCCATGGCTGACACCTCCATCCTCGCCCTGCCCAGGGGTGTGAGCTCGCCCACACCATCCCTGCTCATTTCTGAGCTCTCCTTCCTCCTTGTCCAAGCCCTGCAGCGGGATTTGGGTTATTCCCACAGGGCTGGAGCTGCAGGAGAGCATTTCCTGGTGGGATCTGATGGTTTCCAGGCCAGCTCCTGACCCGGTGGCAGCTCTGTCCTCCACCCCCTGCAGCAGCACAAGATGTGACAGGCCCGTGGTGGCTTTTGTCCCTGTTCCATGCAGCTGACAAAGAGCTTTGCAACGTTAAGCAGATGACAATTTTTACACGTGTAATCAGTTTAATTACACAGGCCATTTACAGCATTTTCCTTCCCAGGTAAAGGATTCTGTATGAATTTCAAAACTAATTGCAGCACATTAACACTGCTGAAGGAAACAGGAACATTTGCAATTCATGCATTATCTTACGTTCAGGTGAAATTAATTCGGATTAATTTCTAATGAACTCGTTTTGCTTGTAATCAAGAACTTCTTTTCCTGGGCTGGGGAGATGCCTGTGGATTTTCCCTCTGACTCTGTTGTATCACATCTGCCACGAGCTGTGTCTGTGGGACAATGGGGGAGGCAGATTTACAGATTTACAGATTTACAGGGTGCCAGCTCTGCTCTGGGCCTACAGAAAGAGGAATTAAAGCTCCTCTCAGAAATGGAACCTACACACTTCAAACCCATTATTATTAGCCAAGGTATGGGCCACGCTGAGCTCTGTGGGAAGAAATTACTCCTGTGAGTAATTTATCTCCATGGCTCTTTAAAATAAAAATTTATTTAATTTTTTTTTTAAATTGTGTATAAGTTCTTTAAGCATCCTGCTTAGTTTTCAGGAAAATAAAAGCAAACACTGGCCAAGATTTGGGTTTGTTTTTAATTATTTCCTGTGTACAATCATTGGTCACTCATAGGGGAAATCTCGGGGGGTTCAAGGGACTTCAGATGTCAAGGAGGAAAAGATGAGTTTGGTCTTGTCTAAGTTTAGAGAAGCTGGAGGAGAGGTGTGGATTAATGCTGGAAGCTCAAATAGCCGAGAGAATAACTGGAGCAGAAAGAAGGATTTCTGTTCTGCCATTTGAAATTAAAATTAAGAAAAATCACAGAATTTTTGGGTTAAAAAACTATTGGGTCATAGAATGGTTTGGGTTAAAATCCACCCCATTCCACCCCTGCCAGGGACAGGGACAACTTCCACTGACCCAGACTGCTCCACTGTCCAACCTGGCCCTGAAAAATGCCTCAGATTTTTGTATTTTAACACCTATAAAATGGGGATAGTCACAATTTCAATACGAAATTGAAACTGCAAAAAGACTTAAAGACCAGAATTCTGCCGGTTGTTGTAGCAGTCCCTGGTCCTGTGCTCTGAGGAGGAGGATGGAAGGGTGGCCTCCAGCCAGGCTTTCCAGAGAAGGAGCTGCAGAATGTAAATGAAAACCAAACCAAACAAAAAACCCAATCAGATTTAGGCACAGAAGAAATGCACTGCCCACAAATTGCATTTTCCCTGATTTCTGTCCAGCTCTCCAATTGGCACAACCTTGGTTAGCTTCAAAGATCTAAGGAAATGACAGCCTGAGGCCCTTGGATGGCGGCTGAGTGTGGCTCTTATCACTGAAGTCCTGGGGAATAATTCAGGGCCAAGTGTCCATCCCAGCTCAGTCATTCTGAGATTCCCAGTATTTGCCCTGGGACTCCAAGGAAAGCAGAAAATGTGGGCAATCTTCACACCAGTCTCACGTGAAAAATGTGCAAAATTGTTAAACGCAGTTCCAGCTCCTGGAGCTCCTCTGGGACATCCCCGGGAGTGTCCCAGGCCAGGATGGACAGGACAGGAGCACCCTGGGGCAGTGGGAGGTGTCCCCAGGGCAGGGGAGTGAGGGGATTTTTAAGGTCCATCCCAACCCAAACTGGTCTGGGATTCTGCATTCCTTGGAAATAAAGAATCTGAGACCACCCCTTGGAAGGAAACTGCTGTTGGTCCTTGATTGACAGGGTTCAGGAGAGACCCAAAAAGTGAATTCCAGTGGAATGGGGCCCACAGAAGGATCAGAATCATGGAGTGCAACCAGGAAATTAAATTTTCCTGTTATCCATTAATCCATCACCCATTAATGGCCACTGTCTCCATCATTCCCAGGGACAGGGAAACTCAAACACCTTCAGGGGAGTTGGGGGGTTCCTGAAGGGGTCCCAGCTGGATGAAGGGCATGGAGATCCTCCTCATCCTCACCAAAGGTCCTCCTGGCCTTGCAGCTGCTGCCAGCAAGGCCATTCCAAAAGTGAGAGTGATGGAAACCTTGCTGGGAAGGGGATGTGCAGTGATGGAAAGGAAGATGGAAGATTTGAAGCTTTATATAATAATTTTTCCCTCCAGCAGGATTTGTACAGACACAGGAACTGCCAAGCTCACCCTGGCTACCAGCAAACTGTGAGCATTTAAATACAATCAATGCAAAATCCCATTTAATTCGAACTGTGTTCCCTCATCTGCAGCACATGGATAATATTCCAGTGGGTTGTGACTCCATGAAAAGTCCTGTGAGCAGCACTCACTGAGCTGGAGCTCTGTCTGCTTAAGTGGAACTTCACAAAGGATCATTTTTATTTTTGACATCCATATTAAAGAAAAATTCAAGCCTAAGTAACAACTTCTGTTCCAGCTCTCCGCAGAGCCACTGGCTCCCCAGAATAAACTGTTGGTTTAACATTTATTGGTGTACAAACCCAAACACATTTGTTTGCAGAGATCAAAGTGGATTTGCAGTTTACAGACTCAGCCGTGGCCGGAGCTGAGGAAACCCTCCCCGGGTGTTTGAACAGAGGGTGCTCACTCAGCCCTGCAGCCAAAAAATCCCACAGAGCCCCAGGGGCACCCACGAGCCCCTTGGAGGCTCCTTTGGGGATTCCAGAGGGGAAGCAGCCCCGGATCAGGCATTTCCAGAGCCCTGCATTTCCAGAGCATTTCCAGGCTCTGCTGAGGGATGTGAAGGGAATTCCAGCTGGGAGGACGTGTTGGGATCTGAAGGCTCGTGCTGGAGCAGCTCCTTGCTGCTGGAGATGAATCCCAGCATCTCCTCCTCCCTCTCCTGGAGGGGAGCAGGGCTCCTGCTGCCCAAAGGGACCTTCCACGGAGTTCTGCCCAGCCCATCCCTCGGGAATGAGCCCTGAGATCCGTGGGGAAATCAAAGTTAATGACGATTGTGGGATGATTCCTGCAGTGCTGGAATTCAGTGGATCAAGGACTGCAAGAGCCTCAGAACAGAATCAGTTACCTCGTGTTCAGACACTCCCCACTGGGCAGGTACCTGGAGTAGAGGATGTAAAGATAATGGTGTTTAATAAAAAATATCAGTTCAATATCAGAGAGAACACGAGGAGTGCTCTGGCTATGTTTCCATGCCCAATTTGGTTCCATTTTTACCAACACTTTATCAGCATTTTAAGCTTGATTATTTGGATTAAAAATATATATATAATTTGGCTCCAGGAACAACCCAACCTTCTCAAGGACGTGCTGGATTTTAGCTGATGTTGGTTTCTGCTCTATTGGCAGCTGCTGTGTACGACTGGGTTGATCTTTAAAGCATCAATTCACGGGGTGTTTGTCTTTCCTCGTGCCTGCTGTCTGCAAATCCTTTAGCAGGCAGAGATTTGGGGCAGTCCTGACCACAGCAGCATATTTTATTTGTTGAAAATCAGTTTTGTATTGTAATAAAGAATATTTGCTGTGGCAGCCTGGGTTTTTTTTCTGGAAACTGATTTATACCTGTCCAGACAGCTAAAGAAAAATGCCTTAAGACTTAACTGCACAATCCTATTATCCTAAGCATCGACTCTCAAATTCCTGTAGTGAACTGACTGTGAATTTCCGATTAAAAATGAATTCTAATTAATTTAAGGATCAGAAAGAAACAAAAGGAAAACCATGAGCTACTACCTGACATCGTGGATGGGAATCTCTGGTGTGGGAAGGAGGTTGGAAGTGTGTGAACAGATCCTGGAATCCCAGGGTGGGTAGCAGAGACCTTAAAGCTCATCTGCCATGGGCTGCCTTCCTCCATCCCAGGCTGCTCCAGTCCCCTCCAGCCTGGCCTTGGACTCTTCAGGGATGGGCTGGGAGCTGCTCTGACCCGTGGGGGAGCTGAGCTGGATCCCCTGGCAGGGCCCACCAAGGCAGGAGGGCAAAGCTGCAGTGAGGACATCGTGGAAATCCCCGTCCCAAAGTGGGAATCTCCCCGAGGGATTGCTGCTGCCAGAGGGTCACAAGGCTGGAATTGGGGGTTCAGCAGCTCGGTGATGGGAGGCAGAAATGCCAGACACAGCATCACCAGGAGGAGGTGGAGGGAGGGCTGGGCATTCCTGGATGGGCTCTGAGAGAGAGGAGGGCTGACCCAGTTTGGGAACATCCTGTGTTTGTGATTTTGGCAGGGGTGACTTTGGGATGCTGCTCCTGCCCAGAGCCCCTTCCTGCCTGGTCCCAATTTCCCACTGGGATATTTTTGTTTATGGCTCCTGGGGTTGGGGGTGCAGGGCAGCCTGGGCTGGGCCAGCCTAACCCCTGAGGCTCAGCTGGGACAAGCTTAACCTCCCTGAAATCAGGGCCCTGCTCCTTTGGGAATCTCCTTCCCAGAGGGGAGATCCCAGAGCGCCCAGGGACTGACTGGGGGGTCCCCTCTCCACCCCCCTGACTTCCACGGGCTCCTTCCACTCTCCCAACCCTCTCCAAGCCCCATCCAACCTATCCAGGATGGGAATGCAGGTGACACGGGAAAAACAAGGTGGAAATGGCAAAATGGTCACCCATTGAAAAACCAGCCCTCAACCCCCGTTCATTTAACTGCTTGCTTGTTTCTAATCCTTTAATATAAACTAGTCAGTTTTAATTGTTGCAGATGCATCCAGAGCCCCTTTTTTCTGATTTGAAGCAGTTATAAATATAATTTCCTCCTTGCAAACCGAAGGAGTCCCTAAAGCAGTTCCAGATGCCAGACATGGACATTTGTAGCATTCCTGCTGGAGGGATAACTTTGGATATTGAATCCAAAGCAACAAGTTTGCCAAACAAGACTCTGACCCACGAAGAGATAAAACATGGAGAGAAGCAAAAAATCCAGCCCATAAAATTTGGATGAAACTTCTCCAATTCGTACAAAGAGTTTTACAAAAGTTGGTTTAAACAAAGGTGCAGCTCAAAAATGAAACCTGAAAGAGAGAAAGAACTGGGCTGGGGAGAAGTGGAATAAAATGGAAGGAAGAGGCAAAGGAAGAGAATAAAAAGAGTTAGCAAACAAATGGGGATTTTAAAAAGAAGTGCAAAATGTCAAAGGAGAAAAGCAGAAAATCAAAAGAAATGCCAAGGAAGAATAATTTCAATAAGACGGGAATAAAAAAATTGAGATTTATGAGGAAAAGTGCAAGAAATACCAGGAGTTACAATGTTCTAAAGACAACAAAACTGTGAAAATACTCAGGAGGAAAGAGAAACTATGAAAAACCTCATTTTGTATTAATTGTGTTCCCTTTTCAGACACCACTGGAAAAACTGCTGTAATGAGATTATTGTTTACAGCAGGTTATTTATTCCTCAGCTGCTTCCTGCTGAGCCTGGCTCTGTTTGATCTCATTCTGTCAAACCTTGCAGTGGAGCCCTCGAGTTGCTACCTGAAAATAAAGACTTCACCACGCCAATGGATTTGGGACAAAAATCCTCATTAGAGCCCCATTTTTCCTCAAGGCTTTGTGTGATTCCCCAGAGCTCAGGCTGTGATCTCCAGCCACTGATGCTCGGGGCTTTGGGCTCTTCCCTGACCTTCAGCAGCTCAGGTTTGGGGTGGCAATCACCCAGAATCTCCCCCTTGTGCAGTGCCAAGGAACGCAAACTAAATTGAATATTAGAGCCCAAATATTCAGACAGAATAATGAGGTTTAATCCTCGAATGGTTGTTGGGGATTGCTGCCCTGGCAGCACGGAGAAGCTTTTTGGGGAAAAGAGGCACGAAACCCCCCAAAGAAGCAATTAGCTGAATAATCCCAGGAAGCAAGTGGGAAATGTTGAATGGAGATGTGGTTAGACGGGGGAATTATTTTATTACCGTGTGCTCTAAACAAGCAGGTGCCCACATATTTCATGCGCTGGCACAATTGCGTTAGGCGCTAAAATCCGATTTTAACGCACTTTTAAATGTTCTGCCTTCCCCTCCACTCCAGGGTTTGAAAGGGTGGGGTTTGGCACCGCTCTCGTGGCTTCCAAAGCTTCTTTTTACCTCCCCACAATTACCAGAGCTGGCTAATAGACCCCTCCTTGATAAACTTCCTCGTTAAGGGGAAGCCAGGACAAAAAATGAGCCTGGTCCTTTAAAAGTTTATCCCTGTGGCACCATCGTGTAAGCATCCATATGGGACAGTAAAAATGGAAGACGACACATTAAATGACATTATTATAAAATGCAATACTCTTGGAATGATCCCTTATTAAATTAGGCTCTATGATCTGAGATGAATTTCCCCGATCCCTAATCCATCACCAGAGAAATATTAAAAGATAGGTCTCAACTGGCATTAGAATCGCACTCAGTCTCTACTTTCATTATTTTGAATTAGGGTGCTACTGGGGGGAAGCCTCTTAATGAGAATTAGAGTGATTCACTGGCCTCCTTTTGGATTTTGACAAGTAAAATATTAACTCTTCAGTCACAGCTGTCGGAATTAAAATACTTGGCAGCCACAGATGCACAAATTAAATTGGCCTTTATGTTTCCATATTGCTGACCTCCTTAGAGGCAAAAACATCAAACCCAACAATAACAGCAAACCCACAGCATGTCATTCCTTGGAAGAAAATATATTTATTGAAGTTTTTATATTTGTTTCAGTTTTGAACACATAATTGAACAAATACGGGACATTTCTACAAAAGGCTCTTATTTTAATTTTGCGTTCTGTAAAACTTCAGCTACAAATCAGTTCCTCTGAACCATTAATCAGGCAATAAAATAATAAATGAAGTTATTTCGGGGATTTCTTAACTGTTTAAACCAACATAAATCAGATTTACATGCAGTGCATCAGTGAAAACATCTTAATGGCTTTGACTGGCATTTCTTTGGGATTGTTTCTCTGGTTTTAATAGATTCCTTTTCTTAGAAACAATATTTGAAAATGCACAATTACTGCAAAAGAACAAGGCTCTTTATTAGCAGCGCTCCAGTTTGGAACAGGAAAACAAGCTGGAGTTTAGCAATGTCAAGTAAAGATCCTTTCTGATCTTTTCCCCTCTTTTTTGATTTACTGCTGTGGCAGTGGAATTTCAATTAGTCTCAGTTAAATGTGTCTCAATTAAGTGTATTTCAATAATAACAAGAGTTTCCAAAGTGGAATTGCAGCATGGAAAAGGAAGGAATGGTGCAGGAGTGATGCAGAGGTGGCTTTATTTCCTTTTTTTTATAAGCTCTCCTGAAATTCTCTGATGCAGCCCGGGGTTTGTTATCCTTCCCCTGTCCCTCCTCCCCGAGGATCCCTCACTGATCCCGGCTGGGAGCAGCTCCAGGGGACAGTGAGGGGTGCCCGGGACCCCTCCCACCCTTCCCCAGCCCCGGGATGAGCTCCAGGATCTCTGGGTGGGGAAACCCAGGGGGCTGTGGCCGGGGGAATGTGACAGGGATGTGAATTTTGGCTCCTTGGGAGGAGATCACAAAAACCTCCACGGGATTCCTCAGGGCACAGGTCGGGATTTGATGTCCTGGTGTGAAGTGCAGAGGCTGCAAGTGATGCCTCAAGTTTGAGCTTTGATATTTTTTAGATTCTGGGCTGTTTTGGTGGGTAGTTCTGGGTTTCACATTCAGAGCTCCTGAGCTCTCTGCACAGAGCAGGGACACAAAACAATTCCTGCTCCAGCTCGGCACCAAGGACAACTTTCAGGGCAGGAACAAAACCAAGGGTGAAGGGAGAAGGAAAAGCAAGGAGGATGGAGCTGCATGAGCTGGAGCTGGAATTGGCCAATGAACTGCAATGTGCTGCTGGAGCAGAACTGATCCAAGTGTGAGCCCTGGTGCCTTGGAGCCCATTCTGGGACCATTTTGGGTCACCCTGGGTGTGGCCCAGCCGGGCTCTGGCACTGCCCAGGTGTGTCCAGGGAGGCCTTGGAATAAATCCCTGCTTTATCCTCCTGCCCTGGCTGGAATCTGCTCCAGGCTGACAGGATGAAGCACCTCGTGTTTGATGTGAGGAAATGGAGTTTGTTACCCACTTGCTGCTTCCCCAGTTTTCACTCATCCATTACCAGCCAGGGGTTCCCTGTGCCTCTTCACTCCTGACAGGGGAGTTTCAGAGCTGATAACTCAGCATCGCTGAGATCTGAAATACTCCAGCTCTGAAACCTTCATGTTTGGCAGTATCCTGTTATCCCCTGGCAGGGATCTGCTGCATGCATTGGCTCTCTGCAGATTTGTTGTTCCCCTCTCCACAGGCAGCTGGGAGCCCCTCCCCAGTGACAAGGGACACATTTGCTGTGCTCAGGACAAAAACTCCAGCTTCAGGCTGTGATGGGGGGGTTAAGGCTGGATATTTGGGAAATTTCCTCACCAAGGAGGTTGTCCTGTGCCAGGGCAGTGGTGGACCCCCATTCCTGGAGGGATTTAACAGCCCTGGGCATGTGGCACTCAGGGCCATGGGACAGTGGTGGCCCTGGCAGTGCTGAGGGTCTGGGAGGGCTTTTCCAGCCTCAATGATCCCTGAGGATGGTGAGGTGTCCTGGTGGCTGGGACAGCTCAGGGCTGTGACACCCAGCCCTGCCTGGTCAGAGCTCCAGCCACACTGAGTGGCCCCAGAGTGGGGTCCTCGTGCTGCTCTCAGTCACACGTGGGGACAACATTCCAGCAGCCATCCTAAAGCTCTCTTGGAACCACTTCTCCTTTGTTTTTATCCCTTTTATTGCATTATCTGAGCCATGCAAACAGCTCCTCCATGGGACTGGGCTTCCCCAGGAGCACTTGGCCCATTTTCCTCCTTGCCCACTTGGTCTGTAACCCTCGGAACACCACTCCAGCCCCATCCCAATCCACAATTCCCAGTCTGGACTGGGGCTGAGAACCCACAGAGTTTCCCAGGCTCTGTGGTTCCTTCCCGGGTGCCTCGTCCGGAGCCGGGAACACCACGGAGCCACCTCGGTGTGTGAATTAGTCCTGGGAACTACTTAATCCATCTTCCCTGGAATTAAATGTGCACGGAGAGCTGCCGGGGGCCGCGCCGCGGGCGGCTTTAATTTCTTTTTTAGAAGGCATTAGCAGAACTCGATAAAGGGTCAAGTAATTTCATCCAACTTGCCACCAGTTAGTTAAGGGGAAGCGACAGGGCTGGAGCCTGACGTTGTTACAACCCCGCAGAACCATTCTATGGAACAAGAGGTTTAAAATCCCATTTTTTTTTTGTCCGGAGGAGCGATGGCCGGAGGGACGGTGCCGCGCTCGGAGGGGTCACCCCAGAGCAGGAGCTGCGGTGGATATTCGGGGTTTTTGGGGTGGGGAGAGGCCCGAAATGAGATGGTTACTCGTGGCAGGGGAGCGAGGCCGGGGAGCCTGGCCGGGGAGCAATTCCCGGGAATTGTGAGCGGACGGTGGGTCCGCGGGGAGCGCTGGCAATCATGGCGGAAACAATGTTTGCATCGATCAGCTGTCACCGTGATTTATGGCTTCATTTTGCTGTAATGGAGAATTAGTGGAAAGATTATCAGGGACTCAACACTTTGGCTTGTTACCCATGTCCAGACGAGCAATTTGTCTCCCTGAAGCAGTGAAATACTTGTGACAGCTCCAACACTTGCCCTAATTCAATCAAGAGAAAATGTTGGAATTAATTTGTTACAAGAAAATTTAAATATGTTCAGCAAACAGTAACCGCAGAGCAGCAGCTGATTTATTGTGCTCGGCAAGATATCGATCCGCTTCGATCCGCTCCATGTTGAGGTTTTAATGTGTAATAATTTCCAATTTAAAGCTCCTTTTCAAGATCACGGGTTTAAAGAGAGGGCAGGCTGGGTCTCAAGACCTGATTAGGAGCCTGTTGCAATGGCTTTGTCAAAAGCCTGTTTGAATGTAAATTCATAGTTATCTTTTGCACTATCTTTAATATTCTTGACATGGATTTTATTGTGTGTCAAACCTCAGGCCAGCTGCCTGCCACAACCATTAATGAAACATCTTAGGAAATAAATCTCAGTCTTTATACAATATTTTTAAAAACCTGAAACATTGGATGTCAGCGAAAAAGGTGGAACAGCATCCTTTTTTTTCCCCCCTGCACAGTAAAGCATCAGAGATGGAGCAGTTTTACAGCTTCCCTACACAATTAGATTGAATTATTGTGCAAATGCTATTATGCCATAAGCCTAAATTCCAAAGTCTGCAGGAATATTTTAGGTGCTTGTACAGATCTGTTATCTTCACAGAAGGTGTGACAGCTTATTCGGCCCGTACAGATCTATAATTTTTAAGGTTTTCATTATTAAAATGCTCTCCCCTAACGCCTGTAGGGTGACACCGCTCGGGGAGGTGGCTGGAGTTTGGAAATTTAGCTCCCTGTAATTCATGGAGCAGCCGTGGTGGTCTGCAGGCTGTGCCAGCTCCTGTGCCACCCAACTCCAGCAAAATGGGGAGAAAACTGAAATGTGCTCAATGAGTCCTTTCAAGCACATTGTTATGATTGATTAAAGGGAAACCCAGGGCTAAAAGCTTGTTTAATAACCAGCCTTCAGCTCCAACTTTGAGTTTTTGCCAACATTTTTAGAGCATCAGTGGGTCACATAATTAGAGAACAATTCTGTTCAAACTAATCAATAAAGAGTCGTCACCACCACTGGACACATCCATAGCCAAGGATTTTTTTTTGCTCATTAGTAGAGTTTATTTTAGTTATTCTTGGTTTTGCTGCCTCAGGCTGAGCACTGAAAAATCAGCTCTCTTCATTTTAACTGTTTTTGAAATTATTTCTGACAATGTCTGGGCTGTCAAACGCAGGGTTTGGGCATCACCACCGGGCCAGCAGGGCTGGGAGGTGCAGCCCCCCAGGAAAACCCACAGTAGGCAGAGGGATTTCCCCCAAATGAGCCATGGGAGAGGTGTGTGAACACCTCAACCCCACCTGGGTGATCCCAGGAGGGCGTTTGCACCTTCCCAGTGCAGGAGAAAGGAGCAAAGTGCTGGAGAAGCTCCTGGGCTGCCTTGGCCACCCGAGCCCCTGCTTTAAACACCTCCATCCCAAAATGCTGTTTGGAGGGGGAATGTCATCCCATCAAACAGGAGCTTCCTGCGGCAGCCACGGCCACAGGAGCCAATTCCTGAGCTCTGGGCTTTGCTGCCTTTGCAGGAGCAACATTTGGCTCTGTTGGAGCTTCTGGAGACAAAATGTGAAAATTTCCTGGTGCTACATCCAGTTCTGAGTGAAGGTAACCCACAAGGTGTCCAACGGGGGTCACATTTGATCAGAAACTGAAAACGAGGTGAGTCTGGACAAAGCAGCCCCACCTTGCTCCCTGGAGACACCCTGGTGCAGGGCTGGGGACCTCTGCAAGGTGTGTTGGTGGCCGGGCAGCACAGGGACCCCGGCACACCCTGGGAGGGGACACAGCAGGGCCGTGGTCACTGCGCTGGGACACATCCCATGGATGCCCCTTGGCCCCTCCAGAGCAGGGCTCTTCTGTGTCCTTCCCAACAAACCCTTCCCTGACTCCTCAGCAAGACAGGATTTCACCTGTCAGGGGCTCAGAGGAATTCCCAGGTCTCGGATGGGGTCTCTGGTGCAAGGATTCAATGCTGCAGCCACATTCCCACCCCACTCCTCTCCATGACGGAGCTGAACATCTTCCCCCTTCCTGAGACATTCTTCTTTATCCTTCCACATGTGTGCACTCAGTGCCTTTGGTAAAGCAAATGCAATTTTATTAAATTTTGTGCATGAGTTGGACCATAAAAGAAAAGGGATTATGGACATGCTGTAGCAGCTTTATGAAGGGAGGTGTCCCTGTATTCCTGAGATTCACTCTGACTGGGAGCTTCAGGATTGGGAATTAATATTTTTTTTTTTTATAAATGCCATGTTGATATTGTGCTCCCACCTCTGCAAATCCATAATTACAACTCGGTTTTTCATTACAAACTAGAAACGTAAATACTTCTGTGGTCTTTGATGGAATTTAACTTCTGCAGCAAATAATATCTGCACATGTGTTTCCTATCTTGTTCCTTCCCCTGTAATACCAGGCATGCTACAGCCAGTAAAATATTATTATAAAAGTCCCTTTGCTCCAAGCATTGACCAAAAAATCCGTGGATTTCTCTCAGAAGTGTTCCTGAGGGTTCCTGGGAGCCAGCAGAGTTCTCGTGGTCAGAAAGGCCGTGGCAGGAGCAGCTTTGTCCTTTGTGGTCACAGCTCCAGGGGATGTCCCAGCCACGAGATCCTTTACTCTGCACCAGGGACCCTCCCATCCCCTTTTGCTCCCAGTTTTAGGGAGGCCAGGCTGCTGCTGGGTGGTTTGGGGAGGCTCTGAGCCCCCTTGGAGAGCAGGGCTGAGCACCCCTGGGCTCTGCAGCCCACCCCAGTCCTGTGTGACCTGGAGGAGAATCAGGCCTTGACATTTAAAATTGAATTAGACTGATATTTCAACCAGAGATAAACTGACATTTAGAGCAGTCCAACGTCCTGTTGCTTCAATTTGCTTCTTTATTTTTTCTTTCTTTCTTCATTTTTCATGGCTCCACCACACTGGAGGTGGCTCACTGGGGGTCTGCTGCTGGATCACGACCTGCAGGGACCCCAGGGCTGAGGTCTCACTCCTGCTCCTCCAGCCCCACAAGCAAGAAGGAGCCTCCTGGCTGCCCCCAGCGCTGTCCTCACCCGTTAATGTGTCAAAATGCAACACCCAAATCAGCTCGTGATGGTCCCCGAGCCATCGGGAGCAGCGCCAGCTTAAATTGTATTAAAATGTTGGTCAACAGTGCTAAAAGGCAGCACTGTAGGTTAATAATATCGAGAGAAATCTAAAAACCTCATCTCATTTTCAGAGCCCTGCGTTTGGTTTCCTTCTCTCACTCTCTGCTGGAACAGCCAAGAACTGGTTTGGTTCCTTGTGAGCCTCCAGAGCTGAGCTTCTCCAGCTCCCTCTCATCGGCGTGGCCCTGCAGCCACGGGCTGCTAATCCCACTGGGGGATGTTTATTTGTTTTTAAAAACTCCTATCAGAATCTGGATCTGCTTCTGCAATTGTCTTTGGTGCTGAAATACAAGTTATGGGGCTGCTCATGGCTGCAGACACCAGCGTTGGGAGAGGGCTGAGAGAATGGCATTCCTTTCAAGTCAGATTTGCACAAAGCACAAAAAACCCGAGGAAAAATAATCTTTAAATAAGTTACCAATTGTGAACTTTATAGCGGTGCCAGCCACTAACAATAGACCCTCTCGGGGTGGGTTTTTCTCCCTTCCCATGACAATTTTTTCTTTCTTCAAGGTCATTTTAGGTCCTCAGCCTCAATAATTATTTGCTCCACGAGCCGCTGCAGACAGGGCTGTCTTCAGCCTCTCAGCTCGGAGGGAGAAACACGATCAGGCCGTGGCATCCTTCCTAAATCCCCGCCAGCAAAAATGGCTTCATTTTGCCCAGAACAACGATGACAAGGGGAGTCTCCACGAGGCTCTGGCACCTCTCGGGCTCTGCCTCCTGCCCGTGGCCCCGGAGCCGGTGGGAAGGACGGGGCTCTGCCGTGGGGGTGAAGCCCTGGCTGGGCTTTTCCAGCATTCCCATTGTTGCACAGCTGAATCCAATCACTGCTATTTGTTTTTCAAAACAGGGCCCAGCTCCCTGTTGCTGGATGATGTTTTCATCCGCTGACATTTGAAAGAGCTATTTCAAAACAAGCTGAGAAGGTTTCTAGAGTGCCTTTTTTTAAAGGGTTTATCGAAATCAGCTTTTAATTATCTGTTTGGAAATAATTGTTAGTAAACAGCTCCGTGCCTGCTCTGAAGGCGCTCAGCAGACCTGCAAAAACCAGCTAAAAATGGCACATTTTGGGAAAGGAGATGATTTTTCCAAACCCAGGGAGTGATCAGATAATGCTCAAGCCCACAAGCTGCATCCCAGACATTGTGGCTGTGATTAACCATTTCCTTCAGCTCCTGAATCGCTGTTCCACTCAAGAATAAAGGTAAAGTTATTTAAAAAAGAAACAGCCTCTTCCTTGGAAAACCCACAGCTGGACTCTCCTGCCCGGGGGGAGCTCCCAGCAGGAGCAGATTTCAGGAATTTCTGAGCATCCTGTTGTGATGGAGGGTCATCCTGGGGGATGCGTTTTATGAAGGTTGGGAAATTGGTTTTGCTTGATTATGGTCAGGACTCTCTTCAAATGATCTGCCAGGACTTCAGGATGTCGAGGAAGAAAAGGGAGAAGAAATTAAGGCCTTCAGAAGACAATTTTGACCTGCTGAGCTGTTGTGTCTCCTGATCCCGCCACAAAGAGCTACCAGATGTCCCTGTCTCCTTTCCAGGAGCCTTCCAATAATTCACATTCCCAGGAAAACGAGAAGCCCAAAACCCAAGGTTGACTCATGTCTGCCATGGCCATGGGCTTTGCCCACTTGCCATCACCACATGCAGCCCCACAACAACCAATTACTCACCATTAATTACCAGCAAATTGCCAGAGTGGAGTTTAGGCCTCACGACCGTAACTTCAGCTCACAATTAATTTAATTCACCCCCGGCCTAACCCAGGTTTGACTCTGGAGCTTTTCTCACTCAAAGACAGCCACCCCTGTGCCAGAATCAGAAGGAATAGTTGCCAAAACCTTCTGAGGAGGGAGGGAGCTGCAGGAATGCTTCCAGGAAACTCCAATCCCCATCCCAGCAGCAGGGCCTGGATGACGTGGGGACATTTGGACATTTGTTCTCCCATGAATAAGGAGGTTTTGGAAGGGTTGTGACCTCCGGGGAGGTGAGATGTCACAGAATCATAAATCCATGGAGTGGTTGGGGTTGAAGGGACCATCTCATCCCAACCCCTGCCAGGGGCAGGGACACCACAGAGCCGCCCTTGCTGCAGCCTGCAAAACTTTTGGCATTTTCTACTGATCCGCCCGAGTCTGGCTCTCCTGGCACAAAGGACACATTCCGAAGTGAATGACTGTTTAAATCCCACCTGGCAGAGGCAAGCTAATCAATTTACCTTATCAAACTCCAACGTCTAATTAGAGCTCTCCTGACACAGCTCCCAAGCTGGGTTCAGCTCGTCCTGGAGGCAGTGTAGCCCTTTTATTACTTTCTACAACTTAATCACTGTGCTTTAAAGACATTTTCTCTGAATTGCTCAAAGGTTAGCCCCTCTGTCAATTTAAGTCAATATCCTCTTCTTTTCAAAATTAATTGCTATTAATTAATCACCATCTGAAGGAGTTTATTGGTATTGATTGGGTCCCTTTTGTGTGTTTCTGTGAGATCTCTCATTGGCCCTCCTCGCTGGGTTTGTTTTTCACCCAGAGCCCCTTTGGGTGAGCCTGGGTTGGCAGCGGCTCCAGACAAACATCCCAACGTCCAGGAAAATCTTCCTGCCCAAGGACATCCATGGTGCAGGTGCCTCTGGATTTGATGGGATTCTCTGTTCTTCCTGAGTCACTTAAAACATCAGAGCCCTTCTTTCAAACCCACACTCAGCATTTTGAAACGTGTCTTGGTTTTGGGTTCCTGGCACCCTTTTTGCTGTGTCCGTGGGATTGAGGAGCTGTCCCAGCACCCACATCTCAGTGATGTGACTTTTGGGCAGAGTTTGGGGCTATTTAACCAGGACAAGACCACACACCTTTCCCTGCTCCACCTGCAGTGGGAAGGAGAAGACCTCCCCCTAAAATCTCTGTGTGAGGCTCTGCTTCCCACTGCTCTGCGGTGCTGGAGGGTGACAACAAAAAAAAATATTAATTTTTTCAAGTTTTGCACCGTTATTGGCATTTTCTCTCCGACCTTTCTCCCAGTGTAATCAAATAGCAGAGATCAATACATTAAAAGTCAGATTTCCTTGGAAGCTTCTCTGGGCAGTGAGGCACCATCTTCCCAGTCAAAACTGGAGTTTGGGGGATTAAAAACACCCCAGGTCATGTTGGCACCTTCCAGGGCTGAGCAGAGTGGGGGAATGGAGCAGGAATGGGCATGGTGGTTGAAGAAAAAAAACCAAAATAATCCTAAAATCAGTTTCGACACCCCCAAAAACCCCCAGTGTAATTAAAAAATAGCCCCAAAACACCCCTAAAACTCACCTGAAACCACCACAAAATTGGCTTCAGTATCACAAATACTCCCAAAATCACGCCTAAAAAAACCCAAATCCCTACCAAAATCCCCAAACTCACCCCAAAAATAACTACACAAATCCCCAATGTTGCCCCAAAAAACACCCCAAAAATCACCCCAAAATCAACCCAAAAGCCCCTGCAAAATCCCCCCAAAGTTGCTCCAAAAAATCACCACAAAATTGCCTCAAAACCCCATCACAAAATCACCTGAAATCACTCAAAAATTGGCTTTGGCACTCCCAGAAACTCCCAAAATAACCCCCAAACCCACCAAAATTACCCCAAAATCATTCCAAGATCGGCTTGGCATCCCTAAAGGCCTCCAAAATCATCCCAAACCCCCACAAAATCCAAACCCCCATTATCTCCTTCAAACTGGAGGCGAACCTGCACGAGGAATTGTTTTTCACAGAACGAGGAGCCGTTTGAACCCAGCTTAACCTTGGGATCAGTTTTACTCGGCCAGACCCGTCCGCAGCAGGGCCTGGGACATTTCAGCCCGGGGACAGCTCAGCCCTGCCCTCCTGGCCTTGGGACACCCTCAGGGTGGCTCAGAGCTGAGAGGGGACCTGCCACCCATCCCAGCAGGGCCCCCCTGGGCTCCTTCCCCGGGGATGAGGGATCCCTAAACCCGCTGCCTTTCCCTTTCCCAGCTGGGGACGATGGCTTTTCCAGCTGTCCCTCTGCTTGGTGGCACTGTCTCTGTCACTCTGTGTCTGATCCAGGACTCCAGGAGACACGTTCCAGGCTGCTGTCATTTGTCAGCCTCTGAAAAGACACAATTCCTCCTCTCCAAAGCTTCCCCAGCTCCCCGGGGATGTCGTCAGCGGCTTTCACCGCCTTGAAAAAAATGTCATTTTTCTTTTTAAAGAGTACTACAATTATTATCACCAGGCCTCGGGGCACTTCACCCCAAATCACACAATGCTATTTCGGGTCTCTCTTTTACCGCAAATGTTCAAAACCAGCCGCTTAAATCCGGTTTTCAAAAGTGAATGGGGCATTTAGCAGCCCCAGAGTCTCCCGGTGTCTCTGAGATGCCGTGGCAGCTTCCAGGCAGCCAGGAGCACCCGGGGGCTCTGTCCTGAGCCCAGGGGCCACGTCAGGGGTGCCTTTCTGGGACCCTTCAGGGTGAGATGGGTTTGCTGGAACTTTTCTCCTCGCCTCACTCTTTGGGATGCCCAGATGTGAGGATCCAGCTGTGCAGCGCTGGCTCAGGCAAGGTCGCGCTCACCCGCCCCACAGAAAATATGGATTATGTTTGGATATAAGGCTTTTTGGATTGATCCTTGATGAATTTTTGGGGCTAATCCCTCCTGGGACATGACCCACAGGAGTTTCTTCCCTCTGCAGCCTCTCCTGCCCGTGTTTATGGGTGAGTTTCCCTGAGCACCTCCAACACTGAAAGCTTTTTTTTTTTTTTTTTTTACGAGACAGATGGAGCTGTTCTTTCCAAGAGTGAGCAATATTTAACCTTAAGCACTTTCAAATCCGGCCTCAGGAATATTGAGATGAAAGGCTCGTGGCACTAAGCTCCTTTCAAATGGATATTGCAGCAGAGCTGCCTGGACATTTGTCTGGCTGAACCTGAGCAGTGTTTAACATGCTGCCCGTGTGCCCGCGCTCCTCGAGGAGCCCCGACAAGAATAAATACTCGTCTTTCAGATTTAATTTCCAGCGGCGGCTCCGCTCTCGCTATTGTGTTTCTTCTGAGCAGCCTTTATTGGACTTGAAGTTCCTGAGGGTGTGGTGAGATGGCTTCACCCTCTCCCTGCCAGCCACGGGCAGAGCTCCTGTGGCTGGGGGTGGGACAGGGGACAGCAGCACCACCAGGACACCGGTCACCAGCACGGTGGTGCAATGCCCATTGTGGTTTGGGTGGCAAGGGACCTTAAAAATCCTCTCATTCCACCCCCTGCCACGGGGACACTGTCCCAGATGCTCCCAACCTGGCCTTGGACACTGCCAGGGATCCAGGGGCAGCTGCAGCTGCTCTGGGAATTCTATTCCATGGCCTTCCCACCCTCCCAGCCAGGAATTCTTTCCCAATATCCCATTTAAATCTACATTCTTTCAGTTTAAATCCATGAGTTGTGATTATTGAAATGGTGATATTCAATCAGTGGAATTTCAGAGATGTTTGAGTCAGAGAACAACAGCTGGAGAGAAAGAAATGGGAAGTGAAAATACATTTTCAAGAACTTTTAGGTTTTCTCTTGGCCTGTTGATTGGGTTCTTTACACACAAATCCTCACCTCAGAGCTGTGCAGTGTGGGGGGAAGGAAGGGACTTTCTCCTCAGCACATAAAACACGGGCACTTCTCAGGTTTCCTTAGGCTCTCGTGGACCCTCCGAGTTTTCCAGGGAGCCCCTTTTGGCTTTGTCCTCTGCAGTGGCCCCATGGCCCGGCCACGATCTGTATTTGTCTTGATCAGGATATTAAACCCCAGTCGTGCACAAAGCACCGAGGTCCCCGTGCACCACTGTTGAACTAAGAAATCATTATCATCAGCCAGAGGAGAAGGATGGATGATGGATAATGGGTCTCTCCCTGCCCAGCGATCATTACGCTCCTGCCGATGAGGCAGCAACTGTCTTAAGTCCCATTAGTGGATGATGGGCTGTCTGGAAGAGGATCCTCATCGCTGGGCAGGCAGCTCCTGCCTTAACCCCGCCGTGGAGGGACTGTCCCCTCCCAGCCCAGCCCCCAGCCTGTGGGAAAGGTGGAAAAAAGCAGGAATTGGAGCTGAAGGCAGAAAAAAGCAGGAATTGGAGCTGAAGGGCAAAATGCACCTTTCTAAAGGGTCTGCTGGGCAAAAAACACACTTAGGGAAGTGTCAATGCAAGTCTGAGGGAGTCTTTTATGTCTGCAGAGGGAGGAACTCTCTCTGCATCTGTGGGGCTGGGGGTGCAGGAAGCAGAGCCAGCAGGGTCACCCCAGGGGTGCTCAGAGCCTGCACACCCGTGTCACAGCCAGCCTGGGGTGGGCAGCAAAACGGGGACGAGCTGGACAGCAGAACTGCACCAGCTGTGAAGGGGAGGCGATGTGGGAACAACCCCCAAAGTTATGTGGGAACCATCCCCAAAGTGATATGGGAACAACCCCCAGGGTGATGTGGGAACCATCCTCAAAGTGATGTGGGAGCCACCCCTGGGATGATGTGGGACCCATCCCCAGAGTGATGTAGGAGCCACCTCCAAAATGAAGTGGGATCCATTCCCGAAGTAATGTGGGAGCCACCTCTGAGATGATGTGGGAACCACTCCCAAAATGATGCGGGAGCTGCCCCCAGAATGATGTTGGAGCCATCCCCAGAGTGATGTGGGAGCCACCCCTGGGATGATGTGGGAGCCATCCCAAAACTGATGTGGGACCTGCCCCCAGGATGGAGCAGGGGGAGGTGAGGATGCTGCCAGGGGTGAGGGAACAGCTCTGGGGTGTCTGAGCAGCTCCTGGCATCCACTGCCAGCATTGGCTGGGAAATGCTGAGGGGAGGGCCGGGTGTCCCCTGACCCTGCAGGCTCAGAGAGGCTCTCCTGTCACAGCCAGTTGTGTTTTCATGGAATGTTGCTGTGTGATCCCTGGGTCCTGCAGCTCTGCGTGTATGGGAGGGATCTGTTAATCCCAGAATGGTTTGGGTTGGAAGGGGCCTTAAAAATCATCCATTCCAACCCCCTGCCATGGACAGGGACACCTTCCACTGTCCCAGGCTGATCCAGCCTGGCCTGGGCACTGCCAGGGATCCAGGGACAGCCACAGCTGCTCTGGGCACCTGTGCCAGGGCCTGCCCACCCTCCCAGGCAGGAATTCCTGTTCACAGGATCAGAGAATCACAGAGTAACCAGAGTTTGGAGAGACCCACAAAGACCATCGAGTGCAGCTCCTGATGCCCGAGCTCCGGTTGGGACCTTCCACCACAGAGGGTATCTAATCCAACATCTGATCTAAACCTCTCTCAGTTTCATGCCCCATGCCTCCATTAAAGCGCTTGTGGATCTCAGTAATTTTAAGTAAACTTTGAGAAATTGAATTTTAAGTCGTATCTAAATCAGATCTGTCCCTGGCCTGTGACCTGGGCACGGGGTAATGAACAGAGGTATCTGCTGGGTGTCCCCGGGGAGCAGCTCTTCCCCTGGCAGCTTTGCTCTCGATTACACAGCCCTGGCTGCTGTGATTCATCCTGACGTGATCCCCTGGCGATCAGAGCCCAGGACAGGATCCTGTGTTTAGCTGGAAATACATTTAAAAATGCATTCTGGAGGGTTTTCTTTAAATTATTAAAGAACAGTAATTCACCTTTTAAACTCACCAAGATGTAAAGCACTTTATGGACTATCTTTCAAATCGTTTTAAAAATCTTCAGATCTCCCTTCTTGGTGCTCTCATAACTATCTAGTGAAACAATAATAAAACCAAAACCGATACAAATGTTGCCTGTTGTTTAGAGAAGTAAATATCCTTGGTAAGTCTTAGCAAAGCACTTACAACAGAGTGGTTTGGATGCAGTCCAGACTGTTCAATAGTTAATATATTATTCATATTAATAAAATAATGTTTGGAAAGGCACCAGGAGTCATAATCTGTGCAGCCAGACCTGGGGTTTTGCAGTTAGTTGACAATTAGTTACCAGCTGAGGGTTTTCCTCTGTTTCTCTGGGTTTTGCTGGGGTGTGAAGAGGATTTCAAGCCATGCCACTGTCACAGCTGTGATTTATTCAGCGTTCCCAGTGTCCTAACCAAGCTTCTCCTGGACCCTGGGGCTGGGCTTTCACCCAGGGGGCTCCATTCATTGTAAAATCAAATCTCGGCGGGACAAAAAGTTTGCAGAGCTCCTGGGTGCCCTGGCTGGGGACCCCTCTGTGCCCCTGGCCCCGGCCAGAGCCCTCCCAGCAGCTTGGAGGGGCTGAACCCTCTCGCCGGAGCAGCAGAAAACAAACGAGCCATTTGTAACCCTTAATTTAAACAGCTCCCGAAGTAATAGCATAAATAGTATAATGCAATTGTAATGGCTGGTGAATTATGCATGCAGCCTCTTCCCTCTTTGAATATGCATGAGGCAGGAAATCGCCAAGTGGCACAATATTGCTGCTTTAGTGCTTACTTCGAGCCCTGCCCGGGGCTCTGGGGACGGCCAGCCCAGGGCTGCAGCTCCCCTGTCTCCTGCTCAGCACAGGGATGCTCCAAACCTGCTGAGAAAGGGTTTCTGCTTGGGATAAACCCGGCAGCAAACCCTGCGCTTCCAGCCTTGCTGGAAACATCAGAGCCAGCCCCAGCCCCGCACAGTCTGGCTTAAAAATCAGGATAATATCAAACTAGTTCTAGGAGCTGAAGCAAATAAATTAATTTCAGTGACAGGAATAAAGTGGATCTAATTAGAAGTCCCTCCGCAGTGCCTCATTAGTGTGGTTGGTAAGTAAATGAAATTTCAGCAGTAGTGAGTTAGACTATTTGTCTTGGGGTATTTTTAGGATTCACAAAATGCCAACAAACCGGGTTTTCCTCACAGAAAATTTCCTTCATCAGATGTCTGGGGGCCTTTTCCACAGAGCGTGGCACAGCCACTTCATTTACATTCCTTGGGCACTTGCCTCGCTCTCTGCAGCTCATTCATAAATTGAAACAAATCAAAGGGATTTTTGGAGACAAATGGATTTTAGCTGTCTCATTGCCTGCCTGCAGCTCCACAGAGCAACGTGCTGCTGGTGAATCTGAACACCTCAGAAACTTCATCCTTTTCCCCTCTGTGAATAAAACTCTTTTTTCCTTCTGTGGGTGCCACCATCCTCCCTCACAGACACTACCACGGCGCGGGGTAATTTTATTACAGCAGTCATTTGTCAGTCTTATTCAACTCGAGGCAGCTGTTGGTAACCTGCAATCCCGGATTGTCAGTCAGCCACGATTCCCCTTGACTTTCAGTGCCTAGAAAGTCATACCCCGTGGTAATTTAATGAGCAGGACATAAAAATTCTGGTCATACCCACCCAGCAGTGGTCCTGACAGATCATTTAGTGAGCAGCCCTCCTTTCAGGACACAGCCCTCCGATGGAAAGCGTGAAGTTGTCCCATTAATTATGTCCTCAACACATCAGAACCCCAAAACCCCGGCAATTCACAAGGTTGGTATTTTTGGGATGTGCTGCCACCTCCGATCCCGTTGTTATTACAACACCACAAGGTCTGGACAGTGGGAATTTAATCAAATTAATGGAGTGGCTGTTCTGGAGAGGTGGCTCGGGGACACGTGCCCTGAGCAGGGAGTGACCTGGAGCTCTGCTCCTTGATGAGGGGAAGCTGAGAGTTCCCAGGAGCTCTGCACGCTGTTTGCAGCTTTCCAGGATTTGTTTGTCATGTGAAAAGAGGATTTTTTTGCATAAAAGGTGAGATTGCTGCCAGGGAGAGGAACAAAGGTTGTCTCTGTGTGAAGGCATCTGGGTGCTTTCTGCTGGTTCCATCAGTAGGTGCTCACAGCCTGGAATGACAAGAACTGGGAAAAGCTTCCCAAAAACCTCCTTTTGTAGAACTGGGATAAAAACCTGTATGAGCTTTTGCCCCATTTGCAACCTGAATTTCTCTGTTTAACAACAACTCCTGTGACGCTGGCGAAACGTTTGGTTGGGATTTTATGTTCAGCTTCCAGAAATGCTGGAATTAAACACAATTTTTGTGGCAGATTGAAGTGTTCAGGGCCAGGTTGGACAGGGCTTGGAGCAACCTGGGATAGTGGAAGATGTCCCAGCCCATGGCACGGGGGTGGAAGAAAAGAGCTTTAAGTCCTGCCCAAACCAAACCCTTCTGATTTTAAGCCTGATTTTAACACAAGTGCAGCCTTAAAAAGGCAGCCCAAAATTGGGGCCTATCCACTGCAATAAATTCTAACAAGAACATCAATTTGAACTGGGCTTTTAAAGCTTGGTTAGACAGCAGGGGTTTGGACATCTACATTAGAATAAAGTTCTTATCAGCCAATGGCTGTGATTAACATCTTTATTAGCAATTTTTACATGGATTAAATTCAGACACTTCCATTCTGTTCCACAGTGTCACTGCCTAGAAATTGGGCCACACAGGATGATTCATAAAGTTTAGATACCAGAATAACATCCTCAGGCAAGAATAATTTGATTTCCCCCCTCCCTTCAAACATGTTGCCATAGATTTTCCTAAATGTTTTACAAACAGTTATTAAAAGCACATTGAGAATCTGAATTCCCTGTGGGCAAAATGTTTTTGTACTTAACTTTCATTTAATTCAAGAAAAAAATCCCATCTGGTTGGAGTTGCAGCAAAACATGGGAAAATCCTTACCCAGCTATCACAACAACATCCATGTGAACCCAAAGATTGCTCGTGGCCACCTTCCCTCACCCCGTTCCCCCTGGGGCCAGCTTTGGCTCTGGGAACCCCTCTGGGATCAGGGCAAGGCAAAGTTTTGGGGGCTCAGACATTTCCCACATTTCCCCCTTCCCAAGGTGGGCTTTGCTGGATTTCCAGAGCATCCTGGGCCCGTCACTCCATGGGTCATTGGATGCTGGAATCCAAAGTGCTGGGAAATCTCAGAATTTTGGGTCTGTGAGCCAAAACTCAGAATTAGAGACAGGGTCTGACTGAAACCTTGGGAAAGGCTCCCAAGTTTGGGTGCTGGAAGTAAGAATGTGGATTTATAACTGAAAGCAGAGGGTGTCAGGCTGAGGAAAGTTCAGTTTTAGAGCCTAAAAGTCACAGACAAAGCAAAAATAGTTCCAAAGGTTCCCAAGAGGGTTTAGGATGTAACACTGGGAGGTTTGGGTGTTCAGGGGGGATTGGTTAAGAGAGTTCCCACTGTACTAACAGGAATTAGCTCAGGATTGGTTTAATAACACAAATATCCAGTGAGCAGAATTTGATTGGCCCATAAAGCCTTAAACAGCCTGAGAAGCAGAAATCCTGGGACTCCTTGGCCACTCTGCTGCCATCTGCCAGAGGGATCCATCCTCTCTCTGCCCCTGCAGAAGATCAGAACATAAACTGCACTTGCTCAGCAAACTCAGGAGTTTCTCTGTTTCAGGAAGAAATCCCCACACACAAACGTGAGGTGTAAAACCATCCTGGGAGAAATCACAAACTCACAATTGGGTGTTTGCACAGTGATGGCCCTGACTGGACAACTTGGATCGCAGAATCATTATGGAATGGTTTGGATTGGAAGGACCTAAAGCTCATCCCATTGCACTCCTGCCATGGGCAGGGACATCTTCTCCACACCAGTTTGCTCAGGGTGCTGTGGGGCTGAATGCTCAAAATGTTCTTCCTTAGAGCAACCATCAGAGACATCAGAGCCACTCCAGTATTAAGTTATTGAGATCCAGAATATGCATTTATCAGCTTGTGCTTTTAAATAGCTCCTAAATGAGCAAATAGATGGGAATTTAAATAAATAAATAAATAAATGAATGAAAAACCCAACACCCACCACCCCCTTTCAAATCTCCCTTCCTTTAACAGCCCCGTAAATTTTCAGTGTCATATTCCTGTGCATGGCTGCCCTTAATCTGACAGTGTCACAAGGATCTATCTTCATTTTCTCACTCTTTTCATAATCTAATCCTCAGCTCTAACATGCAATTAGTGCCCTCCTCGCCCCTCGCATACCAAGCAGGCTGATTGCTACAGCTTTCCCTGTGCAATCCATTTAGCCCCGCGCCTCATAATGAATATGTACATTTGGAGGACCTCGCCGAGGAGGGTCACAGGCAATCAACCTTGAATTCAATTACGCGAGTCAAGGTTAATGACTCGGCGCAGTGGTCAGAGGCAGCGAGGCTCCCGCAGATTAAATCAGCCTGTCACAGCTGCGGGCAGCGCCGGGACAAGGAGCTGGCACTGCCAGCCCCATTGTGCCCCTGCCCCGGCCCCGAGGGCATCGGGCAGGGCTGGCTGGGGGTACGGGGGGCTGTGCCAGGCTCTAAGGGCATCGGGCAGGGCTGGTTTGGGGCATGGGGACTGTGCCCAGCATTGGGCAGGGCTGGTTTGGGGCAAGGGGGCTGTGCCCGGCATTGGGCAGGGCTGGTTGGGAGCACGGGGGGTGTGCCCAGCTCTAAGGGCATGGGCAGGGCTGGCTGGGGTCTCTAAGGGCATGGGCAGGGCTGGTTTGGGGCACGAGGGCTGTGCCCGGCCCCGAGGGCATCGGGCATGGCTGGTTGGGGGCACGGGGGGCTGTGCCAGGCTGGTGCTCCCGTGGGGCCGTGGNCTGTCACCTGGGCAAGGGGCACCGAGTGAGGGTTTCTCACAGCGCAAGGCTTTTACTCTGCCAGAGGAACCGCAAGCTCCAGCTCTGTCCCATGCCATGGTCTCTGCCCTATGGGCACCCCAGAATCACGGAATCACCCCGTTCATCTGCTCCTGTTCATCTGCTCCCTGCTCATGGCACAGGATTGTGCCCAGGCAGCAGCGCCCAGCACACCCCGGGTCCCACACGGGTGGCTCTGGGCCACTGTGCCCTCTCCAGCCCTGCCAGGGCCCAGCACCAGCTGAAGGATGCCACCAGCTTGGGCAGCCCCTGGTGAGAGCTGCCAGGAAGAGCTGCCTCAAGTCCAATCCTTACCCTCACCCAGAATCAGAGTGACCAGGTTGGAAGAGACCTCCAAGACCGAGTCCAGCCCAGCCCCAAGCTCAGCTAAACCCTGGCACCCCATCCAGGCTTTATAAACACACCCAGGGACGGGGACTCCACCACCTCCCTGGGCAGAACATTCCAGCACTTGATCACTCTTTCCATAAAATACTTTTCCCTGCTATCCAGCCTATATTTCCCTTGGAGCTGCTTAGGGCTGTGTCCTCTCCTGGCAGTGCTGCCTCATCACCCCAAGGACAGGTAATGTTCTTTCAGGCCAACTTCCCAGCTGATATTTCAATGACACCCATTTCATTTATTCTGTCTCTCAGGGATGCAATTTTTTGCTTTGCTCCACAACTAATGATGGTGTAAAAGAGTTTTGAATAGGCTGGAGCTGGGGCTTTGGTGGGGAGCTGCAAAGATTTTGTGACATATTTCCATATTTCCATGCCCCCCTGGCTCTGGGGTGTCCCAGCTCAGGGCAGAGGAGTTCTGTGCTCACCCCAAACAGAACCAGAATCCACAGCCAGCGCTGCCTCCCCTGCCCAGCCAAGGCTTCCCACAGGGCTGCACACTGAGGAGGGAGTTATTTAGTAGTGCAGACAAATTAAAAACATAAATAACCTTCGACTGTCGGGATCTTTTCAATAAAAACAAATTATGGGGTTTATGTATGTAAAGCAGTTTCGCCTGGTGTGAAGAATCTTTTACAGGTGATTTATGCTGTTATTAAATATGGGGTAATTTTTAGAACCAAATCACTGCTGTCATTTGGGGAGCATTACATTGTATTTAACACAAATTCCTAATGAATGTCTTTTTCAAAATGTTTTTCCAATGTTTAGATTTTAAAAGAGAAATCCCTTTCTTTAACAAAGATAATTTTGTTTATTTTGTCTTCTTTTCTTTCTTTTCCACTGGGAGAAAAAATCAGAGAGGGCAAAAGAATGACTGCTATTCCCATAACTGGGCTGGGCAGAGATGCAGATTTTAATTTAATATTTTCAAATTTCTCACCCCTCACTTTGAAACGTTTCCCATGCTCAGATGGGCATCCATGGCCTTCCAGCAGATACCATGACTCTCCCCACTGCCCAGTGCCAGCAAGGATGTGCCTCAAGAGATGGAGTTTTGGAATATCCTCATGAATTCCTTGGTAAAAGCTGAGGAACCTTCTGGGTTTGTTGTATTTTTCTCAGTGTCTTTACAGCCAAGGTGTTCAGCACTTGGATGTGTAGGCCTGGGTATCCCAGGACAACCATGGGAAATTGGTCATGGGGAAAAGGGTATTTTGATTTTTATGTTTATATAAAAAATATGTATAATCTATTTTATATTTATATTTAAAACCCAGATTTCCCCTCTGCCCAGCACTGCAATACCAGGGGAGAGAGGAGAGCCCCCTGAGTGGGGTCAGAGCCAAAAGAGCTCCAGGCTGGGGCTGCTCCATCACCTCCTCCATGCCCTGATAGCAGAGACCACCACGGATCCACTGCTGGGCTCCCCAGGACGATGGGATGCTTTTAATTGTACTGGTTATTAATGCAGGAATTTGTAATTGCTCCCTAAAAACAGTGATAAAAAGGGAGGATAAAATATGGGCCTGAATCCCTTCCTGCTACTTAGAAACTGGAAAAAGCTCCTGGAGATCTGTTCAGCTCTTCCATCAGGAGTTAAACATCGAGAAATCAACTCTCCTGAGCAAGAGGAATGAGCTTGGGAGTGCTTCAGTTCAGCACTGGAAATCTGGGACAGAATTAAACTTCCAGAAAAAAAATATTTGTGTGAGATCCCATGGGCTGTGCCCAGGTCAGAAATCAGGAACTTTGGGAATTCCTGGGGATTGTTGCCAAGCAGGAGCAGCTCCTGCAAGTGGTGGTGGAAAGTTTAAAGATTAAACAGGAGAAAAGCAGGGAGGTGCTGTGAGTGGAGAGGTGACAGCCAGAATTAAGGGAAGGCTTTGTTGGTGTCCAGTGTGATTTGTCTGACACACAGATTCCTCCAGAGCCCACGGAGACCCCTCCCAGGTGTTCCAGGATTTGCATGAGCTGGTTTGGGGTGTGGGGAGCCTCAAATGAGGATTCACAAATCCCCCGTTCCAGCACCAACACCTCCTGTTATTTCAGCTCCTGAAATGCAATTTTGGCCAAAGCCATAACATCACATTAGGAACAAACAGCACACTGAGGCTCGTTCAGGAGGGGCAGAATGACAGCAGCAAAATGAAAACTTCTGAAGGGCTGGCACAGCCCAGCTCAGAGCAGATCCCTGTGCTCAGGGAGCCGTGAAAAATCACTGCCATGGCTGGGCTGAAATCGTGGAGAATCCACTCTGCCTGCTGCTTTGGATATCCTAATCCTGGATATCCTAATCCTGGCCACCCTAATCCTGGATATCCTAATCCTGGACATCCTAATCCTGGACATCCTAATCCTGGATATCCTAATCCTGGATATCCTAATCCTGGATATCCTAATCCTGGATATCCCAATCTGCCCAGTGCTTTAGATATCCTAATCCTGGCCATTCTCAGGTACTGAGGAGTGGGGTATTTTTAGGATTATCTGATTAAAGTCACTTAAAATTGCTTTAATTAGATTACTGGATGTTGCACTTCCAGAGGATGCTGAGGGGATGAATCAGGTTCCTAAACAGTTGTGATTTTAATTGGTCCATTATGAGTTTTCTTATAAAATATGGGATCACATCTTCCAGGTTTTGTTTCACTTTCCCCCAAGTACCTAAAAAGTGTTTAAGGGGCTGTCAGGGAACAGCATTGAGGTTGTTTACCCCATTTAATTATAATATAAATGGCTGGCAGGGAAAGGGCTTAGAGGGGAAGTTTGGAAAACAATTTGGTGCACAGGTGATATACTGGTGTGACTGGTACGAATACCTTTAAATTTCCAAAATAAATTGTAGCAAATATATTCAGTTATAGCAGTGAGATCAGACATTTCAAACCAGTGTCATTATGATACACATTTATATTAAATGATACTTTTTTTATTAATAAAAGGCATCTCAAAGCCAGACTTTCAGACACTTTTCTGGGAGCCTCCAAAGCTTCCTCAATGAGCACTGAGAGTTAAATAAAGCTTTCCTAAGGATTTATCAGGTAAATGTTATGGATTGCTGTGATTTAATTTATGGGATTAGTTTGACTTTCAATTACCAGGCTTCACACTGAATCACTTTATATTTTGAGCTCTGTAAGTAGCACTCCTTACACTCGATCTTTCATTTGGGGAAGGATTATCAATAATTAGACACCATGGCCTTATTGATCAGCTAATCAATAACCACATTAATCACCAGCAGTCTGAAAACAATTCACTCTTTGCATGAAAAGAAGTCGGTGCAATCAAATTAACATCCTGTGCCTCAGCCTCTGCAGGTGGTACCTCCCTGAGAGAGGGGATCTCTGAGCCTGCTGCTGCACACCCAGAGAGTCTTTGCTCATTTTTTGAACTTCTTAATTAAGTTTGGGTCATTGTTTCTCAATTTTCTCTTGTTGATTTTGTCACTAACAATAACTTTTCGGCCCAAAAATGTGTTGGATGGAGAGACAGTCTCCAAAGGTGCCAGTTTATCCCCACATGGGCAATACAGACAGATTGCAGGGTGAAAATCCTGAGGCTGAGCTCGCATCTACATCCCCATCACCCCAAAACTCAGCACAGGCGACCTGGAGCTGCCCCCCAAACCAGCTGCTTCACATAAATGTCTCTGAGTTTTTTCCCCTTTAATCACTCAAAATTTTTCTTTCCAAAGAATTATACCTGCACATTATCCAAGTTACACAGGCTTTCCTCAATCCAGAGTGGAACACCTGATTAAGTTTGTGTTTGCTGTTCTGGGTCATAAAAAATCATTTATAGCCAAGCCTCTCCATCAATCAGGTGAGACTATTAGGAAAACAACAAACTGCCCAATAAA
Source organism: Thryothorus ludovicianus (assembly GCA_013397245.1). NCBI lineage: Eukaryota > Metazoa > Chordata > Aves > Passeriformes > Certhiidae > Thryothorus > Thryothorus ludovicianus. Next base: position 31,050 of record VZTB01011456.1, on the reverse strand, counting down.
TTATCCTAATCTGCTGTAAAACTGATCTTAGTAATTAATTTAGTCAATTATATTTAGCCAGTTGGCAAGTGGCCTAAATAATGTAATCACATTGGGTTTTTCATGGAATAAAACCTGAGAGAGCTGTAAAAATCATTCCGAGTAACATGGAACTGTAATTTTGCTGTGGGGTGTGACACAGAGCTGTGGCTCAGGCGGGCACACGGCCCCAGGCACAGCCAGAAAAGGTTTTGGTAGTGAGCAGATGTGGAAAAAGTTCATTTTCTTGGTAAAATTTAAAAGGTTAATAAAAGACAATAAGGACAAGGCAATAAAGCAAAATACAGACCGGGGTGTCTCTAGCCAAGAGCCAAGAGCACACCTCCCGTTTTAGAGACTTCTCTTAAATCAGCATATTTAAAGTTTTCTAAGAACTTATTTCCATGTTTTTAGGAACTGTTTTGCACGGCCACTGCTTGGTCCTGCCTTTTTAGAGCCTGTGTGTTTCTGGCTGTGGGTTTAATGAATTCTTCTATCAGTGTTAATTTGGGCCTTGGTCTATAATTCCTGCAGATGGTCGGTGCTGGGGTTGGGATATCAGCAGCAGATTCTCCAGATCAGAGCAGGGTCTGCACTGGGTGTGATCCTGAGCAGGCAGAGCTCACTCACTGCACAGACACTTTATCAACTTTACTGCTAAAGAAAACTCCATCTTTAAACCATTTCCACACCACACACAGAGTATCCACCTGTATGGGTGCAAAAAATAAAAAAAAAACAATACCACAATCTATATTTATAACAACCTTATACGTACAACACTCATCTGAATATTAGCAAAAAGCCAACTTTATGATATGAGTTTATAACAGGGGAGATGGGTGTGAGGCCTCCTGGCTCTGCTGAAGCGCATCCCCTGCCAGCTGTGGGGGGTGCAGGTGGCTTTAGGGACCCTGTCCAAAGATGGAGGGGACTCTGTTTCCTCTGACACCCCTGGAGTGTTCTCACAACTTTGGCCCCTGGGGCGGCTGCTCAGCCCCCTCAGCTGAGGGAGAACAAGAACAAATCCACCATTTTCATGGGAGTGGGGCCTGCAGGCCTCAGCAGGTTCTGTTTGCCAAGAGCCAAACAGCAATTCCTGACTGCTTCAGAGCAGGATTTGTGTGTTTTGTGCTTTTTTGTGTGTTTTGTGTGTTCGTGAATGCTCTGGATTTCCAGAGAAATCAGCAGATTGTGCACATCATGGTGGGAAGGGCCTGTTGGTTTCCTCCCTCCGCCAGGCCCTGCTTCTACACCTGGAAACACCAGCAGCCATTCAAAGGGGGTTTTGTCCTGGGTTGATGCTAAATTTTATCCCCATTCGTCTGTTTAGCTCAGAAATAAGTTTTGTACCTTTAAAACTGGATCTGAGGGTGAAAGAGACACGGTGCAATGTCCGAGGTGGTTGTTTTCTAAACACAAAGATCAGAGTTTTCAGCTTTCCCTCACACATGGCCTCTGCTGTCTGCAGTGTGTGGACAGCAGGAGAGAGCTCTCCTTTGCTTTTTGTTAGTTTTTGGCTGGCTGAGGCACAGAAGTTCTCTAGACTGTGGGTTTTATTTTCCTTTTTCTTGACCCTGCTCTGGGTAAACACCCAAAGGGCCCCAGGAGCTCCCACCTGTGTCCCACCGGGCCTGGCCTGGGCCCGGCCTTTCCCAGCCCTGAGGGACCGACAGCAACTGAGCCGAGCTCCAGCCCCGGGAGAGACTTTCTGAATTTGGCATCTCTGTTGTTCAGTGTTGTTCATTTGTTGTGCTGGGGAGTGCTTTGATTGTTAAATAAATAACCTTTTTCCATTTTCCTCCAAGAAAATCTTTTCTGTCCTGAACTAGGGGGTGAGGCGGTTCGGATTCACTTTCTAAAGGAACTCCATCCGGAAATTTTTTCCCAAATTTGCCCTAAACCAGGACAGGTTTAAATGGAGATTAATGGATAATTGAGGTGAAATCCTTGTGCTGCAGTTTGTGGAGTTAAATAAAAGCTGTGATTATGGTCAGGGAAGGGGATTTTGCTACAGCAAACACTAAAAACGCCCTGTTGTGGGGTGGGCATTGGGGAGTGCCCTGTGCAGGCTCCAGCACTGGAACCACGTTCCCAGGGCTCCCTGAAATGCCACCGGTGCCACTGGCTGTTCCTGCTCCTTTCCAGTCACTCTATCCTTGCTTTCCAACCATAAAAACATTCCTTAATCACATCTCCTCATTCTCTGCGTTAATGAGGGTGCTCGTTCCATGCTCCTCTCTCCACACAGAGCAATCAAAAGCCTGGCAGAGCTTTGTTCTCCCATCGTCACCCCAGCCTTGGACTGAGAGTGATATCACAGTGCCACCATCATGAGGGACTCAAACTGTGGCCATGGAGTGTTTTAACTTCAAGAAGGAAGAAGTTTTGTGCTGTGAAGTGGCAACAGGGCTGCTCCTCACCCAGTGATTGGGAATGCTGCCAGGGACACGGATTCTGTCCCCACATGGGGGACAGCAGGGAGCAGCCAGTCCCCTCCCAATGCAATTAGTATGAGTTACCTCAGGTGTTCATTAACAGTGGCAGTAGTGTAGCACCCACCAATGTGTACATCAAAACCCAGATCCACACATCCCTGATTTCTTTGCTGGTGACTATGAGCCAAGCTGCTGTACCCTGGCAATTCCTCCTGCTCAGTACATGACAAGGAATCAGGGAATCATGGAGTTGTTAATTTGGAAATACTCTCTAAGATCAGGGAGTCTGACCATCTCCCAAGAACTGCCAAGGCCACCAATGACCGCGTCCCCAGGTGCCACAACCGCACAACTTTTAAATCCTTCCAGGGGTGGAAATTCTACCACTGCTCTGAGCTGTAGTAGCGCTAGACAATCCTTTTCCATGAAGAATTTTTCCTGATATCCAACCTTAATCTCCTCTGGTGTGACTTGAGGCTATTTCCATTAGTTCTTTGGGAAAAGAGACCAACCCTCGCCTGGCTGCACCCTCCTGTCAGGGAGTTGTGGAGAGCCACAAGGTCCCTCCTGAGCCTCTTTTTCTCCAGGCTGAGCCCCTTTCCCAGCTCCAGACCCTTCCCCAGCTCCATTCCCTTCTCTGCAGCACCCCACATTCCAGCAGGCTCCATGCCTCCGTCCCACCCTTGGCAGCTCGGACTCTCAGCACGTGCCGGGGCTCACAGAGGAGCAAGAACCCCTCGACTCCGAGCCCAGGCTGACTCCTCCCTGCCAACAGCACCGTGCAATAAAGCTTGGCTTAAAAGCCCCATAAACCCAGCAATTATAAGACACGGAATGATCTGAGGCAGGGCTGGAGCAGAGGCCTCCTGCCTTTGATGTTTATTGCCACAGCGGAGCAAATCGGAACAATGCCGGGCTTCGTGAGCCCTCCTTAGCGCTTGGAATTTCACATTTGTTTCCAATTTTACCAGTTGCCATTGTGGGCCTTCCTCCTGCCATTGTCTAAGGGGTGGCGGTTGTAATTTCTCTTTTGTGCTCCGTAATTCGGAGCAGCCCAGGCCAGGCAGGAACATCTGCATGGAGGGCCCTGCCCTCCTGCACCAGGCCGTGTTGGAAGGTCACTCTGCTCACAAACTTCGTTATCGCTGTTGGTTTTATTCATTATATTTGACATATTAAGCTTCTGTATCTTGGCATAAAGGACACAATATTGCAGCATATTGGCAAGCTCATTTGCTTTTCACAGCCAGTGTTGTGTCCAAATAGCAGTCCCTGGGGAGCAACACGTGGATATAGACTGCAGGAAAATGAGCCTCAGCAGCAGGTGGCCTTTTGCAGCCTAATGAACACGGCAATCTGTTACCAGCACGGCGAGGCTTTTCACCAGACAATTAGGCAACTAAGCATGTAATTATTCAGGCCAACAAGAAGAGCCTCTTCTCTAATTTCATCTTTTCATTGCTGTTTACTCACCCACACTCCCCTCATTAATGAGAGATTTTCCAGTCTATGCTAATTGGTTTCAATAACATTCATTTCAGTTGAAAGGGAGCGATTCTGTTAATTGGGAATCGAAGGCGTCTTTTCATTTCGAGTGCGTCCTGCCATGGAAATCTGAACACTCTCAACAGGTTTGAGCTAATGAAATTAAGTTACACAGCCACTGATGGTGTAATAGAAATAAAGTAATTTATTTTCACTGAAGCATGTGCTATAGGTCCTGAACAATTAATCCAGCTCGTTTGGGAGAGCCATCGGAGGAGGTGATTTGGAACAAACAAGGCTGCAGCTCCAGAGCTGCCACTGCAATTCTCAGGGTGCTTTCACTGCCGAGCTCTCCAACACCACCCAAAAGGTTTAATGGGAATGAGAAGCATTTATGGAAACACTAATTCTCTAAGAGCTGTTTGGGAAATAAAGAAACAGAGCACGGAGCTTGCCAGCCAGTTAAGTGTGAGGGTGGGTTAAAGCACCATAAAATAAATAAATGAGTGGTTCCCGGCTCTGAAATTGGAGCCCTCCACAGGGCACGTGGTGCTGAGAGGGCTGGGGAGCTGTAATCTGATTTCTACAGGGTTCAGGACCTGGAAAGTGAGAGGGAACTGGAGCCCAAGAGTCAAATATGTTTGGGGTTTTTTGTTGACCGCAAGTACGAGGAATTATTTTGAAGGAAAACTGAGATTCTCAATTTTCAACGTAACTTCTGGTGTTCAGGCTGTAAGGAAAAATTCAGCTACTTCATTCCAGCTTTAGGCTTGGAACTGGTTGGTTTTTGAAGTCCCTTCCAACCCACCCCAATGTAGGATTCTGTGATTCTGCCACAGGTAAACCTTAGAACATCTGCAGGGAGCCCCAAGGTGGAGGAGGCAGCTTGGAGCTGTTTGAGCATCCTGGCCATGCCTGGTCTTTTCCTTGTGGTGGAATCCCAGAACAGTTTGGGTTGAAATGGATTTTCAGCATCATCCAGCCTTCCACTGGACCAAGTTGCTCAAAGGTTGCTTGTCCTAGAGTGGGTGATCCCAACTGCAGGTCACTGCAGTAGCCATTAATTAATTAATTAAAAACAAATTTTCAGGCTGAGAACTGCAGTCTCCAAACAGTGCCAGGGATAAAGGATGGTTTTCTGTGTGGGAAAAATCGGGGAACTTTGAAAACCTCAGTGCTTCAGTGTGGAGGAGCCCAAAGCTGGAGCCTGCCTGACTGCTCCCTGAAGCTGGACATGAGCTGAACAGAGGGATATGGAATTCTCTGCAAACTCAGATGTAATTATGTATTTTTCAACTAAGATGCAGCATGTATTTAAACTATCTTTTGATCATCCAAAAACATGTGCACAGCTGAGTAAAAAGTACCCCAAACAATAAATTTTCTTGGCTTCATTAGCTTTTAAGTGAGACTTTTAACTTTTCCCACCTTTTCTTTTTTCCTGGCATTAAAGCAGCCTGACGAATTTTACACAAGTGAAAGGACAGAGTGCAACTTTTGTTTTTATCCAACCTGATCATGGGAGGTGCTGTTCCAAACCTCTGTGGATAACCCATCCTCTGTGCTGTCCCTCCAGCTGGAATATTTGCTTGGTGGGAGCTGCCCTTTCCACCAGCAGGAAGAGGAGCCCTGGTTTGTTGCAGTTGATGGTTTTGTTTCATCTTGGGTTTATTTATAAGCATTTATGCCAGCGTGGGGGATGTAAATGCTAATGTTGGTTCTTTTAAAACCTGGCTTCCAAAATGCATAATAGGCAGAGCCTTATAAAATAATACTCTGCAGCCTGTTATGAATATTTCAAAGAATTATTTCTTTATTTTGCGCAGAGCTCATCGGGCTGACGTTTGATTCATAGCTGCACAAGCGTACCTGGGGTTGCTAAGGTTACCCAATTTCATTCACCCATGGATAGTTGAGATCTACATAATCCCATCAGATCTTCCAGTGCATTTCCAAGTGCTATTGATGAATGGGGCCTTGCTCAGATGATGTGTCCATTTACATGTGATATATCTCACGAGTCCTGTCTTCAGGAATATTGCAGCTGATGAAATTTCCCATTATGTGCACACACAGAAAGCAGAGGTGCGTGGGTTTGTTCTCAGCTCGAACAGGCCCCAGAATTAGGAGCCAACAGGGGTGTTTTGTGCTTGAATCTCGCCTTTTCTGCCCAAATTGAGAGTGTTGTGACTGTAATGCCAGACTGTGCTTTGGTCACAGCTCTCTGCAGCGGTACCATCTCCTGGTTACCCCCAGAAAGGCACAGCCCCTCACTTCACTGAGCCAGAGCTCACCGCCTTTGAATAGGAAATATAGCATGAAAAGTGAGCAGTTTTTCCAGCAGAAGTTGCAGACCCTGAGGGATGGCCCAGGTTGGGCATTGTGGCTCTCGGAGGTGACGGGAACCAGGGGATGATTGGGGCAGGGGGGAAACTGCACCACAGACCCCACAAGTCCTGAGCAGTGCCCTCTCCTTCCCACCCCCTGAGGACATAGATTACACACCACAGGTTAATTTCTGTCTTAGAACCACAGCCAAGCCATAGGTGCCCTTTAATTTGAATTTACTCAACAGCAACTGTCAGCTCGGAGTGCTGGGAGACAAAAAAGATTTTAACTCCATCAACCAGTCACATCCCAACCCCTCTCCCTGTGCCCCCTTTTCCTCAGAAACCCAGCCCAAACCACATCACACAGGCTGGGAAGCACTGGAGCTGAGGTCTTGGTGGGACTGGGGTGGGTGGGCTGGGAGGTGCTGGGGGCCCGAGGAACCTCCAGGAACCAAAACTGAAGTGTGGGTGCAGCCAGGGGGGTTATCCCAGGGAGCATCCCTCACTGCCCCAGTGCTCTGCTGGGACACAGAGGGACAGATCCTGTTTGCATAAAAGGATGAAAATCAAACAAATTTGGTGCGAGTGCAGCAAGGACTGACAGTCAGTTATTCCCAGAGCAGACCTGGTCAGCAGCTGACCTCCAGAGCCAGAGATGTTCATCCCAAATCTTCTCAGAAATACATTTGTAAGTGGAAGGAGGAAATTGTTATTGAGGCAATCTGAGGCTGGAGCCTGTGCAGCCCTGCAAAGCCACGCTGTATTTCATCCTTTAAAAGCTATCACTTTACTTAGCAAGCTGCTTACTACAATTATACAATGTTTTTCTTGGCCCCCAGCTACATTAAACATCCATTTTACAGCGTTTGCCGGGCTCCCCTGAAAGGCTGGCTCCCGGGGAGGGGGTTGTAAAGGGTGATACTGTAAAAAAGGACACGGGTTCCTCATTAACTTTATAGCTTTATTGCCTTGTTTTGGGGCACCTTCCCTTCCTCCCCTCCTGTGGCTGGGCCACAGCTACTTTACCCAAGCGGATTTGGCTTCTCCAACATTTTCCAACGGCATCCTCTGCTCCTGGCTGCAAAACCCCTCCTAAAGTGCATCCAAAGCCCCTGCTATCCGAGCCCCCAGGCTGAGCACGGAATCACAGCATCCTGGAATCACAGAGTCATTGAGTGGCTTTCGTGGGAAGGGACCGTAAAGCCCATCCAGTCCCACCCCTGCCATGGGCACGGGCACCTTCCACTAGTCCAGGTTGCTCCAAGCCCATCCAAATCCTCTCGCAGGATTTCTCCCACGGCGGCTGCCCTGCTATCAGGAATAAGGCACCTCCGCAGCGGCGAGGGCAGAGCTCCCTCCAGAGCCTCCCGCCGCAGGATTTATGTTTCCCACACGTTCCCAGGCCAGCTGGACTTTTTTACACCCCTGCACATTATCGAGACAGGCAGAGCAGCCGATTAAATCATGTTTGAACGTGCATAAAACCTGTCCTCGTTCCTGCACAGCCTGGCCAGGCACAGGCTCTGCCTGCTGCTAATTATAGCCGAGAAAAAGCGCCCGGCGCGGCGGAGCCCTCCCGGAGCAGACAACGTCTCGAGCTGTTGATTATTTAGCCCTATTATATATTGATAGGTTAGGATTTATTCCTGAGAGCACAGCCCAATAGCTGGGGCTCGGCTGGCGCTGGGGAACGGGCTCCGGGGCCGTTAGCCCGGGGTAATCTATCACAGGGAGGAGGAGGAGGACGAGGAGGAGGAGGAGGAGGGTGCTCCAGCAATTAGGGAGCAGCAATCCCGGCGATGGGCTATCGGCAGCATAATAGAGATAATGGCTTTTACTGGCCAGGCCGGCCACGGGGCTGCTGGGGAAGCAGTGACATGAGATAAATAGAGAAATGCTCATTAAAAGCTGCTGCGAGCGCGGGCGCGAGGCACCACGGTGTCTGGATGGAGCAGATCCTCCCGATACGGGCGGATGTTGCAGGGAAACCTAGATGGCTGCGAGTTTAAGGGCATACATTAAGCTGGTGTTCGTGACAGAATTAAGTTATTTCCAGCCCAACGTGTTTCTTATTACAACCCCCTCCCCACGGTACTATTTTTACCGCCTGCCCTGTGAGATGCCCTTCTTTCCCTCAAGTTTTCTACCCCAAAATGCCAGATCTTCCCCAAAACTTCCCTCGGCACCAGCGCTGGCTGCCAAGGAGGCCAAGGGCAGCTCAGAGCTGTGGAAAGCTTCACCTGCAAGGGAACATCTCACCGGGATCAAATGTCCATCAGGACTGGTCAGCCAACATCAGGCTCTGTGCTCCCTGTGACAGGGACAGGAGCCAGGGCACGGCTGGAGCTGTGCCAGGGGAGGGTTAGGCTGGATATCAGGGAAAAGTTCTTCTCCAGAGGGTGCTGGGCACTGCCCAGGCTCCCCAGGGAATGGGCACAGCCCTGAGGCTGCCAGAGCTCCAGGAGAGTTTGGGCAGCGCTGCCAGGGATGCCCAGGGTGGGAATTTTGGGGTGTCTGGGCAGGACCAGGGGCTGCACTGGAGGATCCTTGGGGATTGCCTCCAGCTCAGGAGATTTTGTGATTCTATTTCATGAATAGCCGACAGGAATGGTGAGCACCCTCCATACCCTCTCCTCCGTATTTATTACAGCCTGGCTAAACAGTTCTGATCCACCAAGGATGGGAAATGGCAACAAATGCTGGACTCCATGTACAACACAAGGAGGGCTGAGCCTGGAGTAGGGATGCAGATTTTGAGGGAAGCAGCTCTCCAGAATGAGAATGTGCTTTACCTTCGTTAGTGTTTAACCCTTAAACAAAGACCCTGGGTACCAGCTGCATTATGAAAGTACCAGCTCACACCCAGGAATAAATGAATATTTTTACTACAGACCCCTAAAGATGAGCAGGCAGCAAAGTGTACGGGTTAATCAAGTGTTCAATAATAAATAAATTAATATACTGGTAATAAATTACCTCATTTTGCCATCACCCAATTTGTGAGCCGCAAGGTATCAGAGAAAAAAATTCATATTGGAGTTGTGCTGCCTGAATTAATGGGAGCTGGGCACTAGAGGAGGCACAGGGCGAGCACCATTCCCTGGCAAACACCACTCACATCCCTGTGCTCTGAAAGGAGGCAGTGAAAGGGTCCAGCTTGAAGATTTTCTCCTTCTGAATATTTCAGTTTAGCTGAATATAAATAAATCAGGCACTTCCAGACTCAGCAGGATCCTACCTCCTGCGATATTGCTCTGTCATCCTATTCCTGCCCAGCCTTCCTCCAGCATCAGCCCTGCTGCATCCTTTATTAGTTCTGTGCTCGCAGCTGGCCCGGCTGGATCCGGTTACCGGAACACCCAGCGGCCACTGGGAGCTTTCCCACTCACCAGTTTGGCCTCCCAGTGCCCAGGAAGGGCCGGGAGTGGGCCCATCCCAGCAGGGACAGCCCTGTTCCCAGCATCAGCCCTGCTCCCCCCACCCGCAGAGGGGTCAGATCCAAAGGGAGCCCTGGCACAGGGGGATGCACACGGCCAGGGAGCAGGGACAGTGTCCCAGAGGGAGGGATTCCACCCCCTGGCATGTGCAAAATCCCACCCTGTCCAAGCAGGTGAGGGGTTTTTGGGTTTTCTCTCCTCTCCTCTCTGACTTGGAGACAGTGAGCTCAAGCCTTTCCTGGGCATCCCTAAAGACACAATGAGCCAGGATGAGCTGGGAGCACTGGGGGCTGCTGGGATGTGCTGGGATCAGCTAGGATGAGCTGGGATGTGCCAGGATGAGCTAGGATTTACTGGGATGTACTGGGCTGTGCTGAGGATGTGCTGAAATGAGCTGGGATGTGCCAGGATGAGCTAGGATTTATTGGGATGTGCTGGAATGAGCTGGGATGAGCTGGGATGTGCCAGGATGAGCTAGGATTTACTGGGATGACCTGTGACATCCTGACACATGCTGGGATCACCTGGGATGTACTGGAATCTGCTGAGACATCATGGCACATGCTGGGACGTACTGGGCTGTGCTGGGATGTACTGGGATCTGCTGGGACATCCTGGAACATGCTGGGATGTACTGGGCTGTGCTGGGATGTACTGGGATCTGCTGGGACATCCTGGCACATGCTGGGATGACTTGGGATGTTCACCACCATGCCCAGCCCCTGATCCACACCAAAGCTGACTGCCAAGGGCATGGCTCTGTCCAAGCATCCCCTTTTCCCAGCAGCTCTTTATTCCCAGTCACTCTTCCCACAGGCACCAGGGTGTGAGTGCTGCTCACACGTTCCAGGCAAAAGCAGAGAAGCAGGAATCTGGCAGAGCACCTTCATTTCGGGAACCTCACCATCAATCCCAGCACACGTAACATCAGAATTTTACACCAACAACAACTTCGGAATTGTTTCCAAAAACACGCCTGCAGGTTTTCCCTGTATTTCTCCGCAGATTCATGGGATCAGGCTGCATTTCCCAAGCAGGCTGAGCTTTCCTGGCGTGTTCTGCTCAGCAAAGGAGCGAATCCGATAGCGCTGGGCCGGGAGGATGTATTGATCTCAGCGCTGAGAGTGCCTTGGCTCCGGGTGGATGAGGCCATGCAAAACGCACATTGATTTTAGAAAGAGCTGCCAGGAAGAGCTGGGATAGCTCAGGGATGGCACAGGCACCCGGTTCATTCCTCAAATATTTGTCCACAGCCATGGACACGGCTCCAGGGGAGGGATGAAGTTGAGATGTGTGGCCTGAGCACCCCTGGTGACAATGGGATCAGGGAGGGGGTGACTCCACACTCCTGGGGGTCTTGGTGGGGTTGGAGCATCCCCCTATCCCTCCTTGGGATCTCCCACATCTCCCACTGCTCCAGGTTCAGGAGTGGGACTTGATCCTTGTGGGTCCAACTTGGGATATTCAGGGATTCTGTGATTCAGGGATTCTGGGATTCAAAGATTCTGTGATTCTGGGATCCAGGGATTCTGTGATCCTGTGATTCTGGGATTCTGGGATTCTTTGTCTGACCCCCTCAAGTTCCTTTAAATCCCTCACAGTTCCCCATTCCTGCTCCTCTCCAGGCCCTGATTTGCTTTCTTTCCCTTACATGGATACTGGAGACATCCCGGGGAGATAACACGGAGCAGGGACAATACAAAACATTGGAAGCAGCACAAACCATATTCCTTCAGCCACACACTCATTAGGCCTAATTTGCATGTGATAATTTCCAGTGCACACAGGGAACGAGGTGAGCAGGACACCCTCAAAGCTCAGGTCTCCATCCACTCCTCCCAGACTGCCGGGAATTCTCCTCTGGCTGAGGGGACCGAAGAACCACGATGGGCACCAAAACCCAAGGGAAACAACAACAAAAAAAAGCCATGGCAGTTGTTAAAATGTCTTGTGTTTCTTTCCTGCATGAGAGAAACTATTTAAACTGGCACAAAATAAATTTAAGGAGCATATTCTTGGAATTACATAGAAAAATACCCCATACGTTTTGGCAGCAGCTAAACATATCCTTAATGGAATTCATATGGGGCCTGGAGTGATCACAATGTTTGGAGAGGAGCCAGATAGTAAGTAATTTAAACATCACAGGAAATTAAATTTTAGAATTCAATTTTGCATAAAGTTTTCTGTAATGAAAATGTCACACATAAATTATGAAGTCTGATTATATTCTTTTTTGACTTTTTAATAAAATAATAGAGGCACTTGACAGTCAAGAACAAATGCATATTTTATGTGAGGAGCATTACGTTAAAGCAACGTCCTGTGGAAATAATGGAACAGATGTTAACACTGCTCTATCAGTTATCAGGTGCTCTGTTCAACAGCTTCAAACACAAGTATTTATTAAAAATGCTAACGGGATTGTCTCCCAGGGTTATCTAATTGTGGGCTTAAAATGGAGGTCTTTAATGTAATTAATTATAGCTGTGGAATTATAGAGTTAGGCCATAATTTATTGGATATGTGGATGTGTCTACATATAAATTATATGCTGCTGTTAATATAGAATTAATTCAGGGCAGGGGGAGAAGGCCTTTGGTGAAAACACAAACTTGGTCATAACAAATCCATAAATCAGAAACAATCCAAACTGTCCCTTCATTTCCATGGAGGGGCTCAACGCTGGCACATCTCAAACCCCACCCGCCCTGGGGGGACACGGGGACAGCCCTGAGACCCTGCTCCACTGCTGGTCCTGCAGGGGCTGGACATCCCAGTGGGAATCAGGATGGGCATTAGAGGGGGAATCATGGTGAGAATCATGGTGGGAATCATGGGGGGAATCATGGTGGGAATCATGGGGGGAATCATGGTGGGAATCATGGGGGGAATCATGGTGGGAATCATGGGGGGAATCATGGTGGGAATCATGGAGGACTTTGTGGTGGACATTGCTGTGGTTGTCATGGTGGACATCATGGTGGGCATTGCAGTGGGAATCATGGTGGACATGGTGGTGGACATTGCCCATGTCATCATGGTGGACATCACAGTGGACATTGCATGGGCATGACGGTGGGAACTGTGGTGGGTGTTGCAGTGGAGATCACAGGGGGATCATGGTGGACATGGTGGTGGACATTGCCGTGGTCATCATGGTGGACATGGAGATGGACATTGCCCTGATCATCATGGTGGACATGGAGATGGACATTGCCCTGATCATCATGGTGGACATGGAGATGGACATTGCCCTGATCATCATGGTGGACATGGAGATGGACATTGCCCTGATCATCATGGTGGACATGGAGATGGACATTGCCCTGATCATCATGGTGGACATGGAGATGGACATTGCCCTGATCATCATGGTGGACATGGAGATGGACATTGCCCTGATCATCATGGTGGACATGGTGGTGGACATTGCAGTGGCCATCGCTGCAGGCCGCATGTCCAGCTGTAAAACCCAGCCCAGCAAGAGCCACCAGAGGCAGCTTTAGATCAGCAAAGCTGTATTGATTCTGAACAAAGGCAGGTTTTTGGCCAAGGACATTGCTCTGCAGCCTTTCTATAATAACACCAGCTTGGCTTTGTGGGTTTTTCCATATCCTGACAAAGTCCTCGCTGCCTCTTTCCGCCCAGCAGCACTGGGTGGGTGTTTTGGCTGGGGCTGGCACCCGGGGCTGGATGGGATCCTTGCCCTCCTCCTCCTCACCTTGGGGTCAAAGGGATGCAGCATTCTCCCAGCTGAGAACTTTGGGAGGTATCAGGATGCGACCCCAGTGCTGGCTGTATCCCAAAAATTATCTTTGCACGAAGCAGACAGAGAGATATCTTCAGTCCTAGCACGGAGATGTCAAAAAGCTTCATCCCTGTGACAAGAAAAAACTGGGCACAGCAGCCACGGGGCTGACCCAGCCTCGAGGATGGCTGGAGATTCCAGGGGGAACCTGCCAAGGGTTTTCCTTGGCCTTCCCATACTGTTCCCTGTGCATCCCTGTCCCTAAGTGATTGTGAATGTGCCAAGAACAGGGTGAAGAAAGAAAAACAGATCAGTGGGTTTGCAGTTTGTGCTCATAGCCAGTTCCCAGTCCCTCACTCCATACTGGCTGGGAATGGGATGTGGGATGGGCAGGAGGGTTGGGGACACCTCCAACAGCAGCAGTGGGGTGAACAGGGGTTGTGCAGGTGGCTGTCCTGAGAGCTCAGGTGTGGGCTGGAGTTTGGGGGCTGCTGGGGGACAGGAATCCCCTGGGGGGAGACCCCTGCTCCTCTCAGAGATGTCCTGGAGATGCCTTGTCCCCTCTTTGGGTGTCCCTGGGGCACAGAGGGACAGAACCAGCAAGAAAAGCTGACAAATCCCCACTCCTGGGGTTGGTGGCAGAGATGTTTTGTCCCTGCCAGAGGAGCACAGCCCCCTTCCTGCTCCCACAGCACAACCACACCGGGTGATCCCAATTTTGGGACCCGTGTCTGCTGTGGTGGCAGCTGGGGCCATCCCCACGCTGAATCCTCCTGCCAGTTGGAGGAGAAACTGGTGGCACGTGTGGCGTGTCCCTGGGGCATGTCCCCACTGCCATCCCCACGAGGGGACCTGGATTCCTGCAGGAGCACCCCTGGCTCCTGCCAGCCCATGGCTGCAACAGGCTGCAGCCTCTTCCAACAGCTTGGAAAAACACAGTGGGATTTGTTTGCTTGGATTTAAATGGGGAAATTATTTGAATTTCTCCACCCCCAGGTGAATGATTTAGATGGCCTTGACCCCAGGCTGACTGCAGGGATTAATGTGGGATAATGATTGCTGAGGCTATCATTGCAGCAGGCATCATTAATTATCCTTATTGATTGGAGCTTTCAAAGATAAAGCATTATGCTGACTGGAAAATACCCTCTTCCTGCAAGGTCAAGGCTAAAATAGGGCAGCTAAATAATTGCATTAACAAACAAAGAAATAAAAATAACCTCTCGCAGAGTTGTGTAATTAAGATCCAATTACAGCGTTTGGCCCTGCTGGCGGAGCAGCCTTGGTGGGTGTGGGATGTGGGATGTGGGATGGAGGATGGAGGATCTCATGGGATCCTGCCAGGTTCACCTGCAGCCCTGAGGGGCTGGGGATCCCTTGGAAATACTCCTGGGATGGGAAATTAAAAGGGTCAGATGGAGAAAATGACAAATGGCCTCAAGGCCTGTTACATCCCTTTGGGGTCAGAGAGGGGGTTCAGAGCTGTCCCGGGGCTGCTGGTGTCCCTCCCTCCCCTCCCTTCCCTCCTGCAGCATTCCTGCTCTTTGCTCCAGGTTTGTCCCCAGCTGCCTGTGTCTGCCCCATCCCTGGCAGTGCCTGTGCCAGGCTGGATGGGATTTGGAGCTACCTGGGGGTGGAAGGTGCCCCTGCCATGGCAGGGCATGGAATAAGATGGGCTTTAAGGTCCCTCCCAGCCCAAACCGTTTGATGATTCTATGATTTCTCCAAAAATCATAGCTAAAATGATTTTAGCTCCTAAAACCACCTTGGGCAGGAGGAGAGCAAACCTCTATCTCTGGGTCTGTGTGGGCTGGGTGAGAGTGAGGATTCCATCTCCTGCAGGAGAGCTGGAGCCCTACAAAGGCACGTGATGTCAGAGTTATTAAAGCCCCAAAAGTGGCTTGGGTTTGGTGCAGGTGACTCCTGGCCCTGCCACCCCTCTGGCTGCTGGCAGCACGGCACAGCCGCCTGGGAATTACTGCTGCTCTTGGAGGAATATCTGCCTAAAGGTCTCCGTTTATTTTGTGTTCTGTCATGTGCTCTGCTGCCTGATAGGATGTGATGTGAGGTTGTGAAGTGTGTTTCGAACTGAAACATTTTTTTGACATCCATTTAATTAGAATTATTTTAATTCAAACATTTGTCATTAGGAAAGCAGACGATCTGGCACGCGCTCCAGCAGCCCTCCTGCTCCTCGTCGTTAGGAATTCTTAAACCAATAAAATAATTTATTTAAACACGAATATCAATTTCCATTTAAGGAATTTTATAACTTGGGTTTGAGCTGAGGGAGCCCAGTCTGTATCAGCTGGAAAGATCACCTCCCATCATGGAAAATTGCTCCGAATGTGGGGTTATTCATCCCTCACAATGGGTTTCATAGAAGCCAGATTCCCCAGGATGGGAGCATGGGGTCGAGCAGTGCCAGGGGAGGTTTCTCAGGAGCAGGACCAGCTCCTCAGGATGTTTCCCCACAGCTGGAACAGCGATGGGAACTTGGCCATAGGGCACAGGAAACGAGCAGTGTGTGGGTGCAGGGACCTGCCCATCCTCTGCCCTCTGGCACCCAGGCAAGGGATCCTGCTCCTGTCCCTGGCACAGATCAAATCCATTCCCTGTGTCTCCCCCAGAGCCCCGCAGGAGCTCACAGAGGGTGTGCAGGGGCCTGGGGTGACCCCTGAGGGGATCAAAGCTCTGGTTCCTCCCATTGCAGGTTCAGCCTCAAGGATTAGCAGATGAGACCAGAGAGTTTTGATTTCCAGCTGGAGTTTTGATTTCCAGAAGTGCTGGAGGATGTTGTGGTGATGATGGGAGCTGGATCCTGCTCCTGTGCTGCTGGGATTGGTGACTGGGCTGGGGAGGGCAGGAGCTGTGCTGGCCATGGGCCAGAGCCCACGCAGGGCAGCATCAGCACCGAGCCTGCCCTGACAGCTTCATTAGCCAGAGACAAGCTCTGCAGAGTTAGAGATGGCACGGTGGGTAATTAATACATCGCCAAATATGCAAATTTTCCTGGGCTTCTCGGGCAGAATAACCCAGCCAGCAGCACGGTGTGAGCTTGGAGGGGGGATCTCTCGAAGAATTGTGCTCTTCTTTAGAGTTATCACTCATTATAGGTTGCAAAAGGGGGGGAAACTGTGAAAAGGCAACTCCAGGAGCAAAAGGAGTTTGCATTATTGTTCACCCTGTGAAAAGCAAGGTGCAGGATGTAAAGCACCGGGGGAAAGCTGCCAACAATAGACCCCATAGCAACAACAACTTCTAAGGGGGAGCGGGTGGCTGCACATCCCACTGCCCATGCCTTGATCTTGGTGTTCCAGCCCCGGGAGCCCGGCGGCCCCGGGGGGACAAAGACCCCCTGCTGCCCGCCACACAAAGGCAGCTCCTTCCCCGGCACAATGCACCCGGCACGGCGGGGCTGGCACAGGGCACGGCTGCACCCCAAACACGGCTGCACCCCAAACACGGCTAAACCCCAAACATGGCCGCACCCCAAACACGGCTAACCCCCAAACACCGCTGCACCCCAAACACGGCTAAACCCCAAACACGGCTAAACCCCAAACACTGCTGCACCCCTGCATCCCCATCCTGCACCCCAAACACGGCTGCACCCCAAACACGGCTGCACCCCAAACACGGCTAAACCCCAAACATGGCTGCACCCCAAACACGGCTAAACCCCAAACACCGCTGCACCCCAAACACGGCTAAACCCCAAACACTGCTGCACCCCTGCATCCCCATCCTGCACCCCAAACACGGCTGCACCCCAAACACGGCTGCACCCCAAACACGGCTGCACCCCAAACACGGCTGCACCCACACGGGGGACATGCACGAGGGGCTGGGCAGCAGCAGGGGGCTGTGGGGTGTGGGAGTGCAAGGGAGCCCAGGGGGTCCTGGCCCAGCTGGAATGGCCCACGGTGCCCATCAGGGTCACATCCGTGTTGGCACAGCCCGTGGTGCCCATGGGATCCCATCCCTGTTAGCACAGCCTGTGGTGCCCATGGGATCCCATCCCTGTTAGCACAGCCTGTGGTGCCCATGGGATCCCATCCCTGTTAGCACAGCCTGTGGTGCCCATGGGATCCCATCCCAGCTGGCACAGCCCAGGATCAGCATCCTGGGGACATCACCCACAGCATCCTGAGCAAAGGCAGAGCCAATTCCTCACTCTCTCCCCCCAGCTCCTCCCCTGCCCTCCCTGTTGGGGGCTATTTTTAGCTTTTGGGGCCCCGCTGGTGCCTCCTCCCCTCTGTCACCATGCCCAAGCCACGGGGTTCAAACCACATTTCCCTCATTGCATTAGCGAGGAGCAGAGTAATTTTGACTCAATTTTTACATGCAAAGGTCACCATTAAAAAGTCATCATTCAGCAGCTCCCAGGGCTGGGTCCTGCCTGGGCTGTCATTAGAGCAAAACTTCAGGAGGTTCTGCCTGAAACGAGTGGGTATTTTTAGCTGACTTTATCAGAGAGGGAGCTGGGGGTGCATGGGGAGATAAGGGCATGGTTTAGATTTCTGCCTTTACGCTTGCTGTCACATTCAAAAAAAATAAATCATAATTTTGATTTTCCACGTCCCTGAGGGAGAGATTGACAAGAGCATCCAGTGCTCATAATTGGATCATTCCTCTGGGAAAGTTGGCTCCTCCACTGAAATCCTTACATGCTCTAAGGAAAATTGCTCTCAACGTTATTGAAAATATTTTAGGAGACTGAAGATTCTGGGGCCTTTCCAATTCGAGTGCTAGGGTCGGTCATGCCAAAGGAAGACAATAATGGGAACCAAATCTGGAGAGCATTGCATTTAATTGGAGCCCAATCCTGTGGGCTCGGAGGGCCCAGCACCCCCCGGGCCCTCCTCTGGTGGGGACTTGCAGGAGGGAGCTTTCGGACACGTTCCAAAATAGATGCCTGAAATAAATTATTGAAAATCTTTGGGCTTTTTTTTTATTTTTCTTTTATTTTTATATTGAAAATTTTGAATGTTTTGACATGGGTGAGTGCTGGAGGGTGGGGCTGCCAGAGGCTGGTGCAAAACCTCTCCTGCACAATCCTTTCCACGGCAGGATTTTGGAGACAAACCTTTGGGATGTGTTTGAGCCGTGGTTTGCAGCCCCTGTTTGCCTGCTCAGGATGATGAGGGTCCTGTAGAGATGCTCTGTGACTCTCACCCTCCATCTGACTGAGGCTGAATCCGGGGGGGATCAGGCTCTTCTCTGAGGGAACAAGTGACAGAAACAACCTCAGGTTGCACTAGGGGAGGTTTAGGATGGATTTTAGGGAAAATTTCCACATGGAGAGGGTTGTCAAGGGCAGTGATGGAATCACCATCCCTGGAGAGGTTCAGCAGCCCCGTGGATGTGGCACTTGAGGACATGGGTTAATGGTCTTGGCATGGAATGAGGGAATGGGTGGACTTGGCCTTGAAGGGCTTTTCCAGGGATTTTGGGATTCTGTTGGCTCCCAGCCATGATGGGCACCATGGGGGGATGTGCTGGGGACTCTCCACCATTCCCTGTGGAAGCCATGGGGCCATGCACAGTTTTACCCAGCTCACTTTTGGAGGAAGTGGCTAAAAGGGAAGGTTTTGATGAGATATTCCCTGCCTTCCACATAAATTAATTGCTCACTTTAATAAACTAACAGGTGGTTCCACTTCAGAGAGAGCAGATGTTACCCTGAATGAGCCGAGTCCCCCCTCGCCATCCCCTCATCCCCCAGCTACTCCTTCCTTCCTATCTTCCCTTTTCTCCTCACCTCTTCCCTTTCCCCCTTCTCCTCCCTCTGATTTATGAGCAGCTCCAATATGAAATGTTTTGTCTGGGCTCTATGAATATTGGTGACGGGGTCGTGCTGATTTGCGCTGTGCTCGTAACTTTCTGTGCTCATAACTTTCTGTGTTTCCTGGGAGCATTCCCTTCTCCCAGGCTCCAGCGCTGCTCTCCCATCCCCATTTATTCCACGGAGTTTTTGGGAGGCAGCCCCATTTGTTAGAGCTGCCTCTCGCCTGCACATTTGTCTTGGATTATCTCCCGAGGAGAAGACGATAAGTACTTACACAAACCTACGCCGAAATTAAACACACAAAACAAATGAGCCTGGCGTGTTCACATTCTTTCATTTCCAGGGATAATGCCCGGGAGGAAACACTTGTGTGACCGCAGATGGAGGATGGGCTGGGAGCCCCAGGAGGGTTTGGGCTGCCCTCTTTAGAGGAAAGCTCTCCTCTGCTTCCCATATGGAGAGAAAAAATGATAGCACGGCTAATGGCTGGGGCATGGCTGGGCACCAAAGGGAAGGAGGAGGTAGCTGGGGATGGAGGGAAGACTGGAAAATAATAATGGGAAATGTTTTGATAAGAAGCGTTGTGGTCTTATACAAATATTCCAAAACTTCTGGAGCCCATTTATCCCTAGATTGAAGCCAGATGACAGCAAGCTGCTCGCATGGGCTGGAATGTGCCTCCAACAGACACCCAGTTCTCCAGGCTGGGGACCCCGGGGGGAGCACGGGGGCAGCCCTGGGTGTCTCATTCCCCCCTCAGCTCCCCCAGAGCCCCAAACATCCCTGTCCAGCCATGGCTGCTCCCCTGGGACCTGCTCACGGCCACTCACATCCCTCCTGTGGTGAAAGGAGAGGCCTCAAATCGGGGCACAATCCTGGAAACTGTGAGTGGCACAAGGAAAGCACCTCCAGCTTTTCAAAGGTTGGAGAGGGCCCAGCCCACAGAAAAGCCCACAGCAGCCTGGCACATCCCTGTGCCTTGGAGAACATCTAAACCAGAGCAACTGAGCCTTTCCACCTCTCCCTTGGCCACCCTTTCTTTTTGCCTTCTCATCTAGCAGGCACCACCATTTAAATTTCCTTGCTGTCCCTCCTAAGCTGCTTCTGATGTTGAGGAACAAGTGGCAATAAAAAGCGTTAAACACTAATCACTAATTTCCTCCTGGAAGCTCCAAGTGTGATCCTGGTGTTTATTTTCCCTGGAGCAGCTGCAGGGCTGGGAGCATCCAGCAAGGGCCACAGAACCATGCTGGGGTTTGGCTCTTTACCTCTGCACGGGCAACGTCTGGAGCTCCAGCACAAAACCAGCAAGAAAATCCAGTGGCACTGGATAAAATCCATTCCTTTGTCAGCAGCCAGCACTGGCTTCTGCCATCAGCCTCTGCAGAGCACTGGGGAAGGATGAGCTCTAAACATCGCAGCACTCTGGCCATTTTTTTGCTCCATCCAGGGAAAATTTCCAAGGAAAGGATTGTCCAGCCTGGCACAGCTGCCGTGGGCAGTGGTGGTGTCCCCATCCCTGGAGGGATTTACCAGCCCTGTGAATGTGGCATTTGGGGACATGGGTCAGTGGTGGCTTTGACAGCACTGGGGGAATGGTTGAACCCGATCTTAGATTTTTCCAACCTATACAATTCCGTGATTTTTTGATTTTGTGGGCTGGTGTTGGCCCCAGAGGCCGGGGCTGTTGCACAAACGGAGCTGGCTGATGCAGAGCAGCTCCTGGAGAGCATCGATAGCAATCGGCAGCAGCAGGAATGAGCTGGGGATGTGTAATTCCCATCCAGCAGGAATAATCTTCAAAGTCCTGCTGGGGTGCTTTTGCATGACAGCAGAGTTTTCCCTGCTGGGGAAAATGGGATGCGAAAGAATTAACTGAAGTTGGAATGTTATTGTTTGTGTCAGACTCTGTTAACCACGTTAAAACTATATATAATACTTCAATTTCCTATGTCAAAACTCTCTAATGGGCAATATTCCGAAATCAAAGTCTTATGGAGTGGTTAATCTTCCGCACGGACAACGCCAAGTTTAAATCCAGTCCAAATGCCACTTCTCAGTCACAGCTTTAAAGGATTATAAATGATTATAATGGTATTTGTCTACTTGCCTGATACAGAAGTTCACGTCAATGTTATCTCCAAAATTGACATTCGGTTTCATCTCGGAGGTGAGAGAATAAACTGTTGACTACCAGCTTCAGAGAGGAAAATGGATTAGCTCTAATGTAATTAGGGCTCCATTCACAGATGATTATTTTCGGCGGGCGCACAAACGGCGCTGATAAGGAGGGAGCTGGGCGGGGGCGGCCGGGGGGCACCGGGCTGGATTTGTTCTGCATCCTGCAGGGGCTGAGGGGTCCCCGAGAGCAGCTCCTGCTCCAGACCTGCACGGGGTGAGGGGTTCCCGAGAGCAGCTCCTGCTCCAGCCCTGCACAAGGAAGGTTTGGGCAGTGCCCGAAGGCTGCCAGGCTCGGGCTTCCCGGGTTTCCGTGCGGGTGTTGATGGGGATGAATGTTGGCTGCCGGTGTCCCTCTGGCAGTCCAGCTCTCTTGGGATGGAGTCTCTGCTTTGGTGCCTCCCTGTTCCCTGGGTCCTGTCCCAGGGTGCCAACACCAACATCGGTGCCAATGCCAGCAGCAACACCAGACCCAAAGCCAACACCAATGCCAAAATCAACACCAAAAACAAAGCCAGCACCAACATCAAAATCAACACCAGACCCAAAGCCAACACCAATGCCAAAATCAACACCAAAACCAAAGCCAACACCAAAGCCAAAATTAACACCAAAACCAAAGCCAACACCAATGCCAAAATTAACACCAAAACCAAAGCCAACACCAAAATCAACACGAAACCCAAAGCCAACACCAATGCCAAAATCAACACCAAAACCAAAGCCAACACCAATGCCAAAATCAACACCAAAACCAAAGCCAACACCAAAGCCAAAATTAACACCAAAGCCAACACCAATGCCAAAATTAACACCTAAACCAAATCCAGCACCAACACCAGAGCCAAATCAATAGCAATGCCAAAATTAACACCAAAGCCAAAGCAAACACCAATGTTTTGGCAACACCAGTGCCAAAATCAACACCAAAACCACAGCCCACACCAACACCAAATCAATGCCAACAATGCCAACACCAACACCAATGCCAAAATCAACACCAAAACCAAAGCAAACACCAATGCCAAAATTGACACCAAAACCAAAGCAAACACCAATATCAATGCCAAAATCGACACCAAAACCAAAGCCAGCACCAATATCAATGCCAAATCAATATCAGCGCCAAAATCGATGCCATGGTCAATGCCACCATCACCACCACCACAATGGTCTTCTCCAGCTCATGGTTTTTAACTCCTTCCAGCACTCCAAACCCAAGAAACAACTAAAACCACTGTGCCTTTTTAGTCTGTCATTTGTCTGTGTGACTCTTTAGCTCTTAAAAATACATGAAAGAATAAGGATTGTCCCTGAGGATAATGGAACAATGGGAAGCAGCGACGATTTAATGAAAATAAATAAATTAATCTGTATACACTGGTGCTAATACAAATGACTTGTGAACGGCATGAAAGATTTTGCATTATTTTCAAAAAAGCACAAAACCCTTTTCTTTTGCACTTAAAACTCAATTTAATTTTAAGTCACATGATAAATGTCGGCAAATTGAACTTTATTATGAATTCATGAATGCGGTTTAATACAATTGTTCTTCCTGGCCCTTGTGCTTCGAAGACAGTCCCTTCTGCCTGGATGTTATTTTTGCAAAGTGCCAGCTCAGCTACGGTGACCCGTGGCCTCCACGGTGGGGTTTGGCGCTGGCAGAGCCACTTTGGGATCACCAACTCTGGAAGAGCTTCTGCTGCCTTCCCATCCCCTGGCTGGGCAGGAAAGATCCTCACGTGGGGAGCTGCGGAGTGGGGATTATTTTCTGAAGACAATGCAAACTCCGAGGCGGGAATGCGAGCGCGGCCTTGGCAGCTGCTGATGGCTCAGGCAGCCCAGGCTCCAGGGAGCCAGCCCAGAAAACGCCGAGATGTCTCAGTTTGGGCCCTGAATTGTTCTGTTCCCTCGCCAGCCTGGCCAAGCCCTCCTCATCCCCCGCCTGGCACCCCTCAGCAAGGGCAGCTCAAGGACAGCCCTGAGGAGTTTGTCCCTCCAGTCCCCTCACTGCTGCCCTGTGCTGTCACAATGTCCCCACCACGGAGCCACCGAAGGGGGTGGCATCTGCACATCCAATATTCACCTGCTCTGAGGAACAGTAAAACTCCCAGTCCCTTGGGTGATTAATGGGAACCATCACACTGGCTTTTTAAAAACAGACAGATAAAAATTATCAAAACCATGATGGGGGTTAAATAGATCTGTGCAAAGAACAGAAATGCAATTTGTGGCTGGAAAATCTGTGAGTGCACTCTGGGTGTTTCTGTGGGAAAAGCAGAGAGGGGTTTGGGGTGCAGGAAAGGGACGCCCAGTCCTGAGCACAGCCCTAACTCCAGCACTGGGCTGAGATTTCTTGCAGACACTTTGGCAGTAAAACAACCACAGTGACTTAGAAAAACTTTTCCTCTTCTTCCTGGATACCCCCTAAATTTAGAAGAATTTCAGATGGACAAATTAAAAAGTACATTTGAGATAAAATACACAGTGAGACGCAGATTTGAACTCCAGATCTAACTCCAAAACCACTTGCAGCTTGACATGGCACAATGATTTACTGTGCTCATGATTATATCCTGTAGGTAGCAGCTCTGCAAGTGGGAAATAATTCAGGCAGGGATGTGGAAAGGGAATAACTTTTCTTCTGAGTGCAGGACTTCAAGAGCAGCAGCACAAAGCCGAAGCCCCACGGTCTCCAGTACTTGAAGAGGGCTTATAAAAAAGAAGGGAAGCAACTTTGTACACAGGCAGATAGTGAGAGCACAGGGGGGGATGGCCTTAAAATAAAGGAAGAAAGATTTGGATTAGATATTAGGGAGAAATCCCTTTCTGTGAGGGCGGGAAGTGTGAGTTTGATTTCTCCCAGGATGGTTTTACACCTCATGTTTTGTGTGGGGGATTTCTTCCTGAAACAGAGAAACTCCTGAGTTTGCTGAGCAAGTGCAGTTTATGTTCTGATCTTCTGCAGGGGCAGAGAGAGGATGGATCCCTCTGGCAGATGGCAGCAGAGTGGCCAAGGAGTCCCAGGATTTCTGCTTCTCAGGCTGTTTAAGGCTTTATGGGCCAATAAAATTCTGCTCACTGGATATTTGTGTTATTAAACCAATCCTGAGCTAATTCCTGTTAGTACAGTGGGAACTCTCTTAACCAATCCCCCTGAACACCCAAACCTCCCAGTGTCACATCCTAAACCCTCTTGGGAACCTTTGGAACTATTTTTGCTTTGTCTGTGACTTTTAGGCTCTAAAACTGAACTTTCCTCAGCCTGACACCCTCTGCTTTCAGTTATAAATCCACATTCTTACTTCCAGCACCCAAACTTGGGAGCCTTTCCCAAGGTTTCAGTCAGACCCTGTCTCTAATTCTGAGTTTTGGCTCACAGACCCAATATTCTGAGATTTCCCAGCACTTTTGGATTCCAACAGGGAAGTCCCTGGCACAGGGTGCCCAGAGCAGCTGTGGCTGCCCCTGGATCCCTGGGAATGCCCAAGGCCAGGCTGGAGCAGCCTGGGACAGCAAAGGGGTCCCTGCCATGGCAGGGGTGGGGGCTGGATGAGCTTTAACGTCCTTCCAACTCCAACCATTCTGGAATTCAGTGATTCTGAGCAATTCCTGAAGCAATTCCAGAGGTTGCTCCATGGGATTAAGGTGCAGGTTCCTACTGCACCCCTCCAGCTCCTGGGATGAAATCTCAGCTCAGTGACTGGGGGTGTTAAACAATTAACCAGCAGCAGTGCAGGGTGAGGGTGATGAGATGATGTGATGGTGATGATGATGATGATAATGATGATGATGGTGATGATGATAATGATGATGATGATGATGATGGTGATGATGATGATGATGATGATGATGATGCACATTTGGGATCCTGACCCCTCAGAGAAATTTCTCCCCATTGTGCACTGAAGGCGATATTACCATATATAAAACAAACCCTGCTACCCCTTTCCTCCCTGCAC
Source organism: Thryothorus ludovicianus (assembly GCA_013397245.1). Taxonomy (NCBI): domain Eukaryota; kingdom Metazoa; phylum Chordata; class Aves; order Passeriformes; family Certhiidae; genus Thryothorus; species Thryothorus ludovicianus. Next base: position 5,657 of record VZTB01011456.1, on the reverse strand, counting down.
CAGGAAATATTCTGGGAAGGCCCTTCATAAATAGCCTGTCCCACCTTCTCGGATTTAATTATAAAAATACTTGAAACACAATAGTCCTTCACATACAGGGCTCATTTTCTAATTGAGTTTTGATACGGATACACACCCAGGAGACCCTGGGCTGATGCACACAACAGATGGAGGGACCGAGCCCTCTCTCCCCTCTCCCTGAAGCGAAGGCACAGCAGGAGGATGTGTCAGATGTCCGGGCTCTTCCCTCAGCCCCTCCTGCCCAGCAGAGATGGGGCTTGGTGGGGTGCAATGGGCTGGCCCTGAAATGCCCCCACAGTGGCCGAGGGGCGAGCGGGGGCTCCTGGGCACTGCAGCACCCAGCCCTCCCCAGGAACCTCCTTCAGCCTCCGTCACCCACACTTCCCTGCCTGGCTGGGTGACACTGGCAGGACGAATCCTGAGAAAAGCCCCAAGCACTGAATCAGGAGCTGAGCCAAGGCCCGGCTCGCTCGGTGCTGCTGGGCAAGGGGGGGACAGCACCCCGGTGATGAATTACTCACTCCTCTAACACTGCCCAGCTGCAGTGGCTGCAGCAAGCCTTAATTTACTATTTATAAACCTCTGCAGCTGTGTTTTGCTCAGCAGAGCAGCTGGCTCGTTGCGGGAGTGTGAAGGAGAGGATGTGAACAGGGTGGCTGGCGGGAGAGAGTTTGGGGAAGGGAAGGGAAGGGAAGGGAAGGGAAGGGAAGGGAAGGGAAGGGGTTCATGTGCAGGACAGCACTGCAAACCCTCCTGCAGCCAGGCCAGGGCTGCAACCCCCTGGGACCAGCCTGGCATGGGAGATCTGGACAGGTCCTGCTTAAAGATGATCCTCCTGTGATGATCGTGGTGAGAACGCTGCTCGCAGGAAGGCTGAGCCCAGCGCTGGTGGTGCCAGCCTGGTGCCCTCCATGTGAATGGGGGAAAACCTCTCATGTTTCACCCTCACTGTCCTGGGCAGCCTCTTCCCATCCTGCTCCAGCTCTCCCACCTCAGCCCCTGGCACTCAGGGACTCAGGGAACCGGGATTTCCCCCTCACCTCACCTGCCCCACCGGGGAAAGCCCCGCAGAGGAGCAGCAAAGCCGCTGGGAAGAGGGGCAGAGCCCACCCTCAGCCCTGCCCCGGGGTGTGCAGATGCTGAGCTCTGTGCTGGGTGACACTTCCCCACACTCTGCATAGGCTTCTCTCACTGCTGCTAATGCAAACATTTAATTTTGATGATTTATAGCACAGCTATAAAAAAAACCCTCTGGATTACGCTTTGGAGTCAAGGTCTCAGCTCCAGAGCACATTTTTATAGAGTCAGCATCTCTGTTTTTAAAAGTTATACTTCAATATTAAATATGACTTTTTTTTTTTTTCCAGCAAGTCAATAAAATCCCTTTAGAGCAGATAATAAACTCATTTCTTCTGGGCTGGCTATTGTTTCAGGCCTGGGTCAGATCCTGAAGCCTTTAAGGCTGTTCTCTGGCCTCTCTGATGAGGAATTGAGGAATTTTGAGTTCAAACCCTCCCAGGCAGTGCCCGAGCAGGAGCAGAGCCCCAGACCAAGCCTTACTCAGACAGGCCCTGTGTGGTTTGCAGAAGAAATCACCCAGCTTTGGCACAAGAACTTTTCCAAGCTCTGATCCCTCTCCCTTGGCTGCTCCACATCCCTGGGCCGCAGGGAGATGCCCACGGTGGGGCTTTGATGGTTCCAGTCCCTGCAGGGGACAATCCCACATCTGGGAGTGGATGGAATCACTGTGGAGGTGCTGCACAATAAAACACAACTCCAGCCTTTGAGGGCAGACAAGTGTTTTATGTTTTTACAGCTCTCAGAATTACCCTGTAATCTTATTTATTCTCTAATACAAGTTTCTGCAGAAAAGGGTATCACAAGATAAATAGAAATTAACTGATTATGAGGATTGTCATTCTTTAAGTACATCTTTATCGGGCCATTTGCTCATTCTCTTCTAATATCTTGACATAAGAGTGTCAAATTAAGCACTCCCCAGATTAGGCTAATACCCAGCACTTTTGTAGCTTTCCTATCTGATTTGCAAAGCTTTCTTCTCCACAAATGCACTTGAAGTTGGTGCTTTACAGGCCTTGATAGAATTCATTTCAGGATTAATAAGCCTTCTCTGAACCATTTAACAAAATCTCTGCAGCATCCTCGTCTTGAATGGGGAACAGACTCCAAAGAGCGCTTTAATTAATTTGTCTAATTAATGGAGGGAGATGGAGGTCGGTTCCTCGCTGCAAATTGGTTCACGTTCAGGGCAGCAAATTCCAGCTGTGTTCCAGGGGTGGCCCGGCCTCGGGGTTATCTGGGGGGGTCCGGCCGTACCCGAAATTCGGTGTCTGGGCTCAGGTCGGGCTCTAATGGCTTTGGCCACGCTGCCTTTGTGCCGTCCCCCCCAGCTCGTCCTTATCTTGTCACGGCCCGGGGTCACCCGCGGCCCCGGGTGCATTAGTGACCCGGGCAGCGATCCCAGCTGAGTGCTGTTTGAAATTTGGGAATCGCGGCTGCGCCGAGCGGGAGAGGCTCCCCGCCGCTCTCGGGAGCGCCTTTCCCAATTAACAGCCCGCTAATGAGGCTGCGGTGCGCGGGGACACAGGACACGGGACACACTGGGACACGGGACAGGGGACACGGGGTGACATGGGACAGGGAACACGGGACACACAGGGACATGGGACACACAGGGACAAGGGATATGGGACACACAGGGACAGGACGGGGGTGACACAGGACACGGGACATGGGACATGGGACATGGGACACAGGGACACGGGACATGCAGTGATACGGGATATGGGATATGGAACAAAAAGGGAGAAGGAATATGGGACACACAGGGACAGGACACGGGATGACACAGGACACGGGACACACAGGGACACGGGACACAGGACATGGGACATGGGACATGGGACACAGGACATGGGACATGGGACATGGGACATGGGACATGGGACACGGGACACAGGACATGGGACATGGGACATGCAGTGACACGGGACACACAATGCCATGGGACACAGGACAGGGGACACGCGGTGACAGGGGACACAGGATGACACGTGACTCGATCCATCTTGGCTCCATCCTGGCTGTAGCCCAGGCCAGGCTCCTGTGCTGCCCAAGGTTTTAAGGCTTTTAATGCTTTTTAATAAATCCTTATTTTGTTCATTTACCTCTGCCCAGCCTCTGTTCCAGACCAGCCTTTCCAGGCATCATTCTGGGGACCGTTTGTGGTGTTCTGATTTCTGTGGGGGGAGAAGTCCTGCAGCATCCTACGGACACCAGGGAGCATGGGGAGAGGGAGGGAAAACAGCCCTGGGGGCTCTGGATTGGGCTCAAATTCATGGAAGGGATTCTACCCCGTGGCTGCCTCTGTACAGAGCATTCTCCTGCCCCAAACTCCCAGTGAAATCCCCGAAGTAGGAACTGTGTGCTCCTTCCTGGCTCCCACAGCAAATTAAATCAAATACTTGGACAATTAGTACAATGCTCGTGTCAGGGGAACGGCCTCCAGACACTGCAAACACACTGGATGTTTGATAGATCTGAAAAATCTTTATAGTCAAGATATTTTACACTGAGCCACATTGATTTCCCGTCCATTTTTTTTATATCAGTGCTTGCAACACCAGTCCAGCGAGGAATACAATAAATACCAGCAGTGATTTATCCGAATGGCATTCAGCAGGAACTCTGCAGTCACTCCGTTCGTAGCCTCAGCATAAATAAATCAACACCAAAACAAAAGCCAGCACGTAAATCCCATGTACAACCTGCACCCTTCTTGGGATGGAAAATCCAAGGGAAAAACAGAACTGTTCCTGCCAGAGGAGCAGCACATCCAGCTCCCCTGGCTCAGTTAAGAATTTGCTTTTCTCCTCTTGTTAAATTTTACAAAGATATTACAGCATTTCATCTGCCAGCAAAGGGCCCCATTAATCCCCAAATTACCTGGGCCCTGTCCCCTGGAAACTGGGAAAAGACCAGGCAGAAACAGCTCCAAAGAGACCCAGGAATGTTCTGTGTCTGAGTCTGGGGGATTTAAATGGGCAGGAGGAGATGGGAAGGAGGAAGGCTGGGAATTAAAAATACTGATACGGGGGAGAAGAGAAAAAATAGAAGGGGAAGGAGAAGGAGAAGAGGAAGGAGAAGGGGAAGGGGAAGG